>CM062297.1:884312109-884858800 GCA_031216915.1 Pictodentalium vernedei | reverse complement strand
TAATTCAATTTAGTAGTAGATTGTTTATTGCGATTATTAAAAAAACTGTTAATTCAATTTAGTACTAGATTGTTTATTTTTAGAAAACTGTTAATTCAGTTTAGTAGTAGACTGTTTATTGAGATTATTAGAAAACTGTTAATTCAATTTAGTACTAGACTGTTTATTATTAGAAAACTGTTAATTCAATTTAGTAGTAGATTGTTTATTGAGGTTATTAGAAAACTGTTAATTCAGTTTAGTACTAGATTGTTTATTATAAGAAAACTGTTATTTCAGTTTAGTACTAGATTGTTTATTATTAGAAAACTGTTAATTCAATTTAGTAGTAGACTGTTTATTGCGATTATTTGAAATCTGTTAATTCAGTTTAGTACTAGATTGTTTATTATAAGAAAACTGTTAATTCAATTTAGTACTAGATTGTTTATTATTAAAAAACTGTTAATTCAGTTTAGAACTAGACTGTTTATTAATAGAAAACTGTTAATTCAATTTAGTAGTAGACTGTTTATTGCGATTACTTGAAAACTGTTAATCCAGTTTAGTACGTGATTGTTTATTATTAGAAAACTGTCAATTCAGTTTAGTACTAGACTGTTTATTATTAGAAAACTGTTAATTCAGTTTAGTACTAGATTGTTTATTATTAGAAAACTGTTAATTCAATTTAGTAGTAGACTGTTTATTATCAGAAAACTGTTAATTCAGTTTAGTAGTAGATTGTTTATTGCGATTATTAGAAAACTGTTAACTCAGTTTAGTACTAGATTGTTTATTATTAGAAAACTGTTAATTCAATTTAGTAGTACATTGTTTATTGCTATTATTAGAAAACTGTTAATTCAGTTTAGTACTAGATTGTTTATTTTTAGAAAACTGTTAATTCAATTTAGTAGTAGACTGTTTATTATCAGAAAACTGTTAATTCAGTTTAGTAGTAGATTGTTTATTGCGATTATTAGAAAACTGTAAATTCAGTTTAGTACTAGATTGTTTATTATTAGAAAACTGTTAATTCAATTTAGTAGTAGATTGTTTATTGCGATTATTAGAAAACTGTTAATTCAGTTTAGTACTAGATTGTTTATTTTTAGAAAACTGTTAATTCAATTTAGTAGTGGACTGTTTATTATCAGAAAACTGTTAATTCAGTTTAGTAGTAGATTGTTTATTGCGATTATTAGAAACTGTTAATTCAGTTTAGTACTAGATTGTTTATTATTAGAAAACTGTTAATTCAATTTAGTAGTAGATTGTTTATTGCGATTATTAGAAAACTGTTAATTTACTTTAGTACTAGATTGTTTATTATTAGAAAACTGTTAATTCAATCTAGTAGTAGATTGTTTATTGCGATTATTAGAAAACTGTTAATTCAGTTTAGTACTAGATTGTTTATTATTAGAAAACTGTTAATTCAGTTTAGTACTAGATTGTTTATTTTTAGAAAACTGTTAATTCAATTTAGTAGTAGACTGTTTATTATCAGAAAACTGTTAATTCAGTTTAGTAGTAGATTGTTTATTGCGATTATTAGAAAACTGTTAATTCAGTTTAGTACTAGATTGTTTATTATTAGAAAACTGTTAATTCAATTTAGTACCAGATTGTTTATTATTAGAAAACTGTTAATTCAGTTTAGTACTAGATTGTTTATGATTAGAAAACTGTTAATTCAATTTAGTAGTAGATTGTTTATTATTAGAAAACTGTTAATTCAGTTTAGTACTAGACTGTTTATTATTAGAAAACTGTTAATTCAGTTTAGTACTAGATTGTTTATTATTAGAAAACTGTTAATTCAGTTTAGTAGTAGACTGTTTATTGAGATTATTAGAAAGCTGTTAATTCAGTTTAGTACTAGATTGTTTATTATTAGAAAACTGTTAATTCAATTTAGTAGTAGATTGTTTATTGCGATTATTAGAAAACTGTTAATTCAGTTTAGTACTAGACTGTTTATTATTAGAAAACTGTTAATTCAGTTTAGTACTAGACTGTTTATTATTAGAAAACTGTTAATTCAATTTAGTAGTAGATTGTTTATTGCGATTATTAGAAAACTGTTAATTCAGTTTAGTAGTAGATTGTTTATTGCGATTATTAGAAAACTGTTAATTCAGTTTAGTACTAGATTGTTTATTATTAGAAAACTGTTAATTCAATTTAGTAGTAGATTGTTTATTGCGATTATTAGAAAACTGTTAATTCAGTTTAGTAGTAGATTGTTTATTGCGATTATTAGAAAACTGTTAATTCAGTTTAGTCCTAGATTGTTTATTATTAGAAAACTGTTAATTCAATTTAGTAGTAGATTGTTTATTGCGATTATTAGAAAACTGTTAATTCAGTTTAGTACTAGACTGTTTATTATTAGAAAACATGTTAATTCAATTTAGTAGTAGATTGTTTATTGCAATTATTAGAAAACTGTTAATTCAGTTTAGTACTAGACAGTTTATTATTAGAAAACATGTTAATTCAATTTAGTAGTAGATTGTTTATTGCGATTATTAGAAAACTGTTAATTCAGTTTAGTACTAGATTGTTTATTATTAGAAAACTGTTAATTCAATTTAGTAGTAGATTGTTTATTGCGATTATTAAAAAAACTGTTAATTCAATTTAGTACTAGATTGTTTATTATCTGAAAACTGTTAATTCAGTTTAGTACTAGATTGTTTATTATTAGAAAACTGTTAATTCAATTTAGTAGTAGATTGTTTATTATTAGAAAACTGTTAATTCAATTTAGTAGTAGATTGTTTATTGCGATTATTAGAAAACTGTTAATTCAGTTTAGTACTAGACTGTTTATTATTAGAAAACATGTTAATTCAATTTAGTAGTAGATTGTTTATTGCAATTATTAGAAAACTGTTAATTCAGTTTAGTACTAGATTGTTTATTATTAGAAAACTGTTAATTCAATTTAGTAGTAGATTGTTTATTGCGATTATTAGAAAACTGTTAATTCAGTTTAGTACTAGATTGTTTATTATTAGAAAACTGTTAATTCAATTTAGTAGTAGATTGTTTATTGCGATTATTAAAAAAACTGTTAATTCAATTTAGTACTAGATTGTTTATTATTAGAAAACTGTTAATTCAGTTTAGTACTAGACTGTTTATTATCAGAAAACTGTTAATTCAGTTTAGTAGTAGATTGTTTATTATTAGAAAACTGTTAATTCAGTTTAGTACTAGATTGTTTATTATCAGAAAACTGTTAATTCAGTTTAGTAGTAGATTGTTTATTATTAGAAAACTGTTAATTCAGTTTAGTACTAGATTGTTTATTATTAGAAAACTGTTAATTCAATTTAGTAGTAGACTGTTTATTGAGATTATTAGAAAACTGTTAATTCAATTTAGTACTAGACTGTTTATTATTAGAAAACTGTTAATTCAATTTAGTAGTAGACTGTTTATTGAGATTATTAGAAAACTGTTAATTCAATTTAGTACTAGACTGTTTATTATTAGAAAACTGTTAATTCAATTTAGTAGTAGATTGTTTATTGAGATTATTAGAAAACTGTTAATTCAGTTTAGTACTAGATTGTTTATTATAAGAAAACTGTTAATTCAGTTTAGTACTAGATTGTTTATTATTAGAAAACTGTTAATTCAATTTAGTAGTAGATTGTTTATTGCGATTATTAGAAAACTGTTAATTCAGTTTAGTACTAGATTGTTTATTATTAGAAAACTGTTAATTCAATTTAGTAGTAGATTGTTTATTGCGATTATTAAAAAAACTGTTAATTCAATTTAGTACTAGATTGTTTATTATCTGAAAACTGTTAATTCAGTTTAGTACTAGATTGTTTATTATTAGAAAACTGTTAATTCAATTTAGTAGTAGATTGTTTATTATTAGAAAACTGTTAATTCAATTTAGTAGTAGATTGTTTATTGCGATTATTAGAAAACTGTTAATTCAGTTTAGTACTAGACTGTTTATTATTAGAAAACATGTTAATTCAATTTAGTAGTAGATTGTTTATTGCAATTATTAGAAAACTGTTAATTCAGTTTAGTACTAGATTGTTTATTATTAGAAAACTGTTAATTCAATTTAGTAGTAGATTGTTTATTGCGATTATTAGAAAACTGTTAATTCAGTTTAGTAGTAGATTGTTTATTATTAGAAAACTGTTAATTCAGTTTAGTACTAGATTGTTTATTATCAGAAAACTGTTAATTCAGTTTAGTAGTAGATTGTTTATTATTAGAAAACTGATAATTCAGTTTAGTACTAGATTGTTTATTATTAGAAAACTGTTAATTCAGTTTAGTAGTAGACTGTTTATTGAGATTATTAGAAAGCTGTTAATTCAGTTTAGTACTAGATTGTTTATTATTAGAAAACTGTTAATTCAATTTAGTAGTAGATTGTTTATTGCGATTATTAGAAAACTGTTAATTCAGTTTAGTACTAGACTGTTTATTATTAGAAAACTGTTAATTCAGTTTAGTACTAGACTGTTTATTATTAGAAAACTGTTAATTCAGTTTAGTACTAGATTGTTTATTATTAGAAAACTGTTAATTCAGTTTAGTACTAGATTGTTTATTATTAGAAAACTGTTAATTCAATTTAGTAGTAGACTGTTTATTATCAGAAAACTGTTAATTCAGTTTAGTAGTAGATTGTTTATTGCGATTATTAGAAAACTGTTAACTCAGTTTAGTACTAGATTGTTTATTATTAGAAAACTGTTAATTCAATTTAGTAGTAGATTGTTTATTGCTATTATTAGAAAACTGTTAATTCAGTTTAGTACTAGATTGTTTATTTTTAGAAAACTGTTAATTCAATTTAGTAGTAGACTGTTTATTATCAGAAAACTGTTAATTCAGTTTAGTAGTAGATTGTTTATTGCGATTATTAGAAAACTGTAAATTCAGTTTAGTACTAGATTGTTTATTATTAGAAAACTGTTAATTCAATTTAGTAGTAGATTGTTTATTGCGATTATTAGAAAACTGTTAATTCAGTTTAGTACTAGATTGTTTATTTTTAGAAAACTGTTAATTCAATTTAGTAGTGGACTGTTTATTATCAGAAAACTGTTAATTCAGTTTAGTAGTAGATTGTTTATTGCGATTATTAGAAAACTGTTAATTCAGTTTAGTACTAGATTGTTTATTATTAGAAAACTGTTAATTCAATTTAGTAGTAGATTGTTTATTGCGATTATTAGAAAACTGTTAATTTACTTTAGTACTAGATTGTTTATTATTAGAAAACTGTTAATTCAATCTAGTAGTAGATTGTTTATTGCGATTATTAGAAAACTGTTAATTCAGTTTAGTACTAGATTGTTTATTATTAGAAAACTGTTAATTCAGTTTAGTACTAGATTGTTTATTTTTAGAAAACTGTTAATTCAATTTAGTAGTAGACTGTTTATTATCAGAAAACTGTTAATTCAGTTTAGTAGTAGATTGTTTATTGCGATTATTAGAAAACTGTTAATTCAGTTTAGTACTAGATTGTTTATTATTAGAAAACTGTTAATTCAATTTAGTACCAGATTGTTTATTATTAGAAAACTGTTAATTCAGTTTAGTACTAGATTGTTTATGATTAGAAAACTGTTAATTCAATTTAGTAGTAGATTGTTTATTATTAGAAAACTGTTAATTCAGTTTAGTACTAGACTGTTTATTATTAGAAAACTGTTAATTCAGTTTAGTACTAGATTGTTTATTATTAGAAAACTGTTAATTCAGTTTAGTAGTAGACTGTTTATTGAGATTATTAGAAAGCTGTTAATTCAGTTTAGTACTAGATTGTTTATTATTAGAAAACTGTTAATTCAATTTAGTAGTAGATTGTTTATTGCGATTATTAGAAAACTGTTAATTCAGTTTAGTACTAGACTGTTTATTATTAGAAAACTGTTAATTCAGTTTAGTACTAGACTGTTTATTATTAGAAAACTGTTAATTCAATTTAGTAGTAGATTGTTTATTGCGATTATTAGAAAACTGTTAATTCAGTTTAGTAGTAGATTGTTTATTGCGATTATTAGAAAACTGTTAATTCAGTTTAGTACTAGATTGTTTATTATTAGAAAACTGTTAATTCAATTTAGTAGTAGATTGTTTATTGCGATTATTAGAAAACTGTTAATTCAGTTTAGTAGTAGATTGTTTATTGCGATTATTAGAAAACTGTTAATTCAGTTTAGTACTAGATTGTTTATTATTAGAAAACTGTTAATTCAATTTAGTAGTAGATTGTTTATTGCGATTATTAGAAAACTGTTAATTCAGTTTAGTACTAGACTGTTTATTATTAGAAAACATGTTAATTCAATTTAGTAGTAGATTGTTTATTGCAATTATTAGAAAACTGTTAATTCAGTTTAGTACTAGACAGTTTATTATTAGAAAACATGTTAATTCAATTTAGTAGTAGATTGTTTATTGCGAATATTAGAAAACTGTTAATTCAGTTTAGTACTAGATTGTTTATTATTAGAAAACTGTTAATTCAATTTAGTAGTAGATTGTTTATTGCGATTATTAAAAAAACTGTTAATTCAATTTAGTACTAGATTGTTTATTATCTGAAAACTGTTAATTCAGTTTAGTACTAGATTGTTTATTATTAGAAAACTGTTAATTCAATTTAGTAGTAGATTGTTTATTATTAGAAAACTGTTAATTCAATTTAGTAGTAGATTGTTTATTGCGATTATTAGAAAACTGTTAATTCAGTTTAGTACTAGACTGTTTATTATTAGAAAACATGTTAATTCAATTTAGTAGTAGATTGTTTATTGCAATTATTAGAAAACTGTTAATTCAGTTTAGTACTAGATTGTTTATTATTAGAAAACTGTTAATTCAATTTAGTAGTAGATTGTTTATTGCGATTATTAGAAAACTGTTAATTCAGTTTAGTAGTAGATTGTTTATTATTAGAAAACTGTTAATTCAGTTTAGTACTAGATTGTTTATTATCAGAAAACTGTTAATTCAGTTTAGTAGTAGATTGTTTATTATTAGAAAACTGTTAATTCAGTTTAGTACTAGATTGTTTATTATTAGAAAACTGTTAATTCAATTTAGTAGTAGACTGTTTATTGAGATTATTAGAAAACTGTTAATTCAATTTAGTACTAGACTGTTTATTATTAGAAAACTGTTAATTCAATTTAGTAGTAGACTGTTTATTGAGATTATTAGAAAACTGTGAATTCAATTTAGTACTAGACTGTTTATTATTAGAAAACTGTTAATTCAATTTAGTAGTAGATTGTTTATTGAGATTATTAGAAAACTGTTAATTCAGTTTAGTACTAGATTGTTTATTATAAGAAAACTGTTAATTCAGTTTAGTACTAGATTGTTTATTATTAGAAAACTGTTAATTCAATTTAGTAGTAGATTGTTTATTGCGATTATTAGAAAACTGTTAATTCAGTTTAGTACTAGATTGTTTATTATTAGAAAACTGTTAATTCAATTTAGTAGTAGATTGTTTATTGCGATTATTAAAAAAACTGTTAATTCAATTTAGTACTAGATTGTTTATTATCTGAAAACTGTTAATTCAGTTTAGTACTAGATTGTTTATTATTAGAAAACTGTTAATTCAATTTAGTAGTAGATTGTTTATTATTAGAAAACTGTTAATTCAATTTAGTAGTAGATTGTTTATTGCGATTATTAGAAAACTGTTAATTCAGTTTAGTACTAGACTGTTTATTATTAGAAAACATGTTAATTCAATTTAGTAGTAGATTGTTTATTGCAATTATTAGAAAACTGTTAATTCAGTTTAGTACTAGATTGTTTATTATTAGAAAACTGTTAATTCAATTTAGTAGTAGATTGTTTATTGCGATTATTAGAAAACTGTTAATTCAGTTTAGTACTAGATTGTTTATTATTAGAAAACTGTTAATTCAATTTAGTAGTAGATTGTTTATTGCGATTATTAAAAAAACTGTTAATTCAATTTAGTACTAGATTGTTTATTATTAGAAAACTGTTAATTCAGTTTAGTACTAGACTGTTTATTATCAGAAAACTGTTAATTCAGTTTAGTAGTAGATTGTTTATTATTAGAAAACTGTTAATTCAGTTTAGTACTAGATTGTTTATTATCAGAAAACTGTTAATTCAGTTTAGTAGTAGATTGTTTATTATTAGAAAACTGATAATTCAGTTTAGTACTAGATTGTTTATTATTAGAAAACTGTTAATTCAGTTTAGTAGTAGACTGTTTATTGAGATTATTAGAAAGCTGTTAATTCAGTTTAGTACTAGATTGTTTATTATTAGAAAACTGTTAATTCAATTTAGTAGTAGATTGTTTATTGCGATTATTAGAAAACTGTTAATTCAGTTTAGTACTAGACTGTTTATTATTAGAAAACTGTTAATTCAGTTTAGTACTAGACTGTTTATTATTAGAAAACTGTTAATTCAGTTTAGTACTAGATTGTTTATTATTAGAAAACTGTTAATTCAGTTTAGTACTAGATTGTTTATTATTAGAAAACTGTTAATTCAATTTAGTAGTAGACTGTTTATTATCAGAAAACTGTTAATTCAGTTTAGTAGTAGATTGTTTATTGCGATTATTAGAAAACTGTTAACTCAGTTTAGTACTAGATTGTTTATTATTAGAAAACTGTTAATTCAATTTAGTAGTAGATTGTTTATTGCGATTATTAAAAAACTGTTAATTCAGTTTAATACTAGATTGTTTATTATTAGAAAACTGTTAATTCAATTTAGTACTAGATTGTTTATTATTAGAAAACTGTTAATTCAGTTTAGTACTAGACTGTTTATTATTAGAAAACTGTTAATTCAATTTAGTACTAGACTGTTTATTATCTCAAAACTGTTAATTCAGTTTAGTACTAGATTGTTTATTATTAGAAAACTGTCAATTCAATTTAGTAGTAGATTGTTTATTGCAATTATTAGAAAACTGTTAATTCAGTTTAGTACTAGATTGTTTATTATTAGAAAACTGTTAATTCAATTTAGTAGTAGACTGTTTATTGCGATTATTAGAAAACTGTTAATTCAGTTTAGTACTAGATTGTTTATTATTAGAAAACTGTTAATTCAATTTAGTAGTAGATTGTTTATTGCGATTATTAAAAAAAACTGTTAATTCAATTTAGTAGTAGATTGTTTATTGCGATTATTAGAAAACTGTTAATTCAGTTTAGTACTAGATTGTTTATTTTTAGAAAACTGTTAATTCAATTTAGTAGTGGACTGTTTATTATCAGAAAACTGTTAATTCAGTTTAGTAGTAGATTGTTTATTGCGATTATTAGAAAACTGTTAATTCAGTTTAGTACTAGATTGTTTATTATTAGAAAACTGTTAATTCAATTTAGTAGTAGATTGTTTATTGCGATTATTAGAAAACTGTTAATTTACTTTAGTACTAGATTGTTTATTATTAGAAAACTGTTAATTCAATCTAGTAGTAGATTGTTTATTGCGATTATTAGAAAACTGTTAATTCAGTTTAGTACTAGATTGTTTATTATTAGAAAACTGTTAATTCAGTTTAGTACTAGATTGTTTATTTTTAGAAAACTGTTAATTCAATTTAGTAGTAGACTGTTTATTATCAGAAAACTGTTAATTCAGTTTAGTAGTAGATTGTTTATTGCGATTATTAGAAAACTGTTAATTCAGTTTAGTACTAGATTGTTTATTATTAGAAAACTGTTAATTCAATTTAGTACCAGATTGTTTATTATTAGAAAACTGTTAATTCAGTTTAGTACTAGATTGTTTATGATTAGAAAACTGTTAATTCAATTTAGTAGTAGATTGTTTATTATTAGAAAACTGTTAATTCAGTTTAGTACTAGACTGTTTATTATTAGAAAACTGTTAATTCAGTTTAGTACTAGATTGTTTATTATTAGAAAACTGTTAATTCAGTTTAGTAGTAGACTGTTTATTGAGATTATTAGAAAGCTGTTAATTCAGTTTAGTACTAGATTGTTTATTATTAGAAAACTGTTAATTCAATTTAGTAGTAGATTGTTTATTGCGATTATTAGAAAACTGTTAATTCAGTTTAGTACTAGACTGTTTATTATTAGAAAACTGTTAATTCAGTTTAGTACTAGACTGTTTATTATTAGAAAACTGTTAATTCAATTTAGTAGTAGATTGTTTATTGCGATTATTAGAAAACTGTTAATTCAGTTTAGTAGTAGATTGTTTATTGCGATTATTAGAAAACTGTTAATTCAGTTTAGTACTAGATTGTTTATTATTAGAAAACTGTTAATTCAATTTAGTAGTAGATTGTTTATTGCGATTATTAGAAAACTGTTAATTCAGTTTAGTAGTAGATTGTTTATTGCGATTATTAGAAAACTGTTAATTCAGTTTAGTACTAGATTGTTTATTATTAGAAAACTGTTAATTCAATTTAGTAGTAGATTGTTTATTGCGATTATTAGAAAACTGTTAATTCAGTTTAGTACTAGACTGTTTATTATTAGAAAACATGTTAATTCAATTTAGTAGTAGATTGTTTATTGCAATTATTAGAAAACTGTTAATTCAGTTTAGTACTAGACAGTTTATTATTAGAAAACATGTTAATTCAATTTAGTAGTAGATTGTTTATTGCGATTATTAGAAAACTGTTAATTCAGTTTAGTACTAGATTGTTTATTATTAGAAAACTGTTAATTCAATTTAGTAGTAGATTGTTTATTGCGATTATTAAAAAAACTGTTAATTCAATTTAGTACTAGATTGTTTATTATCTGAAAACTGTTAATTCAGTTTAGTACTAGATTGTTTATTATTAGAAAACTGTTAATTCAATTTAGTAGTAGATTGTTTATTATTAGAAAACTGTTAATTCAATTTAGTAGTAGATTGTTTATTGCGATTATTAGAAAACTGTTAATTCAGTTTAGTACTAGACTGTTTATTATTAGAAAACATGTTAATTCAATTTAGTAGTAGATTGTTTATTGCAATTATTAGAAAACTGTTAATTCAGTTTAGTACTAGATTGTTTATTAATAGAAAACTGTTAATTCAATTTAGTAGTAGATTGTTTATTGCGATTATTAGAAAACTGTTAATTCAGTTTAGTAGTAGATTGTTTATTATTAGAAAACTGTTAATTCAGTTTAGTACTAGATTGTTTATTATCAGAAAACTGTTAATTCAGTTTAGTAGTAGATTGTTTATTATTAGAAAACTGTTAATTCAGTTTAGTACTAGATTGTTTATTATTAGAAAACTGTTAATTCAATTTAGTAGTAGACTGTTTATTGAGATTATTAGAAAACTGTTAATTCAATTTAGTACTAGACTGTTTATTATTAGAAAACTGTTAATTCAATTTAGTAGTAGACTGTTTATTGAGATTATTAGAAAACTGTGAATTCAATTTAGTACTAGACTGTTTATTATTAGAAAACTGTTAATTCAATTTAGTAGTAGATTGTTTATTGAGATTATTAGAAAACTGTTAATTCAGTTTAGTACTAGATTGTTTATTATAAGAAAACTGTTAATTCAGTTTAGTACTAGATTGTTTATTATTAGAAAACTGTTAATTCAATTTAGTAGTAGATTGTTTATTGCGATTATTAGAAAACTGTTAATTCAGTTTAGTACTAGATTGTTTATTATTAGAAAACTGTTAATTCAATTTAGTAGTAGATTGTTTATTGCGATTATTAAAAAAACTGTTAATTCAATTTAGTACTAGATTGTTTATTATCTGAAAACTGTTAATTCAGTTTAGTACTAGATTGTTTATTATTAGAAAACTGTTAATTCAATTTAGTAGTAGATTGTTTATTATTAGAAAACTGTTAATTCAATTTAGTAGTAGATTGTTTATTGCGATTATTAGAAAACTGTTAATTCAGTTTAGTACTAGACTGTTTATTATTAGAAAACATGTTAATTCAATTTAGTAGTAGATTGTTTATTGCAATTATTAGAAAACTGTTAATTCAGTTTAGTACTAGATTGTTTATTATTAGAAAACTGTTAATTCAATTTAGTAGTAGATTGTTTATTGCGATTATTAGAAAACTGTTAATTCAGTTTAGTACTAGATTGTTTATTATTAGAAAACTGTTAATTCAATTTAGTAGTAGATTGTTTATTGCGATTATTAAAAAAACTGTTAATTCAATTTAGTACTAGATTGTTTATTATTAGAAAACTGTTAATTCAGTTTAGTACTAGACTGTTTATTATCAGAAAACTGTTAATTCAGTTTAGTAGTAGATTGTTTATTATTAGAAAACTGTTAATTCAGTTTAGTACTAGATCGTTTATTATCAGAAAACTGTTAATTCAGTTTAGTAGTAGATTGTTTATTATTAGAAAACTGATAATTCAGTTTAGTACTAGATTGTTTATTATTAGAAAACTGTTAATTCAGTTTAGTAGTAGACTGTTTATTGAGATTATTAGAAAGCTGTTAATTCAGTTTAGTACTAGATTGTTTATTATTAGAAAACTGTTAATTCAATTTAGTAGTAGATTGTTTATTGCGATTATTAGAAAACTGTTAATTCAGTTTAGTACTAGACTGTTTATTATTAGAAAACTGTTAATTCAGTTTAGTACTAGACTGTTTATTATTAGAAAACTGTTAATTCAGTTTAGTACTAGATTGTTTATTATTAGAAAACTGTTAATTCAGTTTAGTACTAGATTGTTTATTATTAGAAAACTGTTAATTCAATTTAGTAGTAGACTGTTTATTATCAGAAAACTGTTAATTCAGTTTAGTAGTAGATTGTTTATTGCCATTATTAGAAAACTGTTAACTCAGTTTAGTACTAGATTGTTTATTATTAGAAAACTGTTAATTCAATTTAGTAGTAGATTGTTTATTGCGATTATTAAAAAACTGTTAATTCAGTTTAATACTAGATTGTTTATTATTAGAAAACTGTTAATTCAATTTAGTACTAGATTGTTTATTATTAGAAAACTGTTAATTCAGTTTAGTACTAGACTGTTTATTATTAGAAAACTGTTAATTCAATTTAGTACTAGACTGTTTATTATCTCAAAACTGTTAATTCAGTTTAGTACTAGATTGTTTATTATTAGAAAACTGTCAATTCAATTTAGTAGTAGATTGTTTATTGCAATTATTAGAAAACTGTTAATTCAGTTTAGTACTAGATTGTTTATTATTAGAAAACTGTTAATTCAATTTAGTAGTAGACTGTTTATTGCGATTATTAGAAAACTGTTAATTCAGTTTAGTACTAGATTGTTTATTATTAGAAAACTGTTAATTCAATTTAGTAGTAGATTGTTTATTGCGATTATTAAAAAAAACTGTTAATTCAATTTAGTACTAGATTGTTTATTATCTGAAAACTGTTAATTCAGTTTAGTACTAGATTGTTTATTATTAGAAAACTGTTAATTCAATTTAGTAGTAGATTGTTTATTATTAGAAAACTGTTAATTCAATTTAGTAGTAGATTGTTTATTGCGATTATTAGAAAACTGTTAATTCAGTTTAGTACTAGACTGTTTATTATTAGAAAACATGTTAATTCAATTTAGTAGTAGATTGTTTATTGCAATTATTAGAAAACTGTTAATTCAGTTTAGTACTAGATTGTTTATTATTAGAAAACTGTTAATTCAATTTAGTAGTAGATTGTTTATTGCGATTATTAGAAAACTGTTAATTCAGTTTAGTACTAGATTGTTTATTATTAGAAAACTGTTAATTCAATTTAGTAGTAGATTGTTTATTGCGATTAATAAAAAAACTGTTAATTCAATTTAGTACTAGATTGTTTATTATTAGAAAACTGTTAATTCAGTTTAGTACTAGACTGTTTATTATCAGAAAACTGTTAATTCAGTTTAGTAGTAGATTGTTTATTATTAGAAAACTGTTAATTCAGTTTAGTACTAGATTGTTTATTATCAGAAAACTGTTAATTCAGTTTAGTAGTAGATTGTTTATTATTAGAAAACTGTTAATTCAGTTTAGTACTAGATTGTTTATTATTAGAAAACTGTTAATTCAATTTAGTAGTAGATTGTTTATTGCGATTATTAAAAAAACTGTTAATTCAATTTAGTACTAGATTGTTTATTATTAGAAAACTGTTAATTCAGTTTAGTAGTAGACTGTTTATTGAGATTATTAGAAAACTGTTAATTCAATTTAGTACTAGACTGTTTATTATTAGAAAACTGTTAATTCAATTTAGTAGTAGATTGTTTATTGAGGTTATTAGAAAACTGTTAATTCAGTTTAGTACTAGATTGTTTATTATAAGAAAACTGTTAATTCAGTTTAGTACTAGATTGTTTATTATTAGAAAACTGTTAATTCAATTTAGTACTAGACTGTTTATTATTAGAAAACTGTTAATTCAGTTTAATACTAGATTGTTTATTATTAGAAAACTGTTAATTCAATTTAGTACTAGATTGTTTATTATTAGAAAACTGTTAATTCAGTTTAGTAGTAGATTGTTTATTGCGATTATTAGAAAACTGTTAATTCAGTTTAGTACTAGATTGTTTATTATTAGAAAACTGTTAATTCAATTTAGTAGTAGATTGTTTATTGCGATTATTAAAAAACTGTTAATTCAGTTTAATACTAGATTGTTTATTATTAGAAAACTGTTAATTCAATTTAGTACTAGATTGTTTATTATTAGAAAACTGTTAATTCAGTTTAGTACTAGACTGTTTATTATTAGAAAACTGTTAATTCAATTTAGTACTAGACTGTTTATTATCTCAAAACTGTTAATTCAGTTTAGTACTAGATTGTTTATTATTAGAAAACTGTTAATTCAATTTAGTAGTAGATTGTTTATTGCAATTATTAGAAAACTGTTAATTCAGTTTAGTACTAGATTGTTTATTATTAGAAAACTGTTAATTCAATTTAGTAGTAGACTGTTTATTGCGATTATTAGAAAACTGTTAATTCAGTTTAGTACTAGATTGTTTATTATTAGAAAACTGTTAATTCAATTTAGTAGTAGATTGTTTATTGCGATTATTAAAAAAACTGTTAATTCAATTTAGTACTAGATTGTTTATTATCTGAAAACTGTTAATTCAGTTTAGTACTAGATTGTTTATTATTAGAAAACTGTTAATTCAATTTAGTAGTAGATTGTTTATTATTAGAAAACTGTTAATTCAATTTAGTAGTAGATTGTTTATTGCGATTATTAGAAAACTGTTAATTCAGTTTAGTACTAGACTGTTTATTATTAGAAAACATGTTAATTCAATTTAGTAGTAGATTGTTTATTGCAATTATTAGAAAACTGTTAATTCAGTTTAGTACTAGATTGTTTATTATTAGAAAACTGTTAATTCAATTTAGTAGTAGATTGTTTATTGCGATTATTAGAAAACTGTTAATTCAGTTTAGTACTAGATTGTTTATTATTAGAAAACTGTTAATTCAATTTAGTAGTAGATTGTTTATTGCGATTAATAAAAAACTGTTAATTCAATTTAGTACTAGATTGTTTATTATTAGAAAACTGTTAATTCAGTTTAGTACTAGACTGTTTATTATCAGAAAACTGTTAATTCAGTTTAGTAGTAGATTGTTTATTATTAGAAAACTGTTAATTCAGTTTAGTACTAGATTGTTTATTATCAGAAAACTGTTAATTCAGTTTAGTAGTAGATTGTTTATTATTAGAAAACTGTTAATTCAGTTTAGTACTAGATTGTTTATTATTAGAAAACTGTTAATTCAATTTAGTAGTAGATTGTTTATTGCGATTATTAAAAAAACTGTTAATTCAATTTAGTACTAGATTGTTTATTATTAGAAAACTGTTAATTCAGTTTAGTAGTAGACTGTTTATTGAGATTATTAGAAAACTGTTAATTCAATTTAGTACTAGACTGTTTATTATTAGAAAACTGTTAATTCAATTTAGTAGTAGATTGTTTATTGAGGTTATTAGAAAACTGTTAATTCAGTTTAGTACTAGATTGTTTATTATAAGAAAACTGTTAATTCAGTTTAGTACTAGATTGTTTATTATTAGAAAACTGTTAATTCAATTTAGTAGTAGATTGTTTATTGCGATTAATAAAAAAACTGTTAATTCAATTTAGTACTAGATTGTTTATTATTAGAAAACTGTTAATTCAGCTTAGTATTAGACTGTTTATTATCAGAAAACTGTTAATTCAGTTTAGTAGTAGATTGTTTATTATTAGAAAACTGTTAATTCAGTTTAGTACTAGATTGTTTATTATCAGAAAACTGTTAATTCAGTTTAGTAGTAGATTGTTTATTATTAGAAAACTGTTAATTCAGTTTAGTACTAGATTGTTTATTATTAGAAAACTGTTAATTCAATTTAGTAGTAGATTGTTTATTGCGATTATTAAAAAAACTGTTAATTCAATTTAGTACTAGATTGTTTATTATTAGAAAACTGTTAATTCAGTTTAGTAGTAGACTGTTTATTGAGATTATTAGAAAACTGTTAATTCAATTTAGTACTAGACTGTTTATTATTAGAAAACTGTTAATTCAATTTAGTAGTAGATTGTTTATTGAGGTTATTAGAAAACTGTTAATTCAGTTTAGTACTAGATTGTTTATTATAAGAAAACTGTTAATTCAGTTTAGTACTAGATTGTTTATTATTAGAAAACTGTTAATTCAATTTAGTAGTAGACTGTTTATTGCGATTATTTGAAATCTGTTAATTCAGTTTAGTACTAGATTGTTTATTATAAGAAAACTGTTAATTCAATTTAGTACTAGATTGTTTATTATTAAAAAACTGTTAATTCAGTTTAGAACTAGACTGTTTATTAATAGAAAACTGTTAATTCAATTTAGTAGTAGACTGTTTATTGCGATTACTTGAAAACTGTTAATCCAGTTTAGTACGTGATTGTTTATTATTAGAAAACTGTCAATTCAGTTTAGTACTAGACTGTTTATTATTAGAAAACTGTTAATTCAGTTTAGTACTAGATTGTTTATTATTAGAAAACTGTTAATTCAATTTAGTAGTAGACTGTTTATTATCAGAAAACTGTTAATTCAGTTTAGTAGTAGATTGTTTATTGCGATTATTAGAAAACTGTTAACTCAGTTTAGTACTAGATTGTTTATTATTAGAAAACTGTTAATTCAATTTAGTAGTACATTGTTTATTGCTATTATTAGAAAACTGTTAATTCAGTTTAGTACTAGATTGTTTATTTTTAGAAAACTGTTAATTCAATTTAGTAGTAGACTGTTTATTATCAGAAAACTGTTAATTCAGTTTAGTAGTAGATTGTTTATTGCGATTATTAGAAAACTGTAAATTCAGTTTAGTACTAGATTGTTTATTATTAGAAAACTGTTAATTCAATTTAGTAGTAGATTGTTTATTGCGATTATTAGAAAACTGTTAATTCAGTTTAGTACTAGATTGTTTATTTTTAGAAAACTGTTAATTCAATTTAGTAGTGGACTGTTTATTATCAGAAAACTGTTAATTCAGTTTAGTAGTAGATTGTTTATTGCGATTATTAGAAAACTGTTAATTCAGTTTAGTACTAGATTGTTTATTATTAGAAAACTGTTAATTCAATTTAGTAGTAGATTGTTTATTGCGATTATTAGAAAACTGTTAATTTACTTTAGTACTAGATTGTTTATTATTAGAAAACTGTTAATTCAATCTAGTAGTAGATTGTTTATTGCGATTATTAGAAAACTGTTAATTCAGTTTAGTACTAGATTGTTTATTATTAGAAAACTGTTAATTCAGTTTAGTACTAGATTGTTTATTTTTAGAAAACTGTTAATTCAATTTAGTAGTAGACTGTTTATTATCAGAAAACTGTTAATTCAGTTTAGTAGTAGATTGTTTATTGCGATTATTAGAAAACTGTTAATTCAGTTTAGTACTAGATTGTTTATTATTAGAAAACTGTTAATTCAATTTAGTACCAGATTGTTTATTATTAGAAAACTGTTAATTCAGTTTAGTACTAGATTGTTTATGATTAGAAAACTGTTAATTCAATTTAGTAGTAGATTGTTTATTATTAGAAAACTGTTAATTCAGTTTAGTACTAGACTGTTTATTATTAGAAAACTGTTAATTCAGTTTAGTACTAGATTGTTTATTATTAGAAAACTGTTAATTCAGTTTAGTAGTAGACTGTTTATTGAGATTATTAGAAAGCTGTTAATTCAGTTTAGTACTAGATTGTTTATTATTAGAAAACTGTTAATTCAATTTAGTAGTAGATTGTTTATTGCGATTATTAGAAAACTGTTAATTCAGTTTAGTACTAGACTGTTTATTATTAGAAAACTGTTAATTCAGTTTAGTACTAGACTGTTTATTATTAGAAAACTGTTAATTCAATTTAGTAGTAGATTGTTTATTGCGATTATTAGAAAACTGTTAATTCAGTTTAGTAGTAGATTGTTTATTGCGATTATTAGAAAACTGTTAATTCAGTTTAGTACTAGATTGTTTATTATTAGAAAACTGTTAATTCAATTTAGTAGTAGATTGTTTATTGCGATTATTAGAAAACTGTTAATTCAGTTTAGTAGTAGATTGTTTATTGCGATTATTAGAAAACTGTTAATTCAGTTTAGTACTAGATTGTTTATTATTAGAAAACTGTTAATTCAATTTAGTAGTAGATTGTTTATTGCGATTATTAGAAAACTGTTAATTCAGTTTAGTACTAGACTGTTTATTATTAGAAAACATGTTAATTCAATTTAGTAGTAGATTGTTTATTGCAATTATTAGAAAACTGTTAATTCAGTTTAGTACTAGACAGTTTATTATTAGAAAACATGTTAATTCAATTTAGTAGTAGATTGTTTATTGCGATTATTAGAAAACTGTTAATTCAGTTTAGTACTAGATTGTTTATTATTAGAAAACTGTTAATTCAATTTAGTAGTAGATTGTTTATTGCGATTATTAAAAAAACTGTTAATTCAATTTAGTACTAGATTGTTTATTATCTGAAAACTGTTAATTCAGTTTAGTACTAGATTGTTTATTATTAGAAAACTGTTAATTCAATTTAGTAGTAGATTGTTTATTATTAGAAAACTGTTAATTCAATTTAGTAGTAGATTGTTTATTGCGATTATTAGAAAACTGTTAATTCAGTTTAGTACTAGACTGTTTATTATTAGAAAACATGTTAATTCAATTTAGTAGTAGATTGTTTATTGCAATTATTAGAAAACTGTTAATTCAGTTTAGTACTAGATTGTTTATTATTAGAAAACTGTTAATTCAATTTAGTAGTAGATTGTTTATTGCGATTATTAGAAAACTGTTAATTCAGTTTAGTACTAGATTGTTTATTATTAGAAAACTGTTAATTCAATTTAGTAGTAGATTGTTTATTGCGATTATTAAAAAAACTGTTAATTCAATTTAGTACTAGATTGTTTATTATTAGAAAACTGTTAATTCAGTTTAGTACTAGACTGTTTATTATCAGAAAACTGTTAATTCAGTTTAGTAGTAGATTGTTTATTATTAGAAAACTGTTAATTCAGTTTAGTACTAGATTGTTTATTATCAGAAAACTGTTAATTCAGTTTAGTAGTAGATTGTTTATTATTAGAAAACTGTTAATTCAGTTTAGTACTAGATTGTTTATTATTAGAAAACTGTTAATTCAATTTAGTAGTAGACTGTTTATTGAGATTATTAGAAAACTGTTAATTCAATTTAGTACTAGACTGTTTATTATTAGAAAACTGTTAATTCAATTTAGTAGTAGACTGTTTATTGAGATTATTAGAAAACTGTTAATTCAATTTAGTACTAGACTGTTTATTATTAGAAAACTGTTAATTCAATTTAGTAGTAGATTGTTTATTGAGATTATTAGAAAACTGTTAATTCAGTTTAGTACTAGATTGTTTATTATAAGAAAACTGTTAATTCAGTTTAGTACTAGATTGTTTATTATTAGAAAACTGTTAATTCAATTTAGTAGTAGATTGTTTATTGCGATTATTAGAAAACTGTTAATTCAGTTTAGTACTAGATTGTTTATTATTAGAAAACTGTTAATTCAATTTAGTAGTAGATTGTTTATTGCGATTATTAAAAAAACTGTTAATTCAATTTAGTACTAGATTGTTTATTATCTGAAAACTGTTAATTCAGTTTAGTACTAGATTGTTTATTATTAGAAAACTGTTAATTCAATTTAGTAGTAGATTGTTTATTATTAGAAAACTGTTAATTCAATTTAGTAGTAGATTGTTTATTGCGATTATTAGAAAACTGTTAATTCAGTTTAGTACTAGACTGTTTATTATTAGAAAACATGTTAATTCAATTTAGTAGTAGATTGTTTATTGCAATTATTAGAAAACTGTTAATTCAGTTTAGTACTAGATTGTTTATTATTAGAAAACTGTTAATTCAATTTAGTAGTAGATTGTTTATTGCGATTATTAGAAAACTGTTAATTCAGTTTAGTAGTAGATTGTTTATTATTAGAAAACTGTTAATTCAGTTTAGTACTAGATTGTTTATTATCAGAAAACTGTTAATTCAGTTTAGTAGTAGATTGTTTATTATTAGAAAACTGATAATTCAGTTTAGTACTAGATTGTTTATTATTAGAAAACTGTTAATTCAGTTTAGTAGTAGACTGTTTATTGAGATTATTAGAAAGCTGTTAATTCAGTTTAGTACTAGATTGTTTATTATTAGAAAACTGTTAATTCAATTTAGTAGTAGATTGTTTATTGCGATTATTAGAAAACTGTTAATTCAGTTTAGTACTAGACTGTTTATTATTAGAAAACTGTTAATTCAGTTTAGTACTAGACTGTTTATTATTAGAAAACTGTTAATTCAGTTTAGTACTAGATTGTTTATTATTAGAAAACTGTTAATTCAGTTTAGTACTAGATTGTTTATTATTAGAAAACTGTTAATTCAATTTAGTAGTAGACTGTTTATTATCAGAAAACTGTTAATTCAGTTTAGTAGTAGATTGTTTATTGCGATTATTAGAAAACTGTTAACTCAGTTTAGTACTAGATTGTTTATTATTAGAAAACTGTTAATTCAATTTAGTAGTAGATTGTTTATTGCTATTATTAGAAAACTGTTAATTCAGTTTAGTACTAGATTGTTTATTTTTAGAAAACTGTTAATTCAATTTAGTAGTAGACTGTTTATTATCAGAAAACTGTTAATTCAGTTTAGTAGTAGATTGTTTATTGCGATTATTAGAAAACTGTAAATTCAGTTTAGTACTAGATTGTTTATTATTAGAAAACTGTTAATTCAATTTAGTAGTAGATTGTTTATTGCGATTATTAGAAAACTGTTAATTCAGTTTAGTACTAGATTGTTTATTTTTAGAAAACTGTTAATTCAATTTAGTAGTGGACTGTTTATTATCAGAAAACTGTTAATTCAGTTTAGTAGTAGATTGTTTATTGCGATTATTAGAAAACTGTTAATTCAGTTTAGTACTAGATTGTTTATTATTAGAAAACTGTTAATTCAATTTAGTAGTAGATTGTTTATTGCGATTATTAGAAAACTGTTAATTTACTTTAGTACTAGATTGTTTATTATTAGAAAACTGTTAATTCAATCTAGTAGTAGATTGTTTATTGCGATTATTAGAAAACTGTTAATTCAGTTTAGTACTAGATTGTTTATTATTAGAAAACTGTTAATTCAGTTTAGTACTAGATTGTTTATTATTAGAAAACTGTTAATTCAATTTAGTAGTAGACTGTTTATTATCAGAAAACTGTTAATTCAGTTTAGTAGTAGATTGTTTATTGCGATTATTAGAAAACTGTTAATTCAGTTTAGTACTAGATTGTTTATTATTAGAAAACTGTTAATTCAATTTAGTACCAGATTGTTTATTATTAGAAAACTGTTAATTCACTTTAGTACTAGATTGTTTATGATTAGAAAACTGTTAATTCAATTTAGTAGTAGATTGTTTATTATTAGAAAACTGTTAATTCAGTTTAGTACTAGACTGTTTATTATTAGAAAACTGTTAATTCAGTTTAGTACTAGATTGTTTATTATTAGAAAACTGTTAATTCAGTTTAGTAGTAGACTGTTTATTGAGATTATTAGAAAGCTGTTAATTCAGTTTAGTACTAGATTGTTTATTATTAGAAAACTGTTAATTCAATTTAGTAGTAGATTGTTTATTGCGATTATTAGAAAACTGTTAATTCAGTTTAGTACTAGACTGTTTATTATTAGAAAACTGTTAATTCAGTTTAGTACTAGACTGTTTATTATTAGAAAACTGTTAATTCAATTTAGTAGTAGATTGTTTATTGCGATTATTAGAAAACTGTTAATTCAGTTTAGTAGTAGATTGTTTATTGCGATTATTAGAAAACTGTTAATTCAGTTTAGTACTAGATTGTTTATTATTAGAAAACTGTTAATTCAATTTAGTAGTAGATTGTTTATTGCGATTATTAGAAAACTGTTAATTCAGTTTAGTAGTAGATTGTTTATTGCGATTATTAGAAAACTGTTAATTCAGTTTAGTACTAGATTGTTTATTATTAGAAAACTGTTAATTCAATTTAGTAGTAGATTGTTTATTGCGATTATTAGAAAACTGTTAATTCAGTTTAGTACTAGACTGTTTATTATTAGAAAACATGTTAATTCAATTTAGTAGTAGATTGTTTATTGCAATTATTAGAAAACTGTTAATTCAGTTTAGTACTAGACAGTTTATTATTAGAAAACATGTTAATTCAATTTAGTAGTAGATTGTTTATTGCGATTATTAGAAAACTGTTAATTCAGTTTAGTACTAGATTGTTTATTATTAGAAAACTGTTAATTCAATTTAGTAGTAGATTGTTTATTGCGATTATTAAAAAAACTGTTAATTCAATTTAGTACTAGATTGTTTATTATCTGAAAACTGTTAATTCAGTTTAGTACTAGATTGTTTATTATTAGAAAACTGTTAATTCAATTTAGTAGTAGATTGTTTATTATTAGAAAACTGTTAATTCAATTTAGTAGTAGATTGTTTATTGCGATTATTAGAAAACTGTTAATTCAGTTTAGTACTAGACTGTTTATTATTAGAAAACATGTTAATTCAATTTAGTAGTAGATTGTTTATTGCAATTATTAGAAAACTGTTAATTCAGTTTAGTACTAGATTGTTTATTATTAGAAAACTGTTAATTCAATTTAGTAGTAGATTGTTTATTGCGATTATTAGAAAACTGTTAATTCAGTTTAGTACTAGATTGTTTATTATTAGAAAACTGTTAATTCAATTTAGTAGTAGATTGTTTATTGCGATTATTAAAAAAACTGTTAATTCAATTTAGTACTAGATTGTTTATTATTAGAAAACTGTTAATTCAGTTTAGTACTAGACTGTTTATTATCAGAAAACTGTTAATTCAGTTTAGTAGTAGATTGTTTATTATTAGAAAACTGTTAATTCAGTTTAGTACTAGATTGTTTATTATCAGAAAACTGTTAATTCAGTTTAGTAGTAGATTGTTTATTATTAGAAAACTGTTAATTCAGTTTAGTACTAGATTGTTTATTATTAGAAAACTGTTAATTCAATTTAGTAGTAGACTGTTTATTGCGATTATTTGAAAACTGTTAATTCAGTTTAGTACTAGACTGTTTATTATTAGAAAACTGTTAATTCAGTTTAGTACTAGACTGTTTATTATTAGAAAACTGTTAATTCAATTTAGTAGTAGATTGTTTATTGCGATTATTAGAAAACTGTTAATTCAGTTTAGTAGTAGATTGTTTATTGCGATTATTAGAAAACTGTTAATTCAGTTTAGTACTAGATTGTTTATTATTAGAAAACTGTTAATTCAATTTAGTAGTAGATTGTTTATTGCGATTATTAGAAAACTGTTAATTCAGTTTAGTAGTAGATTGTTTATTGCGATTATTAGAAAACTGTTAATTCAGTTTAGTACTAGATTGTTTATTATTAGAAAACTGTTAATTCAATTTAGTAGTAGATTGTTTATTGCGATTATTAGAAAACTGTTAATTCAGTTTAGTACTAGACTGTTTATTATTAGAAAACATGTTAATTCAATTTAGTAGTAGATTGTTTATTGCAATTATTAGAAAACTGTTAATTCAGTTTAGTACTAGACTGTTTATTATTAGAAAACATGTTAATTCAATTTAGTAGTAGATTGTTTATTGCAATTATTAGAAAAGTGTTAATTCAGTTTAGTACTAGATTGTTTATTATTAGAAAACTGTTAATTCAATTTAGTAGTAGATTGTTTATTGCGATTATTAGAAAACTGTTAATTCAGTTTAGTACTAGATTGTTTATTATTAGAAAACTTTTAATTCAATTTAGTAGTAGATTGTTTATTGCGATTATTAAAAAAACTGTTAATTCAATTTTGTACTAGATTTTTTATTATCTGAAAACTGTTAATTCAGTTTAGTACTAGATTGTTTATTATTAGAAAACTGTTAATTCAATTTAGTAGTAGATTGTTTATTATTAGAAAACTGTTAATTCAATTTAGTAGTAGATTGTTTATTGCGATTATTAGAAAACTGTTAATTCAGTTTAGTACTAGACTGTTTATTATTAGAAAACATGTTAATTCAATTTAGTAGTAGATTGTTTATTGCAATTATTAGAAAACTGTTAATTCAGTTTAGTACTAGATTGTTTATTATTAGAAAACTGTTAATTCAATTTAGTAGTAGATTGTTTATTGCGATTATTAAAAAAACTGTTAATTCAATTTAGTACTAGATTGTTTATTATTAGAAAACTGTTAATTCAGTTTAGTACTAGACTGTTTATTATCAGAAAACTGTTAATTCAGTTTAGTAGTAGATTGTTTATTATTAGAAAACTGTTAATTCAGTTTAGTACTAGATTGTTTATTATCAGAAAACTGTTAATTCAGTTTAGTAGTGGATTGTTTATTATTAGAAAACTGTTAATTCAGTTTATTACTAGATTGTTTATTATTGGAAAACTGTTAATTCAATTGAGTAGTAGACTGTATATTGAGATTATTAGAAAACTGTTAATTCAATTTAGTCCTAGACTGTTTATTATTAGAAAACTGTTAATTCAATTTAGTAGTAGACTGTTTATTGAGATTATTAGAAAACTGTTAATTCAATTTAGTACGAGACTGTTTATTATTAGAAAACTGTTAATTCAATTTAGTAGTAGATTGTTTATTGAGATTATTAGAAAACTGTTAATTCAGTTTAGTACTAGATTGTTTATTATAAGAAAACTGTTAATTCAGTTTAGTACTAGATTGTTTATTATTAGAAAATGGTTAATTCAATTTAGTAGTAGATTGTTTATTGCGATTATTAGAAAACTGTTAATTCAGTTTAGTACTAGATTGTTTATTATTAGAAAACTGTTAATTCAATTTAGTAGTAGATTGTTTATTGCGATTATTAAAAAAACTGTTAATTCAATTTAGTACTAGATTGTTTATTATCTGAAAACTGTTAATTCAGTTTAGTACTAGATTGTTTATTATTAGAAAACTGTTAATTCAATTTAGTACTAGATTGTTTATTATTAAAAAACTGTTAATTCAGTTTAGTACTAGACTGTTTATTAATAGAAAACTGTTAATTCAATTTAGTAGTAGACTGTTTATTGCGATTACTTGAAAACTGTTAATTCAGTTTAGTACGTGATTGTTTATTATTAGAAAACTGTCAATTCAGTTTAGTACTAGACTGTTTATTATTAGAAAACTGTTAATTCAGTTTAGTACTAGATTGTTTATTATTAGAAAACTGTTAATTCAATTTAGTAGTAGACTGTTTATTATCAGAAAACTGTTAATTCAGTTTAGTAGTAGATTGTTTATTGCGATTATTAGAAAACTGTTAATTCAGTTTAGTACTAGATTGTTTATTATTAGAAAACTGTTAATTCAATTTAGTAGCAGATTGTTTATTGCGATTATTAGAAAACTGTTAATTCAGTTTAGTACTAGATTGTTTATTTTTAGAAAACTGTTAATTCAATTTAGTAGTGGACTGTTTATTATCAGAAAACTGTTAATTCAGTTTAGTAGTAGATTGTTTATTGCGATTATTAGAAAACTGTTAATTCAGTTTAGTACTAGATTGTTTATTATTAGAAAACTGTTAATTCAATTTAGTAGTAGATTGTTTATTGCGATTATTAGAAAACTGTTAATTTACTTTAGTACTAGATTGTTTATTATTAGAAAACTGTTAATTCAATCTAGTAGTAGATTGTTTATTGCGATTATTAGAAAACTGTTAATTCAGTTTAGTACTAGATTGTTTATTATTAGAAAACTGTTAATTCAGTTTAGTACTAGATTGTTTATTTTTAGAAAACTGTTAATTCAATTTAGTAGTAGACTGTTTATTATCAGAAAACTGTTAATTCAGTTTAGTAGTAGATTGTTTATTGCGATTATTAGAAAACTGTTAATTCAGTTTAGTACTAGATTGTTTATTATTAGAAAACTGTTAATTCAATTTAGTACCAGATTGTTTATTATTAGAAAACTGTTAATTCAGTTTAGTACTAGATTGTTTATGATTAGAAAACTGTTAATTCAATTTAGTAGTAGATTGTTTATTATTAGAAAACTGTTAATTCAGTTTAGTACTAGACTGTTTATTATTAGAAAACTGTTAATTCAGTTTAGTACTAGATTGTTTATTATTAGAAAACTGTTAATTCAGTTTAGTAGTAGACTGTTTATTGAGATTATTAGAAAGCTGTTAATTCAGTTTAGTACTAGATTGTTTATTATTAGAAAACTGTTAATTCAATTTAGTAGTAGATTGTTTATTGCGATTATTAGAAAACTGTTAATTCAGTTTAGTAGTAGACTGTTTATTATTAGAAAACTGTTAATTCAGTTTAGTACTAGACTGTTTATTATTAGAAAACTGTTAATTCAATTTAGTAGTAGATTGTTTATTGCGATTATTAGAAAACTGTTAATTCAGTTTAGTAGTAGATTGTTTATTGCGATTATTAGAAAACTGTTAATTCAGTTTAGTACTAGATTGTTTATTATTAGAAAACTGTTAATTCAATTTAGTAGTAGATTGTTTATTGCGATTATTAGAAAACTGTTAATTCAGTTTAGTAGTAGATTGTTTATTGCGATTATTAGAAAACTGTTAATTCAGTTTAGTACTAGATTGTTTATTATTAGAAAACTGTTAATTCAATTTAGTAGTAGATTGTTTATTGCGATTATTAGAAAACTGTTAATTCAGTTTAGAACTAGACTGTTCATTATTAGAAAACATGTTAATTCAATTTAGTAGTAGATTGTTTATTGCAATTATTAGAAAACTGTTAATTCAGTTTAGTACTAGATTGTTTATTATTAGAAAACTGTTAATTCAGTTTAGTACTAGACTGTTTATTATCAGAAAACTGTTAATTCAGTTTAGTAGTAGATTGTTTATTATTAGAAAACTGTTAATTCAGTTTAGTACTTGATTGTTTATTATCAGAAAACTGTTAATTCAGTTTAGTAGTAGATTGTTTATTATTAGAAAACTGTTAATTCAGTTTAGTACTAGATTGTTTATTATTAGAAAACTGTTAATTCAATTTAGTAGTAGACTGTTTATTGAGATTATTAGAAAACTGTTAATTCAATTTAGTACTAGACTGTTTATTATTAGAAAACTGTTAATTCAATTTAGTACTAGATTGTTTATTATTAAAAAACTGTTAATTCAATCTAGTACTAGACTGTTTATTATTAGAAAACTGTTAATTCAATTTAGTAGTAGACTGTTTATTGAGATTATTAGAAAACTGTTAATTCAATTTAGTACTAGACTGTTTATTATTAGAAAACTGTTAATTCAATTTAGTAGTAGATTGTTTATTCAGATTATTAGAAAACTGTTAATTCAGTTTAGTACTAGATTGTTTATTATTAGAAAACTGTTAATTCAGTTTAGTACTAGATTGTTTATTATTAGAAAACTGTTAATTCAATTTAGTAGTAGACTGTTTATTGCGATTATTTGAAAACTGTTAATTCAGTTTAGTACTAGACTGTTTATTGAGATTATTAGAAAACTGTTAATTCAGTTTAGTACTAGATTGTTTATTATTAGAAAACTGTTAATTCAATTTAGTACTAGATTGTTTATTATTAAAAACTGTTAATTCAGTTTAGTACTAGACTGTTTATTAATAGAAAACTGTTAATTCAATTTAGTAGTAGACTGTTTATTGTGATTACTTGAAAACTGTTAATTCAGTTTAGTACGTGATTGTTTATTATTAGAAAACTGTCAATTCAGTTTAGTACTAGACTGTTTATTATTAGAAAACTGTTAATTCAGTTTAGTACTAGATTGTTTATTATTAGAAAACTGTTAATTCAATTTAGTAGTAGACTGTTTATTATCAGAAAACTGTTAATTCAGTTTAGTAGTTGATTGTTTATTGCGATTATTAGAAAACTGTTAACTCAGTTTAGTACTAGATTGTTTATTATTAGTAAACTGTTAATTCAATTTAGTAGTAGATTGTTTATTGCTATTATTAGAAAACTGTTAATTCAGTTTAGCACTAGATTGTTTATTTTTAGAAAACTGTTAATTCAATTTAGTAGTAGACTGTTTATTATCAGAAAACTGTTAATTCAGTTTAGTAGTAGATTGTTTATTGCGATTATTAGAAAACTGTTAATTCAGTTTAGTACTAGATTGTTTATTATTAGAAAACTGTTAATTCAATTTAGTACCAGATTGTTTATTATTAGAAAACTGTTAATTCAGTTTAGTACTAGATTGTTTATGATTAGAAAACTGTTAATTCAATTTAGTAGTAGATTGTTTATTATTAGAAAACTGTTAATTCAGTTTAGTACTAGACTGTTTATTATTAGAAAACTGTTAATTCAGTTTAGTACTAGATTGTTTATTATTAGAAAACTGTTAATTCAGTTTAGTAGTAGACTGTTTATTGAGATTATTAGAAAGCTGTTAATTCAGTTTAGTACTAGATTGTTTATTATTAGAAAACTGTTAATTCAATTTAGTAGTAGATTGTTTATTGCGATTATTAGAAAACTGTTAATTCAGTTTAGTAGTAGACTGTTTATTATTAGAAAACTGTTAATTCAGTTTAGTACTAGACTGTTTATTATTAGAAAACTGTTAATTCAATTTAGTAGTAGATTGTTTATTGCGATTATTAGAAAACTGTTAATTCAGTTTAGTAGTAGATTGTTTATTGCGATTATTAGAAAACTGTTAATTCAGTTTAGTACTAGATTGTTTATTATTAGAAAACTGTTAATTCAATTTAGTAGTAGATTGTTTATTGCGATTATTAGAAAACTGTTAATTCAGTTTAGTAGTAGATTGTTTATTGCGATTATTAGAAAACTGTTAACTCAGTTTAGTACTAGATTGTTTATTATTAGAAAACTGTTAATTCAATTTAGTAGTAGATTGTTTATTGCGATTATTAGAAAACTGTTAATTCAGTTTAGAACTAGACTGTTCATTATTAGAAAACATGTTAATTCAATTTAGTACTAGACTGTTTATTATTAGAAAACTGTCAATTCAGTTTAGTACTAGACTGTTTATTATTAGAAAACTGTTAATTCAGTTTAGTACTAGATTGTTTATTATTAGAAAACTGTTAATTCAATTTAGTAGTAGACTGTTTATTATCAGAAAACTGTTAATTCAGTTTAGTAGTAGATTGTTTATTGCGATTATTAGAAAACTGTTAACTCAGTTTAGTACTAGATTGTTTATTATTAGAAAACTGTTAATTCAATTTAGTAGTAGATTGTTTATTGCTATTATTAGAAAACTGTTAATTCAGTTTAGTAGTAGATTGTTTATTGCGATTATTAGAAAACTGTTAATTCAGTTTAGTACTAGATTGTTTATTATTAGAAAACTGTTAATTCAATTGAGTAGTAGATTGTTTATTGCGATTATTAGAAAACTGTTAATTCAATTTAGTACTAGATTGTTTATTATTAGAAAAACTGTTAATTCAGTTTAGTACTAGATTGTTTATGATTAGAAAACTGTTAATTCAATTTAGTAGTAGATTGTTTATTATTAGAAAACTGTTAATTCAGTTTAGTACTAGACTGTTTATTATTAGAAAACCGTTAATTCAGTTTAGTACTAGATTGTTTATTATTAGAAAACTGTTAATTCAGTTTAGTAGTGGACTGTTTATTGAGATTATTAGAAAGCTGTTAATTCAGTTTAGTACTAGATTGTTTATTATTAGAAAACTGTTAATTCAATTTAGTAGTAGATTGTTTATTGCGATTATTAGAAAACTGTTAATTCAGTTTAGTACTAGACTGTTTATTATTAGAAAACTGTTAATTCAGTTTAGTACTAGACTGTTTATTATTAGAAAACTGTTAATTCAATTTAGTAGTAGATTGTTTATTGAGATTATTAGAAAGCTGTTAATTCAGTTTAGTACTAGACTGTTTATTATCAGAAAACTGTTAATTCAGTTTAGTAGTAGATTGTTTATTGCGATTATTAGAAAACTGTTAACTCAGTTTAGTACTAGATTGTTTATTATTAGAAAACTGTTAATTCAATTTAGTAGTAGATTGTTTATTGCTATTATTAGAAAACTGTTAATTCAGTTTAGTACTAGATTGTTTATTTTTAGAAAACTGTTAATTCAATTTAGTAGTAGACTGTTTATTATCAGAAAACTGTTAATTCAGTTTAGTAGTAGATTGTTTATTGCGATTATTAGAAAACTGTTAATTCAGTTTAGTACTAGATTGTTTATTATTAGAAAACTGTTAATTCAATTTAGTAGTAGATTGTTTATTGCGATTATTAGAAAACTGTTAATTCAGTTTAGTACTAGATTGTTTATTTTTAGAAAACTGTTAATTCAATTTAGTAGTGGACTGTTTATTATCAGAAAACTGTTAATTCAGTTTAGTAGTAGATTGTTTATTGCGATTATTAGAAAACTGTTAATTCAGTTTAGTACTAGATTGTTTATTATTAGAAAACTGTTAATTCAATTTAGTAGTAGATTGTTTATTGCGATTATTAGAAAACTGTTAATTTACTTTAGTACTAGATTGTTTATTATTAGAAAACTGTTAATTCAATCTAGTAGTAGATTGTTTATTGCGATTATTAGAAAACTGTTAATTCAGTTTAGTACTAGATTGTTTATTATTAGAAAACTGTTAATTCAGTTTAGTACTAGATTGTTTATTTTTAGAAAACTGTTAATTCAATTTAGTAGTAGACTGTTTATTATCAGAAAACTGTTAATTCAATTTAGTACTAGATTGTTTATTGTTAGAAAACTGTTAATTCAGTTTAGTACTAGATTGTTTATGATTAGAAAACTGTTAATTCAATTTAGTAGTAGATTGTTTATTATTAGAAAACTGTTAATTCAGTTTAGTACTAGACTGTTTATTATTAGAAAACTGTTTATTCAGTTTAGTACTAGATTGTTTTTTGTTATTAGAAAACTGTTAATTCAGTTTAGTAGTAGACTGTTTATTGAGATTATTAGAAAGCTGTTAATTCAGTTTAGTACTAGATTGTTTATTATTAGAAAACTGTTAATTCAATTTAGTAGTAGATTGTTTATTGCGATTATTAGAAAACTGTTAATTCAGTTTAGTACTAGACTGTTTATTATTAGAAAACTGTTAATTCAGTTTAGTACTAGACTTTTTATTATTAGAAAACTGTTAATTCAATTTAGTAGTAGATTGTTTATTGCGATTATTAGAAAACTGTTAATTCAGTTTAGTAGTAGATTGTTTATTGCGATTATTAGAAAACTGTTAATTCAGTTTAGTACTAGATTGTTTATTATCAGAAAACTGTTAATTCAATTTAGTAGTAGACGGTTTATTGAGATTATTAGAAAACTGTTAATTCAATTTAGTACTAGACTGTTTATTATTAGAAAACTGTTAATACGTTAATTCAATTTAGTAGTAGATTGTTTATTGAGATTATAAGAAAACTGTTAATTCAGTTTAGTACTAGACTGTTTATTATTAGAAAACTGTTAATTCAATTTAGTACGAGATTGTTTATTATTAGAAAACTGTTAATTCAATTTAGTACTAGATTGCTTATTATTAGAAAACTGTTAATTCAATTTAGTACTAGATTGCTTATTATTAGAAAACTGTTAATTCAGTTTAGTAGTAGAATGTTTATTGAGATTATTAGAAAACTGTTAATTCAGTTTAGTACTAGACTGTTTATTATTAGAAAAATGTTAATTCAATTTAGTAGTAGACTGTTTATTATCAGAAAACTGTTAATTCAGTTTAGTAGTAGATTGTTTATTGCGATTATTAGAAAACTATTAATTCAGTTTAGTACTAGACTGTTTATTATTAGAAAACTGTTAATTCAATTTAGTAGTAGATTGTTTATTGCGATTATTAGAAAACTGTTAATTCAATTTAGTACTAGACTGTTTATTATTAGAAAACTGTTAATTCAGTTTAATACTAGATTGTTTATTATTAGAAAACTGTTAATTCAATTTAGTACTAGACTGTTTATTATTAGAAAACTGTTAATTCAGTTTAATACTAGATTGTTTATTATTAGAAAACTGTTAATTCAATTTAGTACTAGATTGTTTATTATTAGAAAACTGTTAATTCAGTTTAGTAGTAGATTGTTTATTGCGATTATTAGAAAACTGTTAATTCAGTTTAGTACTAGATTGTTTATTATTAGAAAACTGTTAATTCAATTTAGTAGTAGATTGTTTATTGCGATTATTAAAAAACTGTTAATTCAGTTTAATACTAGATTGTTTATTATTAGAAAACTGTTAATTCAATTTAGTACTAGATTGTTTATTATTAGAAAACTGTTAATTCAGTTTAGTACTAGACTGTTTATTATTAGAAAACTGTTAATTCAATTTAGTACTAGACTGTTTATTATCTCAAAACTGTTAATTCAGTTTAGTACTAGATTGTTTATTATTAGAAAACTGTTAATTCAATTTAGTAGTAGATTGTTTATTGCAATTATTAGAAAACTGTTAATTCAGTTTAGTACTAGATTGTTTATTATTAGAAAACTGTTAATTCAATTTAGTAGTAGACTGTTTATTGCGATTATTAGAAAACTGTTAATTCAGTTTAGTACTAGATTGTTTATTATTAGAAAACTGTTAATTCAATTTAGTAGTAGATTGTTTATTGCGATTATTAAAAAAACTGTTAATTCAATTTAGTACTAGATTGTTTATTATCTGAAAACTGTTAATTCAGTTTAGTACTAGATTGTTTATTATTTGAAAACTGTTAATTCAATTTAGTAGTAGATTGTTTATTATTAGAAAACTGTTAATTCAATTTAGTAGTAGATTGTTTATTGCGATTATTAGAAAACTGTTAATTCAGTTTAGTACTAGACTGTTTATTATTAGAAAACATGTTAATTCAATTTAGTAGTAGATTGTTTATTGCAATTATTAGAAAACTGTTAATTCAGTTTAGTACTAGATTGTTTATTATTAGAAAACTGTTAATTCAATTTAGTAGTAGATTGTTTATTGCGATTATTAGAAAACTGTTAATTCAGTTTAGTACTAGATTGTTTATTATTAGAAAACTGTTAATTCAATTTAGTAGTAGATTGTTTATTGCGATTATTAAAAAAACTGTTAATTCAATTTAGTACTAGATTGTTTATTATTAGAAAACTGTTAATTCAGTTTAGTACTAGACTGTTTATTATCAGAAAACTGTTAATTCAGTTTAGTAGTAGATTGTTTATTATTAGAAAACTGTTAATTCAGTTTAGTACTAGATTGTTTATTATTAGAAAACTGTTAATTCAATTTAGTAGTAGATTGTTTATTGCGATTATTAGAAAACTGTTAATTCAGTTTAGTACTAGACTGTTTATTATTAGAAAACATGTTAATTCAATTTAGTAGTAGATTGTTTATTGCAATTATTAGAAAACTGTTAATTCAGTTTAGTACTAGATTGTTTATTATTAGAAAACTGTTAATTCAATTTAGTAGTAGATTGTTTATTGCGATTATTAGAAAACTGTTAATTCAGTTTAGTACTAGATTGTTTATTATTAGAAAACTGTTAATTCAATTTAGTAGTAGATTGTTTATTGCGATTATTAAAAAAACTGTTAATTCAATTTAGTACTAGATTGTTTATTATTAGAAAACTGTTAATTCAGTTTAGTACTAGACTGTTTATTATCAGAAAACTGTTAATTCAGTTTAGTAGTAGATTGTTTATTATTAGAAAACTGTTAATTCAGTTTAGTACTAGATTGTTTATTATTAGAAAACTGTTAATTCAATTTAGTAGTAGATTGTTTATTGCGATTATTAGAAAACTGTTAATTCAGTTTAGTAGTAGATTGTTTATTGCGATTATTAGAAAACTGTTAATTCAGTTTAGTACTAGATTGTTTATTATTAGAAAACTGTTAATTCAATTTAGTAGTAGATTGTTTATTGCGATTATTAGAAAACTGTTAATTCAATTTAGTACTAGATTGTTTATTATTAGAAAACTGTTAATTCAGTTTAGTACTAGATTGTTTATGATTAGAAAACTGTTAATTCAATTTAGTAGTAGATTGTTTATTATTAGAAAACTGTTAATTCAGTTTAGTACTAGACTGTTTATTATTAGAAAACCGTTAATTCAGTTTAGTACTAGATTGTTTATTATTAGAAAACTGTTAATTCAGTTTAGTAGTGGACTGTTTATTGAGATTATTAGAAAGCTGTTAATTCAGTTTAGTACTAGATTGTTTATTATTAGAAAACTGTTAATTCAATTTAGTAGTAGATTGTTTATTGCGATTATTAGAAAACTGTTAATTCAGTTTAGTACTAGACTGTTTATTATTAGAAAACTGTTAATTCAATTTAGTAGTAGACTGTTTATTGAGATTATTAGAAAACTGTTAATTCAATTTAGTACTAGATTTTTTTATTGAGATTATTAGAAAACTGTTAATTCAATTTAGGAGTAGACTGTTTATTGAGATTATTAGAAAACTGTTAATTCAATTTAGTAGTAGATTGTTATTGCGATTATTAGAAAACTGTTAATTCAATTTAGTACTAGATTGTTTATTATTAGAAAACTGTTAATTCAGTTTAGTAGTAGACTGTTTATTGAGATTATTAGAAAACTGTTAATTCAATTTAGTACTAGATTTTTTATTGAGATTATTAGAAAACTGTTAATTCAATTTAGGAGTAGACTGTTTATTGATATTATTAGAAAACTGTTAATTCAATTTAGTAGTAGATTGTTTATTGAGATTATTAGAAAACTGTTAATTCAGTTTAGTACTAGATTGTTTATTATTAGAAAACTGTTAATTCAGTTTAGTACTAGACTGTTTATTATTAGAAAACTGTTAATTCAGTTTAGTACTAGATTGTTTATTATTACAAAACTGTTAATTCAGTTTAATACTAGATTGTTTATTATTAGAAAACTGTTAATTCAATTTAGTAGTAGACTGTTTATTGAGATTATTAAAAAAAATGTTAATTCAATTTAGTACTAGATTGTTTATTATTAGAAAACTGTTAATTCAGTTTAGTACTAGACTGTTTATTATCAGAAAACTGTTAATTCAGTTTAGTAGTAGACTGTTTATTGAGATTATTAGAAAACTGTTAAATCAATTTAGTACTAGATTTTTTATTGAGATTATTAGAAAACTGTTAATTCAATTTAGGAGTAGACTGTTTATTGAGATTATTAGAAAACTGTTAATTCAATTTAGTAGTAGATTGTTTATTGAGATTATTAGAAAACTGTTAATTCAGTTTAGTACTAGATGTTTATTATTAGAAAACTGTTAATTCAGTTTAGTACTAGATTGTTTATTATTAGAGAACTGTTAATTCAATTTAGTAGTAGACTGTTTATTGAGATTATTGAAAAAACTTTTAATTCAATTTAGGAGTAGCCTGTTTATTGAGATTATTCAAAAAAACTGTTAATTCAATTTAGTCATAGGTTGTCTATTATTAGAAAACTGTTAATTCAGTTTAGTACTAGATTGTTTATTATTAGGGAACTGTTAATTCAATTTAGTAGTAGACTGTTTATTGAGATTATTGAAAAAACTGTTAATTCAATTTAGGAGTAGACTGTTTATTGAGATTATTATAAAAACTGTTAATTCAATTTAGTCATAGATTGTCTATTATTAGAAAACTGTCAATTCAGTTTAGTACCAGATGTTTATTATTAGAAAACTGTTAATTCAGTTTAGTACTAGACTGTTTATTATTAGAAAACTGTTAATTCAGTTTAGTACTAGATTGTTTATTATTACAAAACTGTTAATTCAGTTTAATACTAGATTGTTTATTATTAGAAAACTGTTAATTCAATTTAGTAGTAGACTGTTTATTGAGATTATTAAAAAAAATGTTAATTCAATTTAGTACTAGATTGTTTATTATTAGAAAACTGTTAATTCAGTTTAGTACTAGACTGTTTATTATCAGAAAACTGTTAATTCAGTTTAGTAGTAGACTGTTTATTGAGATTATTAGAAAACTGTTAAATCAATTTAGTACTAGATTTTTTATTGAGATTATTAGAAAACTGTTAATTCAATTTAGGAGTAGACTGTTTATTGAGATTATTAGAAAACTGTTAATTCAATTTAGTAGTAGATTGTTTATTGAGATTATTAGAAAACTGTTAATTCAGTTTAGTACTAGATGTTTATTATTAGAAAACTGTTAATTCAGTTTAGTACTAGATGTTTATTATTAGAAAACTGTTAATTCAGTTTAGTACTAGATTGTTTATTATTAGAGAACTGTTAATTCAATTTAGTAGTAGACTGTTTATTGAGATTATTGAAAAAACTTTTAATTCAATTTAGGAGTAGCCTGTTTATTGAGATTATTCAAAAAAACTGTTAATTCAATTTAGTCATAGGTTGTCTATTATTAGAAAACTGTTAATTCAGTTTAGTACTAGATTGTTTATTATTAGGGAACTGTTAATTCAATTTAGTAGTAGACTGTTTATTGAGATTATTGAAAAAACTGTTAATTCAATTTAGGAGTAGACTGTTTATTGAGATTATTATAAAAACTGTTAATTCAATTTAGTCATAGATTGTCTATTATTAGAAAACTGTCAATTCAGTTTAGTACCAGATGTTTATTATTAGAAAACTGTTAATTCAGTTTAGTACTAGATTGTTTATTATTAGAAAACTGTTAATTCAGTTTAGTACTAGATTGTTTATTATCAGAAAACTGTTAATTCAGTTTAGTCATAGATTGTCTATTATTAGAAAACTGTTAATTCAGTTTAGTACTAGATTGTTTATTATCAGAAAACTGTTAATTCAGTTTAGTACTAGATTGTTTATTATCAGAAAACTGTTAATTCAGTTTAGTCATAGATTGTCTATTATTAGAAAACTGTTAATTCAGTTTAGTACTAGATTGTTTATTATTAGAAAACTGTTAATTCTGTTTAGTACTAGATTGTTTATTATTAGAAAACTGTTTATTCAATTTAGTAGTAGACTGTTTATTGCGATTATTAGAAAACTCTTAATTCAATTTAGTAGTAGATTGTTTATTATTAGAAAACTGTTAATTCAGTTTAATACTAGACTGTTTATTATTAAAAAACTGTTAATTCAGTTTAGTAATAGATCGTCTATTATTAGAAAACTGTTAATTCAGTTTAGTACTAGATTGTTTATTATTAGAAAACTGTTAATTCGATTTAGTACTAGATTGTTTATTGTTAGAAAACTGTTAATTCAATTTAGTAGTAGACTGTTTATTGCGTTTATTAGAAAACTGTTAATTCAGTTTAGTACTAGATTGTTTATTATTAGAAAACTGTTAATTCAGTTTAGTACTAGATTGTTTATTATCAGAAAACTGTTAATTCAGTTTAGTACTAGATTGTTTATTATTAGAAAACTGTTAATTCAGTTTAGTACTAGATTGTTTATTATCAGAAAACTGTTAATTCAGTTTAATACTAGACTGTTTATTATTAAAAAACTGTTAATTCAGTTTAGTAATAGATCGTCTATTATTAGAAAACTGTTAATTCAGTTTAGTACTAGATTGTTTATTATTAGAAAACTGTTAATTCGATTTAGTACTAGATTGTTTATTGTTAGAAAACTGTTAATTCAATTTAGTAGTAGACTGTTTATTGCGTTTATTAGAAAACTGTTAATTCAGTTTAGTACTAGATTGTTTATTATTAGAAAACTGTTAATTCAGTTTAGTCGTAGATTGTTTATTATCAGAAAACTGTTAATTCAGTTTAGTACTAGACTGTTTATTATCAGAAAACTGTTAATTCAGTTTAGTCATAGATTGTCTATTATTAGAAAACTGTTAATTCAGTTTAGTACTAGATTGTTTATTATCAGAAAACTGTTAATTCAGTTTAGTGCTAGATTGTTTATTATTAGAAAACTGTTAATTCAGTTTAGTACTAGATTGTTTATTATTAGAAAACTGTTAATTCAGTTTAGTACTAGATTGTTTATTATTAGAAAACTGTTTATTCAATTTAGTAGTAGACTGTTTATTGCGATTATTAGAAAACTGTTAATTCAGTTTAGTACTAGATTGTTTATTATTAGAAAATTGTTTATTCAATTTAGTAGTAGACTGTTTATTGCGATTATTAGAAAACTGTTAATTCAGTTTAGTACTAGATTGTTTATTATTAGAAAACTGTTAATTCAGTTTAGTAGTAGACTGTTTATTGAGATTATTAGAAAACTGTTAATTCAATTTAGTACTAGATTTTTTATTGAGATTATTAGAAAACTGTTAATTCAATTTAGGAGTAGACTGTTTATTGAGATTATTAGAAAACTGTTAATTCAATTTAGTAGTAGATTGTTTATTGAGATTATTAGAAAACTGTTAATTCAGTTTAGTAATAGATTGTTTATTATTAGAAAACTGTTAATTCAGTTTAGTACTAGACTGTTTATTATTAGAAAACTGTTAATTCAGTTTAGTACTAGATTGTTTATTATTAGAAAACTGTTAATTCAGTTTAATACTAGATTGTTTATTATTAGAAAACTGTTAATTCAATTTAGTAGTAGACTGTTTATTGAGATTATTAAAAAAAATGTTAATTCAATTTAGTACTAGATTGTTTATTATTAGAAAACTGTTAATTCAGTTTAGTACTAGACTGTTTATTATCAGAAAACTGTTAATTCAGTTTAGTAGTAGACTGTTTATTGAGATTATTAGAAAACTGTTAAATCAATTTAGTACTAGATTTTTTATTGAGATTATTAGAAAACTGTTAATTCAATTTAGGAGTAGACTGTTTATTGAGATTATTAGAAAACTGTTAATTCAATTTAGTAGTAGATTGTTTATTGAGATTATTAGAAAACTGTTAATTCAGTTTAGTACTAGATGTTTATTATTAGAAAACTGTTAATTCAGTTTAGTACTAGATTGTTTATTATTAGAGAACTGTTAATTCAATTTAGTAGTAGACTGTTTATTGAGATTATTGAAAAAACTGTTAATTCAATTTAGGAGTGGGCTGTTTATTGAGATTATTCAAAAAAACTGTTAATTCAATTTAGTCATAGATTGTCTATTATTAGAAAACTGTTAATTCAGTTTAGTACTAGATTGTTTATTATTAGGGAACTGTTAATTCAATTTAGTAGTAGACTGTTTATTGAGATTATTGAAAAAACTGTTAATTCAATTTAGGAGTGGGCTGTTTATTGAGATTATTATAAAAACTGTTAATTCAATTTAGTCATAGATTGTCTATTATTAGAAAACTGTCAATTCAGTTTAGTACCAGATGTTTATTATTAGAAAACTGTTAATTCAGTTTAGTACTAGATTGTTTATTATTAGAAAACTGTTAATTCAGTTTAGTACTAGATTGTTTATTATCAGAAAACTGTTAATTCAGTTTAGTCATAGATTGTCTATTGTTAGAAAACTGTTAATTCTGTTTAGTACTAGATTGTTTATTATCAGAAAACTGTTAATTCAGTTTAGTACTAGATTGTTTATTATCAGAAAACTGTTAATTCAATTTAGTCATAGATTGTCTATTATTAGAAAACTGTTAATTCAGTTTAGTACTAGATTGTTTATTATTTGAAAACGGTTAATTCTGTTTAGTACTAGATTGTTTATTATTAGAAAACTGTTTATTCAATTTAGTAGTAGACTGTTTATTGCGATTATTAGAAAACTGTTAATTCAATTTAGTAGTAGATTGTTTATTATTAGAAAACTGTTAATTCAGTTTAATACTAGACTGTTTATTATTAAAAAACTGTTAATTCAGTTTAGTAATAGATCGTCTATTATTAGAAAACTGTTAATTCAGTTTAGTACTAGATTGTTTATTATTAGAAAACTGTTAATTCGATTTAGTACTAGATTGTTTATTGTTAGAAAACTGTTAATTCAATTTAGTAGTAGACTGTTTATTGCGATTATTAGAAAACTGTTAATTCAGTTTAGTACTAGATTGTTTATTATTAGAAAAATGTTAATTCAATTTAGTAGTAGACTGTTTATTATCAGAAAACTGTTTATTCAGTTTAGTAGTAGATTGTTTATTGCGATTATTAGAAAACTATTAATTCAGTTTAGTACTAGACTGTTTATTATTAGAAAACTGTTAATTCAATTTAGTAGTAGATTGTTTATTGCGATTATTAGAAAACTGTTAATTCAATTTAGTACTAGACTGTTTATTATTAGAAAACTGTTAATTCAGTTTAATACTAGATTGTTTATTATTAGAAAACTGTTAATTCAATTTAGTACTAGACTGTTTATTATTAGAAAACTGTTAATTCAGTTTAATACTAGATTGTTTATTATTAGAAAACTGTTAATTCAATTTAGTACTAGATTGTTTATTATTAGAAAACTGTTAATTCAGTTTAGTAGTAGATTGTTTATTGCGATTATTAGAAAACTGTTAATTCAGTTTAGTACTAGATTGTTTATTATTAGAAAACTGTTAATTCAATTTAGTAGTAGATTGTTTATTGCGATTATTAAAAAACTGTTAATTCAGTTTAATACTAGATTGTTTATTATTAGAAAACTGTTAATTCAATTTAGTACTAGATTGTTTATTATTAGAAAACTGTTAATTCAGTTTAGTACTAGACTGTTTATTATTAGAAAACTGTTAATTCAATTTAGTACTAGACTGTTTATTATCTCAAAACTGTTAATTCAGTTTAGTACTAGATTGTTTATTATTAGAAAACTGTTAATTCAATTTAGTAGTAGATTGTTTATTGCAATTATTAGAAAACTGTTAATTCAGTTTAGTACTAGATTGTTTATTATTAGAAAACTGTTAATTCAATTTAGTAGTAGATTGTTTATTGCGATTATTAGAAAACTGTTAATTCAGTTTAGTACTAGATTGTTTATTATTAGAAAACTGTTAATTCAATTTAGTAGTAGATTGTTTATTGCGATTATTAAAAAAACTGTTAATTCAATTTAGTACTAGATTGTTTATTATCTGAAAACTGTTAATTCAGTTTAGTACTAGATTGTTTATTATTTGAAAACTGTTAATTCAATTTAGTAGTAGATTGTTTATTATTAGAAAACTGTTAATTCAATTTAGTAGTAGATTGTTTATTGCGATTATTAGAAAACTGTTAATTCAGTTTAGTACTAGACTGTTTATTATTAGAAAACATGTTAATTCAATTTAGTAGTAGATTGTTTATTGCAATTATTAGAAAACTGTTAATTCAGTTTAGTACTAGATTGTTTATTATTAGAAAACTGTTAATTCAATTTAGTAGTAGATTGTTTATTGCGATTATTAGAAAACTGTTAATTCAGTTTAGTACTAGATTGTTTATTATTAGAAAACTGTTAATTCAATTTAGTAGTAGATTGTTTATTGCGATTATTAAAAAAACTGTTAATTCAATTTAGTACTAGATTGTTTATTATTAGAAAACTGTTAATTCAGTTTAGTACTAGACTGTTTATTATCAGAAAACTGTTAATTCAGTTTAGTAGTAGATTGTTTATTATTAGAAAACTGTTAATTCAGTTTAGTACTAGATTGTTTATTATTAGAAAACTGTTAATTCAATTTAGTAGTAGATTGTTTATTGCGATTATTAGAAAACTGTTAATTCAGTTTAGTACTAGATTGTTTATTATTAGAAAACTGTTAATTCAATCTAGTAGTAGATTGTTTATTGCGATTATTAGAAAACTGTTAATTCAATTTAGTAGTAGACTGTTTATTATCAGAAAACTGTTAATTCAGTTTAGTAGTAGATTGTTTATTGCGATTATTAGAAAACTGTTAATTCAGTTTAGTAGTAGATTGTTTATTGAGATTATTAGAAAACTGTTAATTCAGTTTAGTAATAGATTGTTTATTATTAGAAAACTGTTAATTCAGTTTAGTACTAGACTGTTTATTATTAGAAAACTGTTAATTCAGTTTAGTACTAGATTGTTTATTATTAGAAAACTGTTAATTCAGTTTAATACTAGATTGTTTATTATTAGAAAACTGTTAATTCAATTTAGTAGTAGACTGTTTATTGAGATTATTAAAAAAAATGTTAATTCAATTTAGTACTAGATTGTTTATTATTAGAAAACTGTTAATTCAGTTTAGTACTAGACTGTTTATTATCAGAAAACTGTTAATTCAGTTTAGTAGTAGACTGTTTATTGAGATTATTAGAAAACTGTTAAATCAATTTAGTACTAGATTTTTTATTGAGATTATTAGAAAACTGTTAATTCAATTTAGGAGTAGACTGTTTATTGAGATTATTAGAAAACTGTTAATTCAATTTAGTAGTAGATTGTTTATTGAGATTATTAGAAAACTGTTAATTCAGTTTAGTACTAGATGTTTATTATTAGAAAACTGTTAATTCAGTTTAGTACTAGATTGTTTATTATTAGAGAACTGTTAATTCAATTTAGTAGTAGACTGTTTATTGAGATTATTGAAAAAACTGTTAATTCAATTTAGGAGTGGGCTGTTTATTGAGATTATTCAAAAAAACTGTTAATTCAATTTAGTCATAGATTGTCTATTATTAGAAAACTGTTAATTCAGTTTAGTACTAGATTGTTTATTATTAGGGAACTGTTAATTCAATTTAGTAGTAGACTGTTTATTGAGATTATTGAAAAAACTGTTAATTCAATTTAGGAGTGGGCTGTTTATTGAGATTATTATAAAAACTGTTAATTCAATTTAGTCATAGATTGTCTATTATTAGAAAACTGTCAATTCAGTTTAGTACCAGATGTTTATTATTAGAAAACTGTTAATTCAGTTTAGTACTAGATTGTTTATTATTAGAAAACTGTTAATTCAGTTTAGTACTAGATTGTTTATTATCAGAAAACTGTTAATTCAGTTTAGTCATAGATTGTCTATTGTTAGAAAACTGTTAATTCTGTTTAGTACTAGATTGTTTATTATCAGAAAACTGTTAATTCAGTTTAGTACTAGATTGTTTATTATCAGAAAACTGTTAATTCAATTTAGTCATAGATTGTCTATTATTAGAAAACTGTTAATTCAGTTTAGTACTAGATTGTTTATTATTTGAAAACGGTTAATTCTGTTTAGTACTAGATTGTTTATTATTAGAAAACTGTTTATTCAATTTAGTAGTAGACTGTTTATTGCGATTATTAGAAAACTGTTAATTCAATTTAGTAGTAGATTGTTTATTATTAGAAGACTGTTAATTCAGTTTAATACTAGACTGTTTATTATTAAAAAACTGTTAATTCAGTTTAGTAATAGATCGTCTATTATTAGAAAACTGTTAATTCAGTTTAGTACTAGATTGTTTATTATTAGAAAACTGTTAATTCGATTTAGTACTAGATTGTTTATTGTTAGAAAACTGTTAATTCAATTTAGTAGTAGACTGTTTATTGCGATTATTAGAAAACTGTTAATTCAGTTTAGTACTAGATTGTTTATTATTAGAAAAATGTTAATTCAATTTAGTAGTAGACTGTTTATTATCAGAAAACTGTTTATTCAGTTTAGTAGTAGATTGTTTATTGCGATTATTAGAAAACTATTAATTCAGTTTAGTACTAGACTGTTTATTATTAGAAAACTGTTAATTCAATTTAGTAGTAGATTGTTTATTGCGATTATTAGAAAACTGTTAATTCAATTTAGTACTAGACTGTTTATTATTAGAAAACTGTTAATTCAGTTTAATACTAGATTGTTTATTATTAGAAAACTGTTAATTCAATTTAGTACTAGACTGTTTATTATTAGAAAACTGTTAATTCAGTTTAATACTAGATTGTTTATTATTAGAAAACTGTTAATTCAATTTAGTACTAGATTGTTTATTATTAGAAAACTGTTAATTCAGTTTAGTAGTAGATTGTTTATTGCGATTATTAGAAAACTGTTAATTCAGTTTAGTACTAGATTGTTTATTATTAGAAAACTGTTAATTCAATTTAGTAGTAGATTGTTTATTGCGATTATTAAAAAACTGTTAATTCAGTTTAATACTAGATTGTTTATTATTAGAAAACTGTTAATTCAATTTAGTACTAGATTGTTTATTATTAGAAAACTGTTAATTCAGTTTAGTACTAGACTGTTTATTATTAGAAAACTGTTAATTCAATTTAGTACTAGACTGTTTATTATCTCAAAACTGTTAATTCAGTTTAGTACTAGATTGTTTATTATTAGAAAACTGTTAATTCAATTTAGTAGTAGATTGTTTATTGCAATTATTAGAAAACTGTTAATTCAGTTTAGTACTAGATTGTTTATTATTAGAAAACTGTTAATTCAATTTAGTAGTAGATTGTTTATTGCGATTATTAGAAAACTGTTAATTCAGTTTAGTACTAGATTGTTTATTATTAGAAAACTGTTAATTCAATTTAGTAGTAGATTGTTTATTGCGATTATTAAAAAAACTGTTAATTCAATTTAGTACTAGATTGTTTATTATCTGAAAACTGTTAATTCAGTTTAGTACTAGATTGTTTATTATTTGAAAACTGTTAATTCAATTTAGTAGTAGATTGTTTATTATTAGAAAACTGTTAATTCAATTTAGTAGTAGATTGTTTATTGCGATTATTAGAAAACTGTTAATTCAGTTTAGTACTAGACTGTTTATTATTAGAAAACATGTTAATTCAATTTAGTAGTAGATTGTTTATTGCAATTATTAGAAAACTGTTAATTCAGTTTAGTACTAGATTGTTTATTATTAGAAAACTGTTAATTCAATTTAGTAGTAGATTGTTTATTGCGATTATTAGAAAACTGTTAATTCAGTTTAGTACTAGATTGTTTATTATTAGAAAACTGTTAATTCAATTTAGTAGTAGATTGTTTATTGCGATTATTAAAAAAACTGTTAATTCAATTTAGTACTAGATTGTTTATTATTAGAAAACTGTTAATTCAGTTTAGTACTAGACTGTTTATTATCAGAAAACTGTTAATTCAGTTTAGTAGTAGATTGTTTATTATTAGAAAACTGTTAATTCAGTTTAGTACTAGATTGTTTATTATTAGAAAACTGTTAATTCAATTTAGTAGTAGATTGTTTATTGCGATTATTAGAAAACTGTTAATTCAGTTTAGTACTAGATTGTTTATTATTAGAAAACTGTTAATTCAATCTAGTAGTAGATTGTTTATTGCGATTATTAGAAAACTGTTAATTCAATTTAGTAGTAGACTGTTTATTATCAGAAAACTGTTAATTCAGTTTAGTAGTAGATTGTTTATTGCGATTATTAGAAAACTGTTAATTCAGTTTAGTACTAGATTGTTTATTATTAGAAAACTGTTAATTCAATTTAGTACTAGATTGTTTATTATTAGAAAACTGTTAATTCAGTTTAGTAGTAGATTGTTTATTGCGATTATTAGAAAACTGTTAATTCAGTTTAGTACTAGATTGTTTATTATTAGAAAACTGTTAATTCAATTTAGTAGTAGATTGTTTATGGCGATTATTAAAAAACTGTTAATTCAGTTTAATACTAGATTGTTTATTATTAGAAAACTGTTAATTCAATTTAGTACTAGATTGTTTATTATTAGAAAACTGTTAATTCAGTTTAGTACTAGACTGTTTATTATTAGAAAACTGTTAATTCAATTTAGTACTAGACTGTTTATTATCTCAAAACTGTTAATTCAGTTTAGTACTAGATTGTTTATTATTAGAAAACTGTTAATTCAATTTAGTAGTAGATTGTTTATTGCAATTATTAGAAAACTGTTTATTCAGTTTAGTACTAGATTGTTTATTATTAGAAAACTGTTAATTCAATTTAGTAGTAGACTGTTTATTGCGATTATTAGAAAACTGTTAATTCAGTTTAGTACTAGATTGTTTATTATTAGAAAACTGTTAATTCAATTTAGTAGTAGATTGTTTATTGCGATTATTAAAAAAACTGTTAATTCAATTTAGTACTAGATTGTTTATTATCTGAAAACTGTTAATTCAGTTTAGTACTAGATTGTTTATTATTTGAAAACGGTTAATTCAATTTAGTAGTAGATTGTTTATTGCGATTATTAGAAAACTGTTAATTCAGTTTAGTACTAGACTGTTTATTATTAGAAAACATGTTAATTCAATTTAGTAGTAGATTGTTTATTGCAATTATTAGAAAACTGTTAATTCAGTTTAGTACTAGATTGTTTATTATTAGAAAACTGTTAATTCAATTTAGTAGTAGATTGTTTATTGCGATTATTAGAAAACTGTTAATTCAGTTTAGTACTAGATTGTTTATTATTAGAAAACTGTTAATTCAATTTAGTAGTAGATTGTTTATTGCGATTATTAAAAAAACTGTTAATTCAATTTAGTACTAGATTGTTTATTATTAGAAAACTGTTAATTCAGTTTAGTACTAGACTGTTTATTATCAGAAAACTGTTAATTCAGTTTAGTAGTAGATTGTTTATTATTAGAAAACTGTTAATTCAGTTTAGTACTAGATTGTTTATTATCAGAAAACTGTTAATTCAGTTTAGTAGTAGATTGTTTATTATTAGAAAACTGTTAATTCAGTTTAGTACTAGATTGTTTATTATTAGAAAACTGTTAATTCAATTTAGTAGTAGATTGTTTATTGCGATTATTAGAAAACTGTTAATTCAGTTTAGTACTAGATTGTTTATTTTTAGAAAACTGTTAGTTCAATTTAGTAGTGGACTGTTTATTATCAGAAAACTGTTAATTCAGTTTAGTAGTAGATTGTTTATTGCGATTATTAGAAAACTGTTAATTCAGTTTAGTACTAGATTGTTTATTATTAGAAAACTGTTAATTCAATTTAGTAGTAGATTGTTTATTGCGATTATTAGAAAACTGTTAATTTACTTTAGTACTAGATTGTTTATTATTAGAAAACTGTTAATTCAATCTAGTAGTAGATTGTTTATTGCGATTATTAGAAAACTGTTAATTCAGTTTAGTACTAGATTGTTTATTATTAGAAAACTGTTAATTCAGTTTAGTACTAGATTGTTTATTTTTAGAAAACTGTTAATTCAATTTAGTAGTAGACTGTTTATTATCAGAAAACTGTTAATTCAGTTTAGTAGTAGATTGTTTATTGCGATTATTAGAAAACTGTTAATTCAGTTTAGTACTAGATTGTTTATTATTAGAAAACTGTTAATTCAATTTAGTACCAGATAGTTTATTATTAGAAAACTGTTAATTCAGTTTAGTACTAGATTGTTTATGATTAGAAAACTGTTAATTCAATTTAGTAGTAGATTGTTTATTATTAGAAAACTGTTAATTCAGTTTAGTACTAGACTGTTTATTATTAGAAAACTGTTAATTCAGTTTAGTACTAGATTGTTTATTATTAGAAAACTGTTAATTCAGTTTAGTAGTAGACTGTTTATTGAGATTATTAGAAAGCTGTTAATTCAGTTTAGTACTAGATTGTTTATTATTAGAAAACTGTTAATTCAATTTAGTAGTAGATTGTTTATTGCGATTATTAGAAAACTGTTAATTCAGTTTAGTACTAGACTGTTTATTATTAGAAAACTGTTAATTCAGTTTAGTACTAGACTGTTTATTATTAGAAAACTGTTAATTCAATTTAGTAGTAGATTGTTTATTGCGATTATTAGAAAACTGTTAATTCAGTTTAGTAGTAGATTGTTTATTGCGATTATTAGAAAACTGTTAATTCAGTTTAGTACTAGATTGTTTATTATTAGAAAACTGTTAATTCAATTTAGTAGTAGATTGTTTATTGCGATTATTAGAAAACTGTTAATTCAGTTTAGTAGTAGATTGTTTATTGCGATTATTAGAAAACTGTTAATTCAGTTTAGTACTAGATTGTTTATTATTAGAAAACTGTTAATTCAATTTAGTAGTAGATTGTTTATTGCGATTATTAGAAAACTGTTAATTCAGTTTAGTACTAGACTGTTTATTATTAGAAAACATGTTAATTCAATTTAGTAGTAGATTGTTTATTGCAATTATTAGAAAACTGTTAATTCAGTTTAGTACTAGATTGTTTATTATTAGAAAACTGTTAATTCAATTTAGTAGTAGATTGTTTATTGCGATTATTAGAAAACTGTTAATTCAGTTTAGTACTAGATTGTTTATTATTAGAAAACTGTTACTTCAATTTAGTAGTAGATTGTTTATTGCGATTATTAAAAAAACTGTTAATTCAATTTTGTACTAGATTGTTTATTATTAGAAAACTGTTAATTCAGTTTAGTACTAGACTGTTTATTATCAGAAAACTGTTAATTCAGTTTAGTAGTATATTGTTTATTATTAGAAAACTGCTAATTCAGTTTAGTACTAGATTGTTTATTATCAGAAAACTGTTAATTCAGTTTAGTAGTAGATTGTTTATTATTAGAAAACTGTTAATTCAGTTTAGTACTAGATTGTTTATTATTAGAAAACTGTTAATTCAATTTAGTAGTAGACTGTTTATTGAGATTATTAGAAAACTGTTAATTCAATTTAGTACTAGACTGTTTATTATTAGAAAACTGTTAATTCAATTTAGTAGTAGATTGTTTATTGAGATTATTAGAAAACTGTTAATTCAGTTTAGTACTAGATTGTTTATTATTAGAAAACTGTTAATTCAGTTTAGTACTAGATTGTTTATTATTAGAAAACTGTTAATTCAATTTAGTAGTAGACTGTTTATTGCGATTATTTGAAAACTGTTAATTCAGTTTAGTACTAGACTGTTTATTGAGATTATTAGAAAACTGTTAATTCAGTTTAGTACTAGATTGTTTATTATTAGAAAACTGTTAATTCAATTTAGTACTAGATTGTTTATTATTAAAAAACTGTTAATTCAGTTTAGTACTAGACTGTTTATTAATAGAAAACTGTTAATTCAATTTTGTAGTAGACTGTTTATTGCGATTACTTGAAAACTGTTAATTCAGTTTAGTACGTGATTGTTTATTATTAGAAAACTGTCAATTCAGTTTAGTACTAGACTGTTTATTATTAGAAAACTGTTAATTCAGTTTAGTACTAGATTGTTTATTATTAGAAAACTGTTAATTCTATTTAGTAGTAGACTGTTTATTATCAGAAAACTGTTAATTCAGTTTAGTAGTAGATTGTTTATTGCGATTATTAGAAAACTGTTAACTCAGTTTAGTACTAGATTGTTTATTATTAGAAAACTGTTAATTCAATTTAGTAGTAGATTGTTTATTGCTATTATTAGAAAACTGTTAATCCAGTTTAGTACTAGATTGTTTATTTTTAGAAAACTGTTAATTCAATTTAGTAGTAGACTGTTTATTATCAGAAAACTGTTAATTCAGTTTAGTAGTAGATTCTTTATTGCGATTATTAGAAAACTGTTAATTCAGTTTAGTACTAGATTGTTTATTATTAGAAAACTGTTAATTCAATTTAGTAGTAGATTGTTTATTGCGATTATTAGAAAACTGTTAATTCAGTTTAGTACTAGATTGTTTATTTTTAGAAAACTGTTAATTCAATTTAGTAGTGGACTGTTTATTATCAGAAAACTGTTAATTCAGTTTAGTAGTAGATTGTTTATTGCGATTATTAGAAAACTGTTAATTCAGTTTAGTACTAGATTGTTTATTATTAGAAAACTGTTAATTCAATTTAGTAGTAGATTGTTTATTGTGATTATTAGAAAACTGTTAATTTACTTTAGTACTAGATTGTTTATTATTAGAAAACTGTTAATTCAATCTAGTAGTAGATTGTTTATTGCGATTATTAGAAAACTGTTAATTCAATTTAGTAGTAGACTGTTTATTATCAGAAAACTGTTAATTCAGTTTAGTAGTAGATTGTTTATTGCGATTATTAGAAAACTGTTAATTCAGTTTAGTACTAGATTGTTTATTATTAGAAAACTGTTAATTCAATTTAGTACTAGATTGTTTATTGTTAGAAAACTGTTAATTCAGTTTAGTACTAGATTGTTTATGATTAGAAAACTGTTAATTCAATTTAGTAGTAGATTGTTTATTATTAGTAAACTGTTAATTCAATTTAGTACTAGACTGTTTATTATTAGAAAACTGTTTATTCAGTTTAGTACTAGATTGTTTATTATTAGAAAACTGTTAATTCAGTTTAGTAGTAGACTGTTTATTGAGATTATTAGAAAGCTGTTAATTCAGTTTAGTACTAGATTGTTTATTATTAGAAAACTGTTAATTCAATTTAGTAGTAGATTGTTTATTGCGATTATTAGAAAACTGTTAATTCAGTTTATTACTAGACTGTTTATTATTAGAAAACTGTTAATTCAGTTTAGTACTAGACTGTTTATTATTAGAAAACTGTTAATTCAATTTAGTAGTAGATTGTTATTTGCGATTATTAGAAAACTGTTAATTCAGTTTAGTAGTAGATTGTTTATTGCGATTATTAGAAAACTGTTAATTCAGTTTAGTACTAGATTGTTTATTATTAGAAAACTGTTAATTCAATTTAGTAGTAGATTGTTTATTGCGATTATTAGAAAACTGTTAATTCAGTTTAGTAGTAGATTGTTTATTGCGATTATTAGAAAACTGTTAATTCAGTTTAGTACTAGATTGTTTATTATTAGAAAACTGTTAATTCAATTTAGTAGTAGATTGTTTATTGCGATTATTAGAAAACTGTTAATTCAATTTAGTACTAGATTGTTTATTATTAGAAAACTGTTAATTCAGTTTAGTACTAGATTGTTTATGATTAGAAAACTGTTAATTCAATTTAGTAGTAGATTGTTTATTATTAGAAAACTGTTAATTCAGTTTAGTACTAGACTGTTTATTATTAGAAAACCGTTAATTCAGTTTAGTACTAGATTGTTTATTATTAGAAAACTGTTAATTCAGTTTAGTAGTGGACTGTTTATTGAGATTATTAGAAAGCTGTTAATTCAGTTTAGTACTAGATTGTTTATTATTAGAAAACTGTTAATTCAATTTAGTAGTAGATTGTTTATTGCGATTATTAGAAAACTGTTAATTCAGTTTAGTACTAGACTGTTTATTATTAGAAAACTGTTAATTCAATTTAGTAGTAGACTGTTTATTGAGATTATTAGAAAACTGTTAATTCAATTTAGTACTAGATTTTTTTATTGAGATTATTAGAAAACTGTTAATTCAATTTAGGAGTAGACTGTTTATTGAGATTATTAGAAAACTGTTAATTCAATTTAGTAGTAGATTGTTATTGCGATTATTAGAAAACTGTTAATTCAATTTAGTACTAGATTGTTTATTATTAGAAAACTGTTAATTCAGTTTAGTAGTAGACTGTTTATTGAGATTATTAGAAAACTGTTAATTCAATTTAGTACTAGATTTTTTATTGAGATTATTAGAAAACTGTTAATTCAATTTAGGAGTAGACTGTTTATTGATATTATTAGAAAACTGTTAATTCAATTTAGTAGTAGATTGTTTATTGAGATTATTAGAAAACTGTTAATTCAGTTTAGTACTAGACTGTTTATTATTAGAAAACTGTTAATTCAGTTTAGTACTAGATTGTTTATTATTAGAAAACTGTTAATTCAGTTTAATACTAGATTGTTTATTATTAGAAAACTGTTAATTCAATTTAGTAGTAGACTGTTTATTGAGATTATTAAAAAAAATGTTAATTCAATTTAGTACTAGATTGTTTATTATTAGAAAACTGTTAATTCAGTTTAGTACTAGACTGTTTATTATCAGAAAACTGTTAATTCAGTTTAGTAGTAGACTGTTTATTGAGATTATTAGAAAACTGTTAAATCAATTTAGTACTAGATTTTTTATTGAGATTATTAGAAAACTGTTAATTCAATTTAGGAGTAGACTGTTTATTGAGATTATTAGAAAACTGTTAATTCAATTTAGTAGTAGATTGTTTATTGAGATTATTAGAAAACTGTTAATTCAGTTTAGTACTAGATGTTTATTATTAGAAAACTGTTAATTCAGTTTAGTACTAGATTGTTTATTATTAGAGAACTGTTAATTCAATTTAGTAGTAGACTGTTTATTGAGATTATTGAAAAAACTTTTAATTCAATTTAGGAGTAGACTGTTTATTGAGATTATTCAAAAAAACTGTTAATTCAATTTAGTCATAGATTGTCTATTATTAGAAAACTGTTAATTCAGTTTAGTACTAGATTGTTTATTATTAGGGAACTGTTAATTCAATTTAGTAGTAGACTGTTTATTGAGATTATTGAAAAAACTGTTAATTCAATTTAGGAGTGGGCTGTTTATTGAGATTATTATAAAAACTGTTAATTCAATTTAGTCATAGATTGTCTATTATTAGAAAACTGTCAATTCAGTTTAGTACCAGATGTTTATTATTAGAAAACTGTTAATTCAGTTTAGTACTAGATTGTTTATTATTAGAAAACTGTTAATTCAGTTTAGTACTAGATTGTTTATTATCAGAAAACTGTTAATTCAGTTTAGTCATAGATTGTCTATTGTTAGAAAACTGTTAATTCTGTTTAGTACTAGATTGTTTATTATCAGAAAACTGTTAATTCAGTTTAGTACTAGATTGTTTATTATCAGAAAACTGTTAATTCAATTTAGTCATAGATTGTCTATTATTAGAAAACTGTTAATTCAGTTTAGTACTAGATTGTTTATTATTTGAAAACGGTTAATTCTGTTTAGTACTAGATTGTTTATTATTAGAAAACTGTTTATTCAATTTAGTAGTAGACTGTTTATTGCGATTATTAGAAAACTGTTAATTCAATTTAGTAGTAGATTGTTTATTATTAGAAAACTGTTAATTCAGTTTAATACTAGACTGTTTATTATTAAAAAACTGTTAATTCAGTTTAGTAATAGATCGTCTATTATTAGAAAACTGTTAATTCAGTTTAGTACTAGATTGTTTATTATTAGAAAACTGTTAATTCGATTTAGTACTAGATTGTTTATTGTTAGAAAACTGTTAATTCAATTTAGTAGTAGACTGTTTATTGCGATTATTAGAAAACTGTTAATTCAGTTTAGTACTAGATTGTTTATTATTAGAAAACTGTTAATTCAGTTTAGTACTAGATTGTTTATTATCAGAAAACTGTTAATTCAGTTTAGTACTAGACTGTTTATTATCAGAAAACTGTTAATTCAGTTTAGTAGTAGACTGTTTATTGAGATTATTAGAAAACTGTTAAATCAATTTAGTACTAGATTTTTTATTGAGATTATTAGAAAACTGTTAATTCAATTTAGGAGTAGACTGTTTATTGAGATTATTAGAAAACTGTTAATTCAATTTAGTAGTAGATTGTTTATTGAGATTATTAGAAAACTGTTAATTCAGTTTAGTACTAGATGTTTATTATTAGAAAACTGTTAATTCAGTTTAGTACTAGATTGTTTATTATTAGAGAACTGTTAATTCAATTTAGTAGTAGACTGTTTATTGAGATTATTGAAAAAACTTTTAATTCAATTTAGGAGTAGACTGTTTATTGAGATTATTCAAAAAAACTGTTAATTCAATTTAGTCATAGATTGTCTATTATTAGAAAACTGTTAATTCAGTTTAGTACTAGATTGTTTATTATTAGGGAACTGTTAATTCAATTTAGTAGTAGACTGTTTATTGAGATTATTGAAAAAACTGTTAATTCAATTTAGGAGTAGGCTGTTTATTGAGATTATTATAAAAACTGTTAATTCAATTTAGTCATAGATTGTCTATTATTAGAAAACTGTCAATTCAGTTTAGTACCAGATGTTTGTTATTAGAAAACTGTTAATTCAGTTTAGTACTAGATTGTTTATTATTAGAAAACTGTTAATTCAGTTTAGTACTAGATTGTTTATTATCAGAAAACTGTTAATTCAGTTTAGTCATAGATTGTCTATTGTTAGAAAACTGTTAATTCTGTTTAGTACTAGATTGTTTATTATCAGAAAACTGTTAATTCAGTTTAGTACTAGATTGTTTATTATCAGAAAACTGTTAATTCAATTTAGTCATAGATTGTCTATTATTAGAAAACTGTTAATTCAGTTTAGTACTAGATTGTTTATTATTTGAAAACGGTTAATTCTGTTTAGTACTAGATTGTTTATTATTAGAAAACTGTTTATTCAATTTAGTAGTAGACTGTTTATTGCGATTATTAGAAAACTGTTAATTCAATTTAGTAGTAGATTGTTTATTATTAGAAAACTGTTAATTCAGTTTAATACTAGACTGTTTATTATTAAAAAAACTGTTAATTCAGTTTAGTAATAGATCGTCTATTATTAGAAAACTGTTAATTCAGTTTAGTACTAGATTGTTTATTATTAGAAAACTGTTAATTCGATTTAGTACTAGATTGTTTATTGTTAGAAAACTGTTAATTCAATTTAGTAGTAGACTGTTTATTGCGATTATTAGAAAACTGTTAATTCAGTTTAGTACTAGATTGTTTATTATTAGAAAACTGTTAATTCAGTTTAGTACTAGATTGTTTATTATCAGAAAACTGTTAATTCAGTTTAGTACTAGACTGTTTATTATCAGAAAACTGTTAATTCAGTTTAGTCATAGATTGTCTATTATTAGAAAACTGTTAATTCAGTTTAGTACTAGATTGTTTATTATCAGAAAACTGTTAATTCAGTTTAGTGCTAGATTGTTTATTATTAGAAAACTGTTAATTCAGTTTAGTACTAGATTGTTTATTATTAGAAAACTGTTAATTCAGTTTAGTACTAGATTGTTTATTATTAGAAAACTGTTTATTCAATTTAGTAGTAGACTGTTTATTGCGATTATTAGAAAACTGTTAATTCAGTTTAGTACTAGATTGTTTATTATTAGAAAACTGTTAATTCAATTTAGTAGTAGATTGTTTATTGCGATTATTAGAAAACTGTTAATTCAGTTTAGTACTAGATTGTTTATTATTATAAAACTGTTAATTCAGTTTAATACTAGATTGTTTATTATTAAAAAACTGTTAATTCAGTTTAGTACTAGACTGTTTATTATCAGAAAACTGTTAATTCAGTTTAGTCATAGATTGTCTATTATTAGAAAACTGTTAATTCAGTTTAGTACTAGATTGTTTATTGTTAGAAAACTGTTAATTCAATTTAGTAGTAGACTGTTTATTGCGATTATTAGAAAACTGTTAATTCAGTTTAGTACTAGATTGTTTATTATTAGAAAACTGTTAATTCAGTTTAATACTAGATTTTTTATTATTAAAAAAACTGTTAATTCAGTTTAGTACTAGATTGTTTATTATTAGAAAACTGTTAATTCAGTTTAGTAATAGATCGTCTATTATTAGAAAACTGTCAATTGAGTTTAGTACTAGATTGTTTATTGTTAGAAAACTGTTAATTCAATTTAGTAGTAGACTGTTTATTGCGATTATTAGAAAACTGTTAATTCAGTTTAGTACTAGATTATTTATTATTAGAAAACTGTTAATTCAGTTTAATACTAGATTGTTTATTATTAGAAAACTGTTAATTCAGTTTAGTACTAGATTGTTTATTATTAGAAAACTGTTAATTCAGTTTAGTAATTGATCGTCTATTATTAGAAAACTGTTAATTCAGTTTAGTACTAGATTGTTTATTATCAGAAAACTGTTAATTCAATTTAGTAGTAGATTGTTTATTGAGATTATTAGGAAACTGTTAATTCAGTTTAGTACTAGATTGTTTATTATTAGAAAACTTTTAATTCGATTTAGTACTAGACTGTTTATTGCGATTATTAGAAAACTGTTAATTCAGTTTAGTACTAGATTGTTTATTATTAGAAAACTGTTAATTCAGTTTAGTAATAGATCGTCTATTATTAGAAAACTGTTAATTCAGTTTAGTACTAGATTGTTTATTGTTAGAAAACTGTTAATTCAATTTAGTAGTAGACTGTTTATTGCGATTATTAGAAAACTGTTAATTCAGTTTAGTACTAGATTGTTTATTATTAGAAAACTGTTAATTCAGTTTAATACTCGATTGTTTATTATTAGAAAACTGTTAATTCAGTTTAGTACTAGATTGTTTATTATTAGAAAACTGTTAATTCAGTTTAGTAATAGATCGTCTATTATTAGAAAACTGTTAATTCAGTTTAGTACTAGATTGTTTATTATCAGAAAACTGTTAATTCAATTTAGTAGTAGATTGTTTATTGAGATTATTAGAAAACTGTTAATTCAGTTTAGTACTAGATTGTTTATTATTAGAAAACTGTTAATTCAGTTTAGTACTAGATTGTTTATTATTAGAAAACTTTTAATTCGATTTAGTACTAGACTGTTTATTGCGATTATTAGAAAACTGTTAATTCAGTTTAGTACTAGATTGTTTATTATTAGAAAACTGTTAATTCAGTTTAGTAATAGATCGTCTATTATTAGAAAACTGTTAATTCAGTTTAGTACTAGATTGTTTATTGTTAGAAAACTGTTAATTCAATTTAGTAGTAGACTGTTTATTGCGATTATTAGAAAACTGTTAATTCAGTTTAGTACTAGATTGTTTATTATTAGAAAACTGTTAATTCAGTTTAATACTAGATTGTTTATTATTAGAAAACTGTTAATTCAGTTTAGTACTAGATTGTTTATTATTAGAAAACTGTTAATTCAGTTTAGTAATAGATCGTCTATTATTAGAAAACTGTTAATTCAGTTTAGTACTAGATTGTTTATTATCAGAAAACTGTTAATTCAATTTAGTAGTAGATTGTTTATTGAGATTATTAGAAAACTGTTAATTCAGTTTAGTACTAGATTGTTTATTATTAGAAAACTGTTAATTCGATTTAGTACTAGATTGTTTATTATTAGAAAACTGTTAATTCGATTTAGTACTAGATTGTTTATTATTAGAAATCTGTTAATTCGATTTAGTACTAGACTGTTATCCAATTTACTAATTTATGTATTCCCATATGAATTCCTACTTCGTAACACTGACGGTAATAACGCTTATTTCTCTCGGTATGTTATGTGACAGCACGACAGAATTAAAAGCCTGAGACGAGATCCCCTATCAGCCAACTGTTTTCCCAAGAATCTACCGGTCTAATCTCAAATCAATACTTAAAGCAGTCTCCACCTCGCCTCTGTGTCATATATCAACTCGTCTTAATGGACTCAACCTCAATACACCATCTCGGAAACCCACTTGGTGGTATTTAACCAATATTTATTCTCAGGATAACCCACTTTGTGGAATATAACAAATATTTATTCTCAGGATAACCCACTTGGTGGTATATAACCAATATTTATTCTCAGAATAACCCACTTGGTGGTATATAACCAATATTTATTCTCAGGATAACCCACTTGGTGGTATATAACCAATATTTATTCTCAGGATAACCCACTTGGTGGTATATAACCAATATTTATTCTCAGGATAACCCACTTGGTGGAATACAAACCAATATTTATTCTCAGGATAACCCACTTGGTGGTATATAACTAATATTTATTCTCAGGATAACCCACTTGGTGGTATATAACCAATATTTATTCTCAGGATAACCCACTTGGTGGAATATAACCAATATTTATTCTCAGGATAACCCACTTGGTGGAATATAACCAATATTTATTCTCAGGATAACCCACTTGGTGGTATATAACCAATATTTATTCTCAGGATAACCCACTTGGTGGAATATAACCAATATTTATTCTCAGGATAACCCACTTGGTGGAAAATAACCAATATTTATTCTCAGGATATCCGTTGTTAATATTTTAGATCATTTGTACAGTTTCATCGTGTCTTCAGTTTGTTTCCTCACTATTTTTACAGATGTCTACAATGTATTTGTTTTCTGAGTTATCGGGGGATACAACCGTTAGTACACCAACCACTTGTGAGTTTTTTTCAGCTTGTGAGGTGTGAAAACCCCCCTTGTGAGTTGCGCAATTTTCCCGATACCTAACACTAAAATCACCTCACAAGTACATCTGCGGTAGAACGTCCGTGTGTGAGTCCGTCCGAGAATATTCATAACTTAAGTAAATTATTATTATGGACACATTATTAAATTGTCCAATGTATAGGGACAGTCTCGTAAAACATCTCATCAATATTGCTCTTCGTCAAGCTTTCGGCCTCTTGGCCTTCTTCAAGGACCGTTGATAAATTTTCAAACTACATCTCCGCACTATACTAAACAACAATAACATTCAGTGTATTTCGATATCGTCTTTTCTTGATATCCATTTCATGGCACCTTCAATCTCATAAATGCTCCTAATGTTTATTGTAAAATAATTAAATAAAAGATGAATACCGAAATGTTCTACGCGATTCATACACGAAACATTGTTCAAGAAAATAAATCAGCAAAACTAGAGATCAGCCCTGTTTTATTTGTCGAGTAATTTTAAAATCAGAAATCTGCTTGGACTTCAGGCAAACTTCAACAAAACGTCGTCTGAGTGCTAGAATGTTCTATGTCCCCTAAGCACTCAGCCGACGAAAATAGCAAATACAGTATTTTATGAACTCAACTTTTACAGCTAAAATGGTGACCTGTAGCCTGAAAACGTCTTTGAAACATATAGTTCCGATGGTTTTCCACTAGTTCATTTTCGGGAGAAATTTCCATTTCGATATGGGTGAACAGGCTGCAGTTAAAACTACAAGTCCTGTCACAAGCGCAGAAAATGTACGTTAGTTAACGCGCTCTTCAGTGCAGAAGAGTGAAGATGTCTGAAATACACAAAAAGCGTTTGCGCTGTACAATACAAACTGTAATGCTTTGTTAGAGAGGCCGGTTATGAAATTCTTAACTCAACCGATCAAACAGAAAGAGGATATTGAGACTACAGTATATGGAAGGTGGATTACTACTAAATCGCTGTGGGATAGATTTTTCACTTAGTAACAAAACACAAGAAACTCTTGCAAATCTTCCATCCGATGGTCCATGTGATGAAGGCTTGCAAGTGTTTCTTATGCTGTTATGAGCAATTATAAAAACATTTCGAGTAGAGAATGAATGGCGTTACAATTGAGTAGTAATCCATTCCCTTCATTCTGCATGTGGATTTTTGAATCGGGCGAGGGATGGTCGTCGGTATGAAAAAATTAAATTCCAGGGCCCCAAAACTCCCATTTCCACGCATCTGAGTGGATATTTTGAGATTTTTCAGGAGATGTATTTGAAAGATTTCACACTTTGAGAGCCGTTAAAACGTTGGTAAGGCATACAAGTGAGGTCTTTTTATCAGCTTTGGTCGTTACGACCAAAGCTGATATAAAGACATCACCTGTATGCTTTACCAGACGTTTACAGCAATTATACTGTGCGTGGGTTATCTTGTCTTTGGGTGGATTTGGTACCTGTATGTCTGTAAGATTACGATCTATTTAAGTTAACCGATTTTTTAACAGACTGTATACATTTTAGCGTTTGCTTCCACTAACTGCAAAAAAAATGATCCGAAATCCATCGAAACTGAACCAGTTCGAGAGAAACATACCTGGCAAAAATATGGGGGAGGCTCTGGATCCGCCCCTCGTTTCACCAGTCATTGGTTGTGTCAAAATATATGCATACAAAAAAAAACATGGCCCGACAAAAAAGTGGAGGGGCTGAAGCACCCCACCCCCCACCCAGCACCCCCCCCCCCCCCCCCGGTTCCGCCGCCCCTGGGAACGGAAGTGCACTTACTCAGCGCGCTGTTACTTCACAAACGTGCACAATACAATCACGGGACTTTTAGTTTCAACGTTAACATGTCCAGATATATCAACAAATAAACATACGGCATGCATTATTTTAGTGGCTCAGTTTTTGTGAGCGCTAAAATCTCACCATTTCCTTGTATTTATTCGTCAGACGCATGTTAGACCCTTCGACCTCAAGTCTAACAAGTGATAGGGTCTATCCACCGAAAACCGGTTTGTTCATGAATATTTTGAGTCGCTAATTAATATATACAGCCAAAGCTCAATTATCAACGGATTCTGTCAACGAATCTACTTCTTTTCTCACACAGGTGAAACTTGTGTGCGAAGAGATGAAGAGGTTCCAAAAGGTGTAAATTGTGTACGAAGAAATGAAGAGGTTCTAAAAGTTCAAACCTTTTACATAACAAAAAAAAGGTTTCACGTTGCCATGCGCAGCCAACGATTGTCAATAACAATAACCCCGAGTTACCAAATCGTCCATTTATAACTTATGGACCACACGGTCCAAAATTGAATGTTGTACATTATTCATACGTTTGCTAGACTGTATTCGGTGGAATGTTCTTGTTACAAATATTTGGAAAATCCAGATGTTTATTCATTCCTTAGGATTCGTGTTTTTTCCGATAGATTTAAAACTCTTGCTCTGGTCGAATCGCTGGTTGGAAAGCTTGTAGCCCCTCAGCATGCTGTCATATCCTGTCACTATACTTCTTCGCTGAGTCATTAGAGCCCTTTTGTTGTCGTGTCGTGTCTCATAAAATCTCCTCATTTAATTATTGAACTTAAAAGATAGTTAAGGCAATCAGACCTACATGGATTCCCAGATTTCGTGGCAAACAGTACCCGTAGTAATTCGCACGCACACTGCACATATTATTTTACCAGAGAGGATTGTTTCATCATTAGGTAACGATTCATTCTTTTTAGTAGTCGTGTACTTTCTTCCGAACCTAGATTTAATACTTGTATTTTTGTAACACACAGTCAGTCATATAAGTAAACCGTTGTGGACAAGGAGTAAAGCCAAAAATTACGAAAGTGGGTAATACATACAGTTAACTAAAAGTCCGGTCACAAACTGTGCTCTTATCTTGGCCTAACTGCGCGAAGGAATTGCGCGCAATTACCATATAGTATGGTATCCAAAGCACGGCAGAGTGTTTTTGCAATGTTAGACTTTTTTGTCAGTGTTGAAAATTTCTGAACTGTTTTGCACATGAGTGGAGGCTACCACCGGTATGCTGTCGCTTTTATATTTCATATATCTGTTAACTGCATCAATATAAGTCAACATTTACCCTTGACCGGACATTTTTTGCAGATTTGTAATAAGCCTAGGTTTATTGCATGCAATGCGTTGGTGAGCTTATGGGTATGTACATCCCCCACCCCCTCTTGTTATAAAGTTTGTATAATAAAAACTGTATCAGTTTGGTCGTGATTCCGTTAGATATTTATTCCCCCGTGCGAACCCTGGGAAGTGGGACTTTACTGATAAAATAGTACACTAACAAACGCCTGTAAATGAATAAGTACATTAGATATTTAATTAACGACATCCACAGTTAAAGCTTGAGCTCCTGTCACGAACTATGCTCTTATCTTTGCTTAATTGCGCGTACGAATTGCGCGCAATTGCCATATCGCATGGCACCCAAAGCACGACAGGTCTCCTGGTTACTCATAGCAAACACAAACGGAGGTCCATTGGCTGAAACATTGCTTGTGCACAGGCCATGTGTGCAGAATTTGATAGCCTTACTATGGTCATAACGCGTAGATTAACATGCAGATCGACGTGCTATTTGTGCGCATTTCACGACAGGACTTCTAGTTTTAACCGTAATGACGTAAATAGACATTAAAATTCAACTGCATATACAGAATGGAGAATTTGCATTACTAATGCATTGCAGCACCATATATTCTCCACTCGAAAAGTATTTTTTTTATTTTTCATAATAGCACAAGAAACACTTGCGAACTTTCATCACGTGGACCACCGGGTTACACCCGGTGGTCCATATGATGAAAGTTTGCAAGTGCTTTTTATGTTTTTTGAGCTCAGAAATTGTACATACTTCCTATGTGAAAAGTTTATCTCGCAGCGATTTGGTAGTAACCCACCCTCCAAATACTGTTGAGGCAACATTTCTTTCTGTTTGATCGGTTCAATTCGTGACTTCACTCCTGACCATTACACAGCGCAAACGTTACTGTGTGTTTCAGTTAGTCTACTTCCTTCTTCTGTGCGTTAACTAACGAGCGTTTTCTGACCTCTAGTTTCAACTGTACGTTACGACCACTGCATATATTTTATTTATCAGAAAATGAATGTCCAGGAAGGAAGTCTTCAGTGTGAACTATAATCCTGACTGATAAAATATTACGACACCTTCGACGAAAACATGCCCTGGTCAGGGACCGATCAGGACTATTTAAAATACGCTCTAGCCTCGGAGCCTATTTTTTCAATTCATGCGCCAGATTTCAATTTACGGAGTCACACTGCTGTTTGTAACACACACTGCAAGTATGTAATAGCTTTCATCATTTTCATTTAGTACACTATAGCAAACATTAATCTTCACTGTGGTTTCTGATCAAGTCTTGGCTGCCTATTTAGGCAGCCAGGACTTGATCAGAAACCACAGTGAAGATTAATGCTTGGTAATAAAGACTTGAAGTATTAACTTAAGCACTCTACAACAATGATAAATGATAATCATATATATAATACATGTAAGAGTGTCTCTCTCGATTATCCGTCGAAAGAATATCAAAATATGATCTGAGAAGTTACGCGCCAACTGAGAAGCCTATTTATGAGATTTAAGAGCCAGGTCCTGATGTTTCAGAACCAAATACGCACTGGCGAATGCCCAGGTCGGTCCCTGCCTGATGATGTTGATGGAATAATTTATCTGTCAGGACTTGAGCTATCGCTGTCGGGGCAAATCAGGTTTAAACACCTCCCTCCCATTATACGTTCATCTTCTCGACGGCCTTGCCAACAGGAATGAGCGAGATAAGGGCTCACGAAAAATGGTTCGTCCAATACATTTACGGATAAAATACCGAGAATAGGTACCAGGTGGAATTTGCATGATAGATGCAGTTTTGTTGAGTGCAACGTTCGAAGTGGTTATACGTCAGCAGTGATCATTTTACACATGGAGATTTATGACCAGTGAAGTTACAAACACTTTCTCCATATTTTTTCAGGAGAAGTTGTTTCCAATCTTTGCCAATACGTTCCCACTTGAGGCCGCAGCACCTATTGATATTTACGGTCGACGTCCATGTGTATTACCTCTCAGGCGGCGGAAGCTCAAGAATGTGTGTGTGTTTGTGTGTGTGTGTGGGGGGGAGGGGGGGGGGTACCTTTCTGGGTACCGCAAGGGTGTAGGATGGAAAATAATTTTTCTTCGGGGATGGGGGAGGGGAGGTCAAGGGTGGTATTTATTTATCGGGGTATTAAGGTCACATACTTATGCACAGTGGCTAATCGTGACCGTGACAGTTTTACGGGTCGAGGAAGTCGGAGTACCCGGAGAGAACCACCGAGCAACGACGAGCAACTGTTCAAGCTCCTCTCAAGCAAAGTTACAGCGGTTGAAGACATGTGCACCATCGACGTGCGGTACACCGTAGTACACGGCGTCATCGTGCCCCCATGTAGGCAACCGAGATAAAATGCCTTGCCCAAGGACACAACGCGGGTCGTCCCGGACGGGGATCGAGCTCGGGACCTTTAGCATAGAAGTCCAACAGTCTACCACTGAACCACCGAGCTCCCGTCAAGGGTGGTAGGACGTTGTATTCAGTATTCATGCAAAATATATAAATTTATACGGGCTACTCCTCACCCTTGAACCCACTCTATTTAAGACACTAACCTCAGCATATTTATTTTGATTTGTTTTTACTTAACCCTTTACCCAACGTAACGGCCAAAACCGGCCAGCGCTATTCTCAAAAATCGCCAATTAATTTTCAAAATATTTTCATTTTTTGTCTCAAAAACATAGGTTATGACCCCTCGTTGGAACGAGCTCGTCGAGCTCGTTCCAACGAGGGGTCATAACCTATGTTTTTGAGACAAAAAATGAAAAAAAATAGTTATTCAAGATTTTTTTTTGCAAGTGTCGTCTGCTTTTCATGTTAGGTAAAGGGTTAACCCTTAAAACACTAGTGGTATCTTCCATATCAATTCAATGGCAGCAATTGGAAGAAGCCATATTCATTATTTGTGGGCAGACCAATGAATATTTGTAACATGCGGCCTCACGTTGAAAATATTGATTGGTCTTTCCCACACATTTACTTACCCGTTATCATACTTAATGAATTTATAAAGTATAATGTTCATAGGCCGGAAAAGCGACCTCTCTGGTTCAAAGGTCTAATCATAACTTTTAAACCGTCCTTTGAAATATTAGGCTCCATTTTGGAGTTTTCTATTTCTATTCAAGAAAAAAATCTTTAAAATCAATGTGGTCATATTTGCATATATATATATACAGTACGTGGAGAGTGGATTGCAACGAAATCACGCGGGGGGGGGGGGGGGGGGAGTTATCATCCAAAGTATCACTTTCAAATTCTGAACATGTGAATAAAACATAAGCAATGTTTCAACCAATGGATCTCCGGGTATAACCCGGTACTACACGGTATAACCCGGAGGTCCATTGGCTGGAACTTCGCTTGTACTTGTTATGCTTTGCAACAAATTTGGGTGGAATCTCCATTCTGCGGGTGATTTAGTGATAATACACTCTTCACGTACTGTATATTTTAACCATAGAGATTTCGTATTTTTTGTCTGAAAATGCCGTTCTGGTACCCATAATTGGTTAAAAATTGTGTGTGTGTGGGGGGGGGGGGGGGGTGTCCCCAGCCCCCGGCTCCGCCACTCCTGTTACCTCTGAACGTTGGAATTATTTACTGCTGTCGACAAATTACACTCATTAGACAAACTGTCGTTTTCCTCTGTTCGTGTCTTTGTTATAACTTGAGTAAAGTTGTTCGTACAATCCCAAGATGGTCGTATAGGGTGTGCCTTTTGGTTACACTTTTTGCTCGACAAATAAAATACTGTTCGTCCAACTGAAAATAACATTTGAGGCATGCCCGTGTGAAAGTGAGAGCATTTGCGATTATACTTAAATCTCAAACAGTTAGTCAGCAAAACCATTGTCACAATATACAAACGAAAGTACTTTTGACACTAAGTCTTCTCAACCCCTAACACACTGGTAGTACAACAGACTTTTCTCATCATCATCTTTATTTGCCTTTGCCAAAACATTGGTGTAAGTCAATACAAAACCAGTAAAAACAGCCAGATTGAACCCACGTCTTTCCAGGATGAGACTGTTTCACTTTTACATCCAGTTCTCATTTACTGGGTAATGTTTCCCAAATCCTCGGGTGGCACAATGTGCGCCATCCCACGCATATGTGAATCATCCATCGGGGGAAGATCCTGGGTCGTCACAAGTACACATTACATGTGAAGATTGCATAAAAGTACACCTATAAAAACTTTGCAATATTGGGTCAAGAGTGTGTGGCACTGTGAAGTACACGCGCCCACACACACACGCAGTCACATGCCAACACACCTACACCCACGCACACGCACATGTGCATACACACGCAGAGTTGCATATACAAGAAAGTTTGTATATACACAGGCGCGGGTGCGCGCGTGCATTGCACACAAACGCGCGCGCATGTGTGCGCACAGGTACATATTACAGTGACGAATTTTGGAGCTCAGGGAGGTTAACCAAATAGTTTATTCACTTGACGAATATTTTTAGACATATCACGTAATGTACGCATGTTTCCAGTGTTGAAAAGATCTCTCATCTTTGGCATATTGGGTCTCTCATAATAGAACCTTTTAATGTAACATTGCCATAATGACTTTAATTTATCGCATACTAATAGTACGCGCAATTCATCGCCCATATTCTGACATTGTGGGCATATCCTGTCGTTTAATTGTGCTCCATACCAGGCACCAGTTTCAACTGGTAAGCGGTGGTTTCGTGTTCGAAATTTCATAATCGAGGTCACTTCCAAAGGCGAGAGTTTAGTTATATACTGTACGTTTCTGTTTGAAAAGCTGTTTTTATTGATCTATAAAATTCGTATTTATTGGAAGTACTCAGAGTTGTGTTCCATTCTTGTATATATAAATCAAGATGTTTACGTCTACTGGTTGCTCGAAACCACTGTATATTAATTTTATCTTGTGACATCCAAAGATTGGGCATGCCTATTTCAATTATGGTGTTTTTATTTGGTCTCTCCATTGGAAACAGGTGTTTTCATTCATATATTCTTGGAGAAGTGTCAAATATAATGAATATGAAATCTTTGATTTATTACCACTTATAGTATGTGCCCAGAAGGTAATGTATCGCATTTTTATTTTAACGGAAATTGGGAATAATCCCAGTTCTTCGTATATAAAAGCAGAAGGTGTTGATTTTTTCAGATGCAACACAAATTTAAGAAACCAAAGTTCTGTTGTGTCCAGTATTTTATTGTTCTCAGTTCCCCAGATTTCACAACCGAACAGTAAAATTGGGACAATCATTTTTTCATACATTGGTATTATTGTATCAATCGGTATTTTATTTTTTTTCTCATTTTTGTTACAATAGCAAACATGGCCCTCTTTGCCACTTGACATCGAATTTTCTTTTCTTTCTGAAAAAATCCATTACGAGAGAACGTGACCCCTAAATTCTTGCATTCGTTAACAATTTCAATAGGAGTACCGCCTATAGAAAATGTTCTATTCTTACTACGATTTCTTCCAAAGGTTGAGACTTTAGTTTTTGAAATGTTGACTTTGAACTTCCCGTATTCAGAATATTTTGAGTATTCATGTATTAAGTTGTCAAGCCCAGAGACACTATTAGCAAGCAGAATAGTATCATCTGCGTATAAGAATACCTATAATCTAACATAGCCGAACTTTGCTTGTTGACTAAGATCTGATATTTTCAGACCACTTTCACAATCGTTTGCTAAGAATGTCTCTAAGTCAATCACTCTTGTTTTCTCTTTTTTAACTATGAATTTAACCAATTATACCTTGTTTGACAGAGCTCACCGAGCTCTGTCAAACAAAATATATTTGGTTAAATATCAAACTGTATTATAGGGAATATTTGCTGCTGAAAACTTTGCGATTTTGACGTCAGAGTGCAGAAGGTTAAGCAATCGTCTCGGCTTTCTTTTTTCTATTATTTATCTGTAGTTTCTATCTTTGAAATATCCACTGAGGTAAAAATTCATTTCATACGTTAATGTTCACAGCGCCTTTATTTCTGACTTGCGGCTACAGTTCTCATACGATGCGAGTCCCTTTTACTTGTACTTTAATAATTATTATTCTGAAATCAATTTATTTATTTACACCTCTGCTTTAATCACAGAAAACTAGGCTGGACACATCTAACTCACTTCAAACTAATGACAAATTTACGCATTTCATTAGTGTAGATGATATTAACCCCTCAAACAATGATGTCAAGACACGGTGTTTTATGGAAGTTTTCCCCACAATGCGACCTAGTCAATTCAGTCATGTTTGACAAGTCTCAAGGAGCTCTGCCAATAAAACTTGAATTGATTGAATTATTCGCTGCACCATGTCGAAAACCTACAGCTTACATGTTTGATATTTTGACATTAGTGGGTAAGGGGGTTAACGTTTTGTGTATACCAATAAAATATAAAATGAAAATAGTTTGCCGACTTATCTAAAGTTTTTGGTTGATATTTTCATTTAACTCTTTTATCTAACACGACCAGAAAGAAGTTGATAACTGCCAATATTCATCTTAAACATTATCATTTCTCATCTATGAAACCTATTTCGATTCGAACGTCATCATTTATAAACGTACACATGTAGACTTTAAGAACTGATTGCCACATCGGAGGACAGAGGTAGTAGGAACTTTAACTGATTGGGTGCTAGAAGCCACCATCAGGTCTTTTAACCCTTTACCTAACGTGAAAAGCAGACGACACTTGCAAAAATAATTCTTGAATAACTAATTTTTTTCATTTTTTGTCTCAAAAACATAGGTTATGACCCCTGGTTGGAACGAGCTCGACGAGCTCGTTCCAACGATGGGTCATAACCTATGTTTTTGAGACAAAAAATGAAAAAAATAATGAAAATTAATTGGCGATTTTTGAGAATAGCGCTGGCCGGTTTTGGCCGTTACGTTGGGTAAAGGGTTAACCCTTTACCTAACATGAAAAGCAGATGACACTTGCAAACAAAATTATTGAATAAATATTTTTTTCGCGTTTTGCGTTAAAACATAGCTTATGATCCCTCATGGGAACGACATCAACGAGCTCGTTCCAACGAAGGGTCATAAGATATGTTTTTGACGCAAAAATGAAAAAAAAATATTGAAAATTCAATGGCAATTTTTTGTGCTGACCGGTTTTGACCGTAACGTTGGTCAAAGGGTAACAAAAATAAGGTTACCAGAACAAAAGCCAATTTCCTTGCTCATATTTCATATTCATTCAAACGCAAATAATATTTTGTGCATATGAATTAGTTTTATTACATGGGTGCTCTCCAATAATTTGTAATAAATAAATTTTGATGAACAAATTTAGACCACCAAAAATAATTTAGCCTTGAACCAGTTAATTGCTCAAATGAAGTTTCGGTTGTCCCTTGACGTTAGTATGAGCCCTACATACATGTAATCGTCGATGGTCAGCTCCATGTGATTTTTAACTGGATATATGCAGCCGTATGTCTTTGCTTATATCACACCACCTGAACAACAACCTTGTATACATATAAATCAACGCCTCATATTTTGTGCAAGGATAATAGTTTGATCTCTCTGTCCAACACCACTACTTTGGTTACCTGTGTATTCTACCGCCACTAATATCACATTACACACTTCAATAGACACTTCCGCAAGGCTAAAAATTATTACGTTAACGATAACGGTAACTGTCGTTATCGAATCCGTCCGAGGCACGGAACTATTTTCGTGAAAAACGAACGGCGTAGGAGTTTTTATACTGTCAATATCCCGTACCAATACGGGTAGTATGGAACGGCTACAATTGCAGTCATACTTAGTGAACTATGTCACCAGAATATGCGCACCTCATATTCGTAGTCGATGTGTCCCAACCGTCCGAACGGATTGTATTACGTCACACCAGAGAAGTTAAATTTGGAACTGAAAAGACTTAAGGTGAAAACACACCGAGCGTGAGCGGGCGTTTTCTTAAGGTTGTTGTATACTAGGTGAGGTTTGAGCGTTGGCGACGATTTTCTTAAGGTCGTTGTATACGGGGTGAGGTGTGAGCGTTGGGAACGATTTTGTTAAGGTCGTTGTATACTGGGTGAGGTTTGAGCATTGGGGACGATTTTCTTAAGGTCGTTGTATACTGGGTGAGGTGTGAGCGTTAGGGGCGATTTTCTTAAGGTCGTTGTATACTGGGTGAGGTGTGAGCGTTGGGGACGATGCGTTAAATATAAAATCAGAACTGGCTTCTTTTTGTTGGTAGTTAACCCTTTACCTAGCAGGAAAGGCAGACGACACCAGCAAACAAAAATCTTACAAAACTAATTGTTTTCATTTTTTGCGCAAAAGACATAGCTTATGACCCCTCATTGGAACGAGCTCAGTGAGCTCGTTCCAATGAGAGGTCATAAGCTATGTTTTGGGGACAAAATTTTAAAAAAGTGAAAATTGCATGGTGTTTTTTTTTTTGTGAATAGAGCTGGCCGGTTTTGGCCGTTACATTGGCTAAAGGGTTAAGAAAAGGCGCGAGATGTGCGACTGTCGCAAGCTGTTTGTAAAAGATAAAGAATGAAAAGACTTAGTACAGCGTGTAAGCTTCTTTTTTGTATAAAAATTCTTGATTATAATTTTGACACAACAAACAGTTATGTCGACATTATAATCCTTGATTCTATGTTTCAGCTCGTACTCTGGATAAATAGAGGATCTCAAACGAGTGATGTTTGGGTATCAGATTTTTTGAAACGAGTTTGATGAATTTGATTCACAACGAGCCTTTAGGCGAGTTGTGAATCGAATTCATCAAATGAGTTTCAAAAAATCTTATATCCAAACATCACGAGTTAAAAATTCTTTTTATCACATGAATTTTCGAATGTTTTTTACACTTTTTATTTAATTCATTGTCGCTAAATTCTCCCCAAACAACCGACAATCAGTTCGTTGGCTTAGACGCTTCACACCATGACGTCATGAATGCGCTTTACTCGCACCTTTTGTCGTAATTCACGTCATGTGAACTACGCACAAGAATACAATGCTGCTGCTATGGGACCACGCGACGACTAGACACTAGTTGATAATCCGGAAATAAGACATGGGTTGTTACGGTGAAATTAACGACGTTTCATGTGATATAGTTTATTCAACAACCGTCTTTGGTTTGTATCCGAACAAAATTACTAGTATCACACACTACTCATGTTTCAAACAGAGAGGTGATATCATTAATTCTAGATTTATGGCATCGGCTGCATCACAACCAATGTGCAAGAGCCTTGAAAATTGTTCGTTCGCGTTCGGTGTGTTTTGACCTTGAATAAGTACGGCAGCGTAGAACCGCCACACCGTAGTATATTTCCAGGGAATTCTAATCTGTTTAAACAGATTACTAATCTGTTTTTACAGATTAGCTAATCTGCTTTTACAGATTATTAATCTGTTTAAACAGATTACTACTCTGTTTTTACAGATTAACTAAGTAATCTGTCCTTGAATAAGTACGGCAGCGTAGAACCGCCACACCGTAGTATATTTCCAGGGAATCCTAATCTGTTTAAACAGATTACTAATCTGTTTTTACAGATTAACTAAGTAATCTGTAAGTACAGATTAGTTAATCTATGAAAAGAAATTAGTAATCTGTAAATACAGATTAGTTAATCCGTTTAAACAGATTACTAATCTGTAAATACAGATTAGTTAATCTGTAAAAACAGATTAGTAATCTGTAAAAAAAAATTAGTTAATCTGTAAGATCAGATTAGTAATCTGTTTAACCCTTTACCTAACATGAAAAGCAGACGACACTTGCAAAAATAATTCTTGAATAACTAATTTTTTTCATTTTTTGTCTCAAAAACATAGGTTATGACCTCTCGTTGGAACGAGCTCGACGAGCTCGTTCCAACGAGGGGTCACAACCTATGCTTTTGAGACAAAAAATGAAAAAAATAATGAAAATTAATTGGCGATTTTTGAGAATAGCGCTGGCCGGTTTTGGCCGTTACGTTAGGTAAAGGGTTAAAAAGATTAGTAATCTATAAAAACAGATTAGTAATCTATAAAAACAGATTAGTAATCTGTAAAAACAGATTAGTAATCTATAAAAACAGATTAGTAAAATATAAAAACAGATTAGTAATCTATAAAAACAGATTAGTAATCTATAAAAACAGATTAGTAATCTGCAAAAACAGATTAGGAATCCCTGGAAATATACTACTGTGTGGCAGTTCTACGCTGCTAAACGCCTTATTATACCATGATTATCTATTCGACTCTAAACAAAAAGCAGATGACATACATTTTTGCTTTGCACACCAACCATGGTGAACACGTGTGTCTGTGCACACCAACCGCGGTGAATACGTGTGTCTGTGCACACCAACCATGGTGAACACGTGTGTCTGTGCACACCAACCATGGTAACACGTTCGTCTGTGCACACCAACCGTGGTGAACACGTGTGTCTGTGCACACCAACCGTAGTGAACACGTGTGTCTGTGCACACCAACCATGGTGAACACGTGTGTCTGTGCACACCAACATTAGTGAACACGTGTGTCTGTGCACACCAACCGTGGTGAACACGTGTGTCTGTGCACACCAACCGTGGTGAACACGTGTGTCTGTGCACACCAACCATGGTGAACACGTTTGTCTGTGGTTAACGAACCAGCAATGGGATTTCAATAGTTAAAATTTATCCCTACAGTGGAACTACATTATAAATGTAAACATTCAAATTCGAGAAAATTCAATGACTTCGGCGAATGACGTCCATTGTTTGTGTGTGTCAGCAACAAAATATAGTTCCTGTTGATTTTCAACACAAAGTTTGATATTTCGTTGACATTAAAAATATTATGTTTTATGAATTGTAGTTATAGTTGTCTAACGAACGTATATTAAGATAGATAATACCTTACGTATATGGAAATGAACAAAGTTCTAATAATAATAATAATATACACATTTATATAGTGCCAAAATTATAGTTCAGAAAATGTAGAACCATATTCTAAGGCACTGTACATGTTACTGAGCTCAAGCAAATATACAAACGGAATATATACAGTATCTTACAGTCCAGAACATCACTTATAGGCTTTTTGAAACAGGCATGTTTTGAAATCTTTCTTGAAAAGGTTGACATTTGACAGTCTTTTTAGGTGTTCTGGTAAATTATTCCACAAGTGAGGGCCAGCAAATGAGAATAAAATATCTCCAAATGTCTTACACCTATGTTTAGGAGCATGTATTAGCATTTTAGCATCGGACCTCAAGTTGTATTGACACACATGCTTTGTATTAAAGAGTTCTTCTAAGTAGGCTGGTGACATGTCGTTTTGTGTCTTAAAAACTAATAATAAAGTTTTGAAAATTATTCTGTACTTGACTGGCAGCCAGTGCATATCCCACAGAACAGGAGTGATGTGTTGAGATCGTGATACCCTACATACCACTCGGGTTGATGCATTTAGTACCATCTGCAGGCGAGAGTACTGATATTGTGGAAGGTTGAACAGTAAGGCATTACAATAATCCAAATGTGAAGTAACAAAGGCATGAACTAGGGTTTTGGTTGAGTCTTTGGTGAGGAACTGTCTTATCTGTTTAACTTTGGAGAGACCCCTGAAAACCTTATTGCTCATATTTGTGACATCGTCCCCTGAGTTCCAATGTGTTCTATGTGCCAGTAGGCACATAGAACACATTGGAACTCAGGGGACGACATGTCTGTCCATAGACATTGTAGAGTTGAAGAAGGCACCAAGATTACGTACACTGTTACTTGCACTGATGTCGGAATCTACTACCTTCACTGAATTGATGTTGTTGTCGTGAACCAGTTATTAGGAATTCAGTCTTATCATCATTTATCATTAATTTGTTTGAAACCATCCACGTGCGAATGTCCAAAATACAGGATTAAATAGTCTCTAGAGCTTTAGTTTGATCCTTGATTGATGGTCGAAAAGAGAAATAGACCTGTGTGTCATCAGCATAACCATGGACGTCAGGCAGGTGAGATTCAATGATGGTGACCATTTCTGAAATATAGAATAGAAACAGAACAGGACCAAGGCAACTGCCCTGTAGGACTCCACATTCAAGATGGAAGTCTTTTGACAGATTACCGTTTATTGATATTTAGCTGATTGATGACATAGGAGTATGTATACATACGCCTGGCCGAATTCTTCCTTGTAGTGGGGTACACGTAGGGGGCATTGTTTATAATTCAATAGTAATTTTCCTTGTAGTAGGGTACACGCAGGGGGCATTGTTTATAATTTAATATTAATTCGTCCCTGTAGTGGGGTACACGTAGGGGGCATTGTTTATAATTTAATATTAATTGTTCCTTGTAGTGGGGTACACTAGGGGGCATTGTTTATAATTTAATATTAATTCTTCCTTGTAGTGGGGTACACGTAGGGGTGCATTGTTTATAATTTAATATTGAATATTGTATTTTTTCACATTTAAACTCTTAATATTCTGACGATCATGGTATAAATAAAATATACCCAAAGTAGCTTGATGTACCAACTGTTCTCCACTCGTGGTAAAGTGGTGTTAGACGCTCACCAAAGGCTCGTGGTTAACACCACTTCACCACTCGTGGAGAACATTTGATACACCAAGCTATTATGCTTATATTCTATAATAACACACAAAACGCCTCTATGACATCGGTCTTACGCTCATTTGAAAGGATGACGGTGTCTGGAATTCCCACTTTTGCACGAAGAACTCCAATATGCTCCTTAAAAAATCCAAAATAAAAAAGTCTACATTAAATGTCAGATAATTCATCCAATAGAAAACGTGGTACTTGAAAGGTCAGAACCTCATCCGTCAGTTTCGGCAGCGAGATCTATGAACAGAAATCCCAAGTGTGTCAACAGTTCAAACTCCATGCGTACCACCATATCGAGTAACAAGAAAAATCAAATAGCCGTGCAAGGTGAGAGAACTGGGATGTGCACGATTTTTATCGCTTTTGTTTTTCTCCATTGACGACTAAAACAAGAGACCTTGCCCAGGGCCGGTAAAGGCCAACTCATGGCCTAAGCACAGTATGAGGCTATGGTAAAAACGTTTTGGTGCCCCTCCCCTTTGTATCCTAAACCTGTGTTTATTTTCCTTAATGTAGGGTTAGCCTCGCCGTTTGTGTCTTTCATTCTGGTACGGGATATTGACAGTACAAACACTCCTATTTCTCATTCGCTGTTTTCGTGAAAGGGGTTTCGTACCTGAGACTATACGCCAATTAGTTAACTATTGTTATTAACGTAATTGTTAGCCTTGCGAAAGGTTCTAGTACTGCAGCACGACCATGACTACGACCTCCACCAGCCCTCCACCAGGTGTACATTCCGCAACAACACCATCAACATCATGGCCAAGAGAAAAACAGACATGACTGTCATCACGATAACCCGAGCGTATGCGCAGAACAAATTATGGTGCGGATGAACCTGCACTATCAATAATTTTGTAAGTCATGGGTGGGCAATATTTCCACGGATGCAATAATATTAGATTCCAAACATTAATATAGGAATAATTCTCAAAAAAATAATCAATGAAGCACCGGGTATAGACCGGTGCTTCATTAATTAGAATTTTGCCGACAATAATTGTTATCGCTTGGTAAACGTATGCGCGGATATCACTGCCCACGTGTGGATTACGGCCAGTCTACGGCGATTGTACCTATGCGAGGACATCAATGTCCACGTGTGGATTACGGCCAGTCTACGGCGATTGTACCTATGCGAGGACATCACTGCCCACGTGTGGATTACGGCCAGTCTATGACGAGTGTACTGTACAGTGGGACATCAATGGCCACGTGTGGATTATGGCCCGTCTATGACGAGTGTACTGTGCAGTAGGGCATCACTGCCCACGTGTGGATTACAGCCAGTCTATGGCGATTGTACGCATGCGAGGACATCACTGCCCACGTGTGGATTACGGCCAGTCTATGGCGAGTGTACGTATGAGAGGACATCACTGTCCACGTGTGGATTACGGCCACTCTATGACGAGTGTACTGTACAGTAGGGCACTATGGAGATTCATAATTCATTTCGATTTGAAATCTTCCCAATGAGTTAATTCGAGTGGTGCGAATTCCGAAATTTCCGAACTCTTCTGCGATCACCAGGTCAGCTGTAAATGAGACAAAATGGTAACAGAAGCATCCCTATCTTGAACTTTTCTGATATCATCAGGTCAGCTTTGAATGAGATACTATAGTAGCGTAAGGATTCAAAGACATTCCCTTCAAAGTCTATAGTTATTCCGTTCTGGAATATTCCGCTTTTCTGATTGACTTGCGCCAACATACGAGTCGCTGTTAAATATATGTATTTATTTATTGGTGTTTAAGGTCATATACTTATGCACAATGACTAATCGTGGCCTTGACAGTTTTACAGGTGGAGGAAGCCGGAGTACCCGGAGAGAACCATCGAGCAACGACGAGCAGCTGCCAGTTCCCCAACATCGTAACTCCGCACTGCAGCACAGGCAGGGTTCGATTGGTTGAAGACATGCGCACCATCGATGTGCAGTACGCCTTAGTACACGGCGTCATCGTGCCTCCATGTAGGCAATTGGGGTGAGGTGCCTCTTGTCTAAGGACACAGTCCGAATCGATCGCCCAGACGGTCACCCATCCGAGAACTAACCGGGCTCGACGTTGCTTAACTTTGGTGATCTGACGAGAGTAGTAGGAGATGTGGTACACGAGCCTGTTTGGGGTGATCTCACGGGGGTCCCCGCAGGGGAGTAGTAGGAGATGTGGTAAACGGGCCTGTTTTGGGGGATCTGATTGGGGCCCCGCTGGGGGACCGATGAAGGGCGTAGTAGGAGATGTGGTAACGGGTCTGAGTAGGTATAAAAGGAGAGTTTACGACCACTTGTACATGTACGTGTACAAACATACGTACACGATGCGTTCACCAACGTGGAATTCAGTGTTAAATCACACGCTTGTTCACAAAAACTGTACATGGTCTTGAATCCCCCTCATGTACAGTTGACTCCTAGATCGCACGTTTAACGTTCAAATACTCGTGGTGAACGCGTGGTGAACGCGTGGTGAACGCCCGTTTTTAAAAAACGGGTGAAATTGTACATCTTCACTTGTATCTTGTACGTAATTTTTCGTCGACGTGCCCATCGCAGATCAGGCCATCGATCCATCATTGGCGAACGCGAGCAAAAGCAAAAAAATTCTGGGTCATCATCAAAAACAGTTTTGGGGACTCTAGATCAGCGGTCCAGAACCCGCAATTGTGTTGAGACAGATGGTCCAGAACTCTCCCTTGTTTTTGAGGCGGTGGGTTTTTTCCCATTTATGACATTATTAGGGGAATTCCCCACGGAATGTTTAAAACGCATTTTCCGCTCGATTAGGTTTTGAGTGGTAAAATTTTTAATATATTCATGATAGCAATCGCAGTCATCAAAAGGATTCTCTCTTAATTCGACACTCAGTGAATTGATGTGTGAATGAAAAATCTTTTGACAAATGTAAAAACTACTGTCAAAATGCGTTAAATCAGAAACCGGTTTGTCATGTACTGTTTAAACGTATTTTTTTTAAACTTCAATTAACACAGTCAGTTGAGATGTGAATATTTTCAGATTATTATATATTAAGACGGAAAGAGTTTTTTTATTACTTAAAAGCATAAAAAAAATATAATTAAACATTTAATTTTGAAAATAATAAAAACAATTAAAAACGAAAGATGTTTTTACAGATGGATCCAAGGCGCCGAGATTTAATTTTAGGCGAGTATGAACGTGCTAAGAAGAGCATTCAGTCTGCTGACAGAAGCAGACGTCTCGGTGAGATGGAACTCAGACGTGAAGCCACAAAAATATTTAAACCTGTGACGGAGGGTCAAGAGCGAAGCAGGAAGGAGATAGTCGAAGAATTGAGACCCATAAAGGAGAGTTCTTTGAGAATGGGTTCGTTGCCTCCTAGTTTTGGAAATCGGTATTCCGTTCAATCTACACTGGATTACGTTCCCATGGGAATTCAAACAGATATGAGCGAGAGCGACACCGATACGGCTTCGACTATCACCACTAGTAGCGTCGCATCGTACGATGATGATGGCGGTAAGAGAGATCAGTCGTATGGAATTTATAAGGATTCTGAGGGTAGAACTTTTGTAGGTGATACGGAAGGGGAAATGGATGATGATGAATTGATCATGGGTTCGAATAAATATAAAGTAACTGATGGTCTGCAGAGATTGCTCCTTTACAACAAGCCCCGCAATTACACGGAACAGGATTTCGACAACTACGGAGACATTCTGGTCCAGACCCACGCCATGAAGAGAAATAACGATGCCAGAGAGACGAGACCCAAAGCCAACAGAGGTTACAAGTGGATGAAAGTGGTGAAACCCATATGGGATATGAACAAGAAGTTCGTCGAATCGATGACTGGAAAAGGGGTGAAAACCACTTTTCTTCCGAGCAATTCCGACGCTCTGTCTCAGAGATTGAGTTTGTTGATGGCGAGCAGACGGGCTGGTAACACGGGATTAGATAATCAGATAGTTGCTCTATCTGACGAATTGTTAAGACAGAAGATTTTGAATAAAAACCAGTATAAAAAGCTGATGAACAAATTGAAGGATTGATGTGTATATAATAAGTAGAGAGAAACAAACAAACAAACAAAAATAAAACAGTAAATTTTTACACTAGAAATAATAAAGGTATTTAAACGGCAAAAACGATTTACCAGTGAAAAAAAACAAAAATATATCATAAAAATAAAATATGTTGGTGATAAAGAACAGGGGATATGTCAGAACTTACGTTCAAGGCGGTTCTGGCATCGTCGATTCTATAATGCGAGCGTTCACGAGCAATGCGGGTAGAAAACTCGCATCGACTGCATTTGAGGTCGGTAAGAAGTCGACTTTGGATGCTGGTAAGAAAGCCGCTTCCGAAGCCAGTGGTAGGATAGCTTCTGTGGCTGGCAAGAGGGCAGCCGACGCGTTGATCGACAAGTTGATCAGTCTGCCGGCGAAGCGAGCTGCGTTAGAGCAAATGCCGAAAAGTTGGAAAGATTTTAAGGATGCCGTGGTGCTCATACAAGATTTAGCCAAAATGACGAGTGGATCCGGATTGAAGAGAACTCGCGACGGTGTGATATAAATAAATAATAATAACATTAAAAAAACAGAGTTTGAAAAACATAAAAAAAAATTGTGTTTGAAAAGAATCTAAAATAACAAACAAAATAAAAACAAAGATGAACATTAAAGATATGTCTTGGAACGACGCCGCGACCAAGAGGTCGAATAACGAGTTCTTTCCTAAGAGCATAAGAGGTTTGATAGTGGGAAAATCGAATTGTGGAAAGACCAATCTGTTGATGAATCTGTTGTCCCGACCCGACTGGTTGGATTACGACAGATTGTTCATGTTTGGCAAGAGCTTGTTTCAACCCGAATACAGATTGCTTCGAGATTGCCCAAGGATGTCATAGCCAGAATCTTTGACAGTAGGGAGGAATTCGACAAGAGTGGAGCTCCACTCTCGACCATTTTGGACGGCGCGGCGACGGAGCTGATGAAGAGAAATGCATCTTCGAACGTCGAGTGTCGATTTTATGAGAACGCTAGCAACGTTCTGGATCCTAGAGAACTGAAATCGGAAGATAAGAATCTCATGATTTTCGACGATCTGCTTTTGGAGAGACAGAACCGATGCGAATCGTATTACGTTAGACACAGCAACGTGGACTGTTTCTACCTGTCGCAGAATTATTTTCGATTGCCCAGACAGACGATAAGGGATAACGCTAATTTTCTATGTCTCTTTCGCCAAGATCTCAAGAATCTCGATCACATCTACGGCGTTCACGTCGCAAACGACATGAGCGCTGCGGAATTCAGGAGATTCTGCAAGAGGGTTTGGGATGGTGGACTTTACAATTTTGTCGTGATCAATTTGACAAACGAATTTAATCGCGGAAAATATCGGTGCGGATTCAACAAGTTTTATGTTTCTGATGATAATAATAAGATAGAGCGTGAAAATAAAAAAAATTTAGAAAAATAATAAATCTTCAAATAATTAGTTTGGAATAAAAAAATAAAATAAAATTAAATATAATGTTCGAACATGGAGAATTGTTAGAACAGATAGCCGAGAATACGGCTGTGAAACAATCCATTCAAATCGTGGTGAGTGGCGATTCAACTCGATTCGCTACGAAATTCGAACCTTCCATCGAACTGAATAGAGAGAAAAGATACGAGATGGCGTTGGTGAATCTGGAGACTTATTATTCCTTTCCCAATGTCACTGAAAAGAATAACTTGTTCAAGTATTCCGACGGAACGGATTGGTTGGAGATTTGAATTCCCAAAGGGAGTTACGACATAGACGATTTGAACGATTACATTCAGACGCGAATGAAGACGGATGGAAAGGGAAGCAACAAGATCAGACTCGCTCCCAATCCTAATACCTTACAGACGATGTTGGACTTGGAAGATAATTTTCGAGTGGATTTCAACACGGACGATTCTATAGGCAAGATGTTGGGATTCGATCGAAAGATGTATCGAGGCCATGCGGCATCTGAAAATACGGTTGACATTCTCGCTGTCAATAGCATTCTGGTGAACGTGGACGTGATTGCTGGAAGCTACGTGAATGGTAGCGCTCAACCTATGATCTATTCCTTCTTTCCAAACGTGTCGCCGGGTTATAAGATCGTGGAGCGACCTTGAAATTTAGTTTATCTACCAGTGATTTTAGACACGTTGTATAGTCTCAAAACCACATTGACGGATCAAAATGGTGAACTGTTAGATCTTCGCGGAGAGAGAGTGATGATACGATTTCACATAAGAGAAATATAAAAGCAAAAAAAAATAAAAAAAATATTATATATATAGATAACAAAAATAAAATAAACAGCAATATTAATTTTTACAAAATTATTTTAATATAATTATTAAACAAGAAACAATTGAAGTAAATATATTTAAAAAAAAAAAAAGACAGAATTATGACAGAATACGTGGTTAAAAACGTGAACATATCCGCAGGACAGAGGAAGAAACTTAAGAGAGCGTTAACAACTCGAGGCGAGGCGGTGAGATTCAAATTCACTCACGAAGATCTGATGAGAGGTGGTCAGGATTCGATCGCCTGGACCAGAAGTCAAATCAAAAGGATGGAGAAAGTGATTCGCGATGGAAGAGGGTTGACGGTGAGAATGAGTCCCACTCAATTGAGATACAATATGAGAATGAAAGGTGGTTTCTTACCGCTATTGGCAGGAATAGCTGCAAAAGCATTACCCTTTGCCACAAAGGCGCTACCCTTTCTTGGAAAGACTCTCGGCGTGGGAGCTCTCATGGGACTCGCTAGTTCGGCAGTTGAGAAATTAATGGGTGGCAGCAGACTGTTTTTGAAGAAGGGAGGAGCCGTGTGTCGCGTCCACGTAGACGACAGCGGTAAAGGATTGTATCTAGAACCCGTTGGAGGTGGCAACTCTCTGAGAGGAAACGGTCTCTATCTGAAGAGTGGACGGAACGTCGAGCGACTCGGCAAGGGTTTGTTGCTCGGTGAGAATTCGCCATTTAAGAACATACCGATTTTGAATATGTTATTATAATATAAAATTATATAAAATATAAAATCATAGAAAGTATAAAATAATATATTTAAAATGGATAAAAAGGTGGAGAAACAAATTTATCACCTGGATGAAAAGGTGGAGAAACAATTTGACGATAATGACGAACATCGCGAGCCAGAGAGCGAAAAAATAAAAAAATGGTTAGACGCTAATGATGGATATCTAAGGAAAGAACTAATGAAAGAGATAGATGAAGTGCGGGATAGACGGTTGAGAATGAGACGTTGCTTTCCACGGTCACCACTACCTTCTGAAGAGAATGGTAATGATGCGAGTGTTACCAAGAGATGCACAACATTCGTTCATAATTATGATTCGGATAAACAAAAATGTTACCATAAACTTATCACATCACAAAGAAAAAGAAAAAAAGAAAAAGAAGAATCAACGCTGAAATTTGAGAGAAAAGGAAACGTTATTATAATATATTATGATGATAGTGAAGAAGAAGAAAAAAAAAAAAAAAAAAGTAATGAGATCTAAAGATGATCTTATTACTTTTTTTTTTTTTTTTTTCATTTTTCTTTGCTAAAAATCAATCACTCTATTGTTTATATTTCCAAGTCCGTTATTAGCATGTTGACACTCGTGTCTTCTCCTTTTTCGAAAATGTGTTGAATGTTTATCTTTACTCTTTTGAGTTTTTTTACATCGGTCAACTCGCTCTCACCACCAAATTTCTTCACGAATTCGAATGAGATGTTTGGAAATATGTAATTTCCATAGGGCAACGACAAATCGTCCTTGTCGAATTCTCTATCTTCGGTGATGACGATGTTCTGCAGATCACTTTGGTACTCGTAAATCAAATCGAGCACAGCTTTGTCAAATTTCAAAGGCATCTTATATTTCTCGTATTTCTGCTTTAAGCCCTTCGTCTCAACCTCGTTCAATTCGATGGGATCGTGTCATTGTAATCTATAGATTTTATGACCGAATTTCTTATATGTTTCGACTCGTTTCAATTTCAATTCGCATCTTTTAGGTGTTGTTGTCTTCATGATCGATTATTTAGTATTTAAATAATAATTTGTTTAAAAAGTTTTCTTTACTCTTTATATATATAAAAAAGTTGTTTTTTTTAATTTTTAATTTTCTTTAATGTAAAATTTTTTTAGTAAAAGTTTTTTTTCTCTTTATATATATATATAAAGTTAAATTTTAATTTCAATCTCTCTATTGTTTATATTTCCAAGTCCGTTATTAGCAAGTTGACATTCGTCATTTTTCCACATACGAAAATGGTGTGAATGTTTATCTTTACTCTTTTGAGTTTTTTTTCATAGGCAAATGCGCTCTCACCACCCGATTTCTTCACGAGTTTGGGTGAGATTATTGGATATATGTAACCTCCATAGGACAACAATAAATCACCCCTATCAAATTCTCTGTCTTCGGCGACGATGATATTAATCAACAGTTCGCTTTGGTACTCGTAAAACAAATCGAGCGCGGCTTCATCCACTTTCAAACACATTCGATATTTGTGGTAGTAGCACTCTAAGTCCACCATCTTGACCTCATTCAATTCGATGGGATCATGTGGTTGTAATGTATGGATATTAAAACTGGATTTCTCATACTTTTCGTCTCGTTTCAATTTCAATTCGCATCTTTTAGGTGTTGTTGTCATGATCGATTATTTGGTTTTTATGAATTCTTGCAAATAATGTATATTTTAAATTTTGTATTTAAATAATAATTTGTTAAAAAAAAAAATTTCTCTTTATTTCTCTTTATATATAAATAAAAGTTAAAAAAAAAAAAATTCTTACAAACTCAATTTTGAGGTAAAAACAATGATCAAGTCCAAGCATCCGAATTATAGTCTAGAACGTGCAAGACTTCAAACGTTTAAAAATTGGCCTTCGCATCTCGCTCAAAAACCCGAAGACTTAGTCGCCGCGGGTTTTGTTTACGTGGGTAGAGACGACAAAGTCAAATGTTTTTGTTGTGACATACATTTGATGAATTGGGAACCTCACGACGTACCTTTACTAGAACACATAAGTAATATTGAAAAAGGCAAATGCGATTATTTGAACAAGATCCTAACGTTGGGATTGATCAAAATCCAAGACGAAGAGAGAGATAGAGATAAAAACCAAAAATTATTAATGGATATGTTACAACTCGGATACACCAGAGAACAATTGTATGATGCGTTAAACAAAGCGAACAAGACCCTGTCTCAATTCATAACTTTAGAACATCTCATCAAATTCATGGCGGAAGCGGATGAGTTATCATCACTCGTCGAAAACAAACCGAGTAAAACGTCCACCACCAATTGTCTGGTCTGCGAAGGTGTCGCAAACGTTTTGTTTCTACCGTGCGCACACCTGCGTGACTGTAGAGAATGTCATTCTGAAGACCAGAAAATGTGTTCGGTTTGCGAGCGAGAAATAAAAGCGGTCTTAAATTGTTTTTGAATAAAAACACATTGAAGAAAAAAAAATTGAATTTAAAATTAAACTTTTTTTTTTTCTATTATATATATATAAAAAGAGTAAAAAAGCAAAACTTTTTTAACAAATTATTTAATACAAAATTCCAAAAAAAAAAAATATTCTTGCAAATGAAGCAAACAGATAAAACAATGGTAAATTTAAATGAGAAAACCATACCTCAGTTAAACGAGATTTGTAAACTATTACAAATTTCAGATTTCAGAAAGCATAGAACTAAATCAAAAAAAATTGAAGTCATACAAGAATATTTGCGAAACGCTAGAAAGGCAAACAAAATGTCGATAGCAACGACGTCAAAAGATGCATCGGTTGTGAAAAATAAGAAGACGACTAAACGAAAAGCCATTGAAGAACATCAAGTGTCCAAAGAAAAGAAAAGAAAAACTAAAACGAAACCGAGTGATGCACTTCAGATTCAGAACAAACGAGATATATCGAGCGAAATTCAATGAGCAATCGACGAAGAGAAAGGAGAAGAATATGTAACATGACTCGTTGCGGAACTATTCCAATCGAAACCCATGGAATGGGAGAGTGCGATCAAAGGCATTTTTAAAACTTTCGACGTGATTCCCTCGTTGAAGAAAGTCGATCCGAAATTGTTCATGGAACGGGTGAAGAAAGAAGTATTGGATTTGTTTCGTGAAAAATGCATATTTCAGATCTAACGTCGAACCCGTATTTCGAGGTTCAGATCTATCGGACGTTTTCGAAAAGATGAAAGACAAGGTGTTGACGTCTCTCGCGAATTATCAACATGAAGGTAGTAATTGGACGTTCGATGAGGTGTTGAAACTCGAAATTCACATGAATAAAAACGATCCGTTGAAAGGATCTTCCTACTTGGAATTACCGTATTTCTTGACTAAGAAACACGCCGTGGTCAACGTGAGAAATAAAGATGATCAGTGTTTTAAATGGGCAGTCACCTCCGCTTTATACCCTGTCGAAATACACACCGATAGAGTTTCTCATTATGAGGAAACTTCTAAAAATCTCGATTGGACCGGAGTGACTTTTCCAACAGTGTTAAAACACATCGAACATTTCGAGGCTCAAAATCCCACCGTAGCGGTGAACGTCCTTGGATACGACGATGAAAATCAAAAGATCTATCCTCTTAGACAGACTTCGTATCTCAGAAGAGAAAAGACGATTATTTTATTATTGATTTCAAATGGTGACAATCGTCATTATTGTTGGGTTAAACATCCAACCCGATTACTGTCGAAACAAAATAATATTCATAACGGAAAGATATCTTTATGTTACAATTGCATGAACATATTTAAGACCGAAAAATCATTAGCGAAACATCAGGAATATTGCAACGAAAATCAAGGTGTCGCCGTCGAAATGCCCAAACCCAACACCATCGGGAAGTTTGAAAATCACAATAGAAGGTTAAAAGTACCATTCATCATGTACGCCGATTTCGAATGTTTCACCGTGAAAATGAGTTCCTGTCAACCCAACGCTCTTCAAAGTTACGTCGAAAGATATCAAAAACACATACCTTCGGGCTATTGCATTTACGTGAAATGCGTTTTCGACTCGCAACACGACATGGGTCCCTTCACCTACACGAAACAGCGCGAAGACGACGACGTGGCTTAAAGGTTCATGGAAGAGTTAGAATCAAAAATTCAAATGTTATACGACAAATTCAAAACTCCGGCGAAAATGATCATCACGCGAGAGCAGCAGGACGAAAATAACAGAACCACCAAATGTCACATATTCAGACAATCGTTCGACGAGAATTCGGAGGAAAATAAGAAGGTTAGAGACCACGATCATTACACGGGTCTGTATCGCGGTCCGGCTCACAGCAAGTGTAATTCAAAATATCGAGACGCCACTTTCTATCTGGTGATGTTTCACAATCTCTCAGGTTACGACAGTCATCTGTTCGTGAAAAATCTTGGCACCTCACACGAAGAATTAAATTGCATCGCGAACAGTAAAGAAAGATACATTTCCTTCATGAAATGGAAGCTCATGGAGAGGAAAAGAGTAATCAATGGAAATACGTTGAAAGAAAAAACGAAATCCATTCGTAGATGCATACGTTTCATCGACAGTTTTAAATTCATGTCGACCGCTCTGGAAAAATTAGTCGATAACATGAGCAAGGATAAATTTAAAATCACGAGCAAACATTTCAGAGAATGAGTAGACGTCATGTTGAGGAAAGGAGTCTATCCTTACGATTACATGAATGATCTAAAGAGATTCGAAGACACCGCACTACCTTCGAAAGATGATTTTTATTCAAAATTATACGAATCCGACATTTCCGACGAGAATTACGAACACGCCAAAAACGTGTGGAAATCATTCGATATGAAAACCATGAGAGATTATCACGATCTCTATCTGAAGACCGACGTTCTGCTCTTGGCAGATGTGTTCGAAAATTTTCGAGATGTCTGTCGTCGAAATTACGATCTGAATCCCACTTGGTATTTCACCGCACCCGGTCTGGCATGGGACGCACTGTTGAAGACCACTGAAGTCCAATTGGAATTATTATCCAACGTGGACATGTTGCTCATGTTCGAAAGGGCTGCGAGAGGTGGCGTCTCGATGATCTCCCACAGATATTCTGAAGCTAACAATCCTTAAATGAAAGAACGTTTCGATTCGAAACGGTCGACTAAATACATACAGTATTGTGCCAATAATCTGTACGGTTGGGCTATGAGTCATCCTTTACCAATTAGAAATTTCGAATGGGTGAAGGAACCGGAAGAGATGCAAAAATGGAGAGACTATCCTTGCATTTTAGAAGTTGATTTGAACTATCCGGAAGAATTACACGGTCCACACAACGATTATCCGCTGGCTCCCGAACGAATGGAACTGAACGAAGGAGACGAGGAAAAACTCATTCCCAATTTATTTAACAAACGTAACTACATCGTCTACAGTGAGAATTTGAAACAGTACGTCGATTACGGGATGAAATTAGTCGACATACATCGCATCATTCGATTCGATGAAGAGCCTTGGATGAAAAAATACATCGATCTCAACACGAATCTCAGAACTCGAGCTGAGAACGATTTCGAAAAAGATTTCTTCAAACTCATGAACAACTGCGTGTACGGCAAATCGATGGAAAACATCAGGAAGAGAACCGACGTTCGACTCGTCACGTCTGAGAAAAGAGCTAAAAAATTAGTGGTGAAACCCAATTACAAACACCGAACCATATTCGACGAAAATCTAGTGGCCGTTCACATGCAAAAGACGCATCTGAAGTTTGACAAACCGTATTATCTCGGACCGATCATCTTAGATATCAGCAAGCGATTGATGTACGAGTTTCACTACAATTACATCAAACAAAAATTTGGTGACAAAGCCAAACTACTGTTCAACGACACAGACAGTTTAGTTTACGAGATAGAGACGAAAGACGTCTACCGAGATATATCTCCGGACGTGGCCAATTGGTTCGACACGAGCAATTATCCCGTTGATCACCCGTCCAACATTCACTCGAACGACAACAAGAAGGTGTTGGGTAAATTTAAGGATGACAGAGGCAGTAAACAGATCATCGAATTCGTGGGCTTGAGACCCAAACTGTATGCTTATCGTCTAGAAGATGATGAAGAGATCAAGAAGTGTAAAGGAGTTAAAGGGTGTGTGGTGAAGAAAAACATCTCTTTCCAAGAGTATAAAGATTGTCTATTAGGAAGTGGTCCGGTGTATAAGACTATGAAATCGATTCGAAGTGAAAATCACGACTTGTATACCAAAATAGTCAACAAGATTTTGCTGACAGCCGACGACGACAAGAGATTCGTGTTAGACGATAAAATAAGCACTTTGGCACTCGGACATTGGACTTTGGATCTAATTTTAGATGATATGAATGGAGATGATTGGATTCTAGATGTGATTGTGGATGATAAGATTCCAGATACGATTGTGGATGATAGGATTCCAGAAAATCAAGAAGAATTAGATGAACACAAAATTATGGAAATCGATAGTGACATCGACAAAGTTAGTTTAAAAAGAAAAAGAAAAAAATAGAAAAAAAAAAATAACGTCATTTTTAGTAAATTATAATAAAATAAATAAAAAAAAAAATATATACTTATTTATGAATAAGAAAATAAAGATATCCGTAGATGGTGTCGTCTTACTCAACGAACCCCTATCCAACATCGATCTTTTGAATGCGGCAAAAGATTTGAAAATCGAAGATTTTCTAGGAGTGTTTTCCAGAGATGCCTTGCCGAAGAGAAGACCTCGACAATCGGAATGCAGAATTTTAAATCTAGACGATTCATCGGGTGAAGGCAGTGTTTTGCGGTCACTTGTGTCTCTACGTTCTCAAGAGATGGTCTGAAGGAGATCGATTTCAAGACATTCTCAATGATTTACATTAGAGAGAGATTTTTTTTTTTCTATAGTATATATAAAGATAAAAAATTATTTTAAAAAAATTTTAATCGAATAAAAACGAAAAATAAAATAACATAGTTCATTTTTAATAAACTGCGTTTTGAATATATTTTTTCTAAAAACAAAAAATCCTTACAACAACATGCCAGTCGATAAATTTGGTAGAAGTGACGATGAAAAAGTCAACCCGAGAAAGAAGAGGAAGGCATTCGAAGTCAACGATGGTTACAACGTTGCCAACTTGGACGAACGTTACGTTCGGAGATACGAACCTCGAGGAGAACCTTTGAACATGAACGATAAGAAGCTCTACAATCTTCCCGAGCCGATAGATCTCACAGATGCTGCGACTAAAAAATACGTTGACAGGGGGAATGCCGATTTCAAATGAATCCTGCTGGATAATTACGTGAATAAAACCATGACCGACGATCTCGATCTGAAATCCAAACATTTGGTGAACGTCGCGAATCCCATAGATCCCACCGATGCCACGACCAAGAAATACGCAGACGACTCTAACGTGAGATTCAGCGAACACCTGAGAAATAGATATGTTCTGAAAACGATGCACTCGGAATTGAACGCCAATTCTAACAAGATAACGAACGTGGCCACTCCCACGAATTCCAAGGATGTGGCGACCAAACACTATGTAGATCTGGAACAGAGAAAGTCTGACAGACGAGAAATGAAATCGGATCTGAATGCGGGATTCCACAAGATATTGAATCTGTTGAAGATCAATGACACGGATGCGGACTCAACCGCGGTCAACAAGGGTTACATAGATTCTGCCATGATACAATCGCAAGAATACCTAGAATCGCAAGTGGACGATCTCTACCTGAACAAAGAATCTGGCGGAAACATGGAGGGTGGCATCAACATGAACGGTCACAATTTATTCGGTCTCGATCACGATCCCGAATTCGATTCCAGCGGGGTAAGAAGGAAGTATGTGGACGACAACTCGGTCTGGAGAAAGGGCGACATCATGGAAGGTAAACTAGACATGGGTGGACACGAGCTCACGAATCTACCGGATCCCGTGAACATGATGGATGTCTGCACCCTAATTTCGGTGGTGGAGAAAGTCAAATATGCTAGACAATTGATCACCGTGTGGGCCGAAGAGGCCGGCGCCTTAGATGAGGGAAAAGCCGAGTGGTCTTTCGGAAATGGAGGTAGTGGCTCGAAACATGGTCAGGTTGGATATCCCATGCCGTTGGGAGGTGAAATCCTTCGAATGAGTCTGGCTTCCTCGGATTTAAATAACAGAGCGGTCTTCAATCTCATGGTGAATGGTGTGGAGAGCAATAAGAGATACAGCGTTGAAAAGACTGAGAATCAACACGCGAATGTTAGCACGTTCGGCACGCCTCTCAAAGTGAACGCCGGAGACAGGATTAATTTCGTCATGAAAACCAATAATTCCGAAGCCGCCACTTCCGTGGTGAGTCTACTGATCGAACTAGATCCTTTGAACAAACAGTGAACGCATGGAAAATAATGAATTAAAAAAAAAAAAATAATGTGTGCTTATTAAAAAACAAAAAAACAACAAAAAAAAGTAATGAGATATAGAGAGATGTTCAATCTCTCTAGATCACATTACTTTATTTATTTATTTTTTTTTTTTTTTTTTGTTTTTCATAATAACTCATTACTTTTTTTTGTTTTTTATTTTTTTTTTTTTCACACACTCATCTCTCATCGAATGATCGACATCTTATTTCCATCCGATTCGAATTGTAATTCTCTGTCCGACAGGACCAGGGTGAAGGCTTCGGTTTTTCTCAGCACGTTCCTATCAAATTGCATCTTGATCTGAATGTCTAACACGCTACTCTTGAGTCGTTCACTCTGTTTACTGACATCGAATACGAACATGGGATACATCGACTTGTATTCGCCGGGAGATATGTTGGGGTTGCTCATCAATTCGTCTAGCCCGTGATACTTCTTTCTAAAATCAGCGGCGTTGCCATACAGTCTGGAGAAATCGTTCTTGTCGAACGACATGTTGTAATCGATTGCTGGATATCTCGTGGCATTCAGAAACACTTGCATGTTTCTCAAATGGCAGTGATCGAACAGCGACGCATTCTTTTCCTGAGACCCGTCCCTATCGGTCTGAAATGCAACCACGATGAAACGCGGTCTCTCAGAAGCGGATTTCACCGTCAATCTCCAATCGAAGTGATTTGTGGAGAGAGGAATGCTAGCCGTGTCGCACTGTCTCATTCTAAATCCCACGGGTAATTTACTCTTGGATTCTATGATCTTGTAGAGACGCGCTTTCTCCATGATCGAAGGCTCCACGTGCGGAACGAACCACGATATCTTGTGTAGAGTTATCTTACCCGCATCGGTCGCGTTGAGTTTCACTATTGCGTCGTCGTTTCCTTTTCAAATCAACGTCAGATTGTGTTTGAATCCGTACATGATCTTGTTGTAGTTGTCTGCGAATCCGAAGATGTGTTTCAAAGGTATCCTGAATGAAAACGTTCCTTTAGGTCTGGACGTCTTGACGACGTAGTCGAATATCGTGGCGGCGCCTGCGCTAGCAGGGCCTACGGTGTCTTTCACCCACAACTGATTAAGTCCTCTGGATTTCGAAAAATCATCAGGATAGAGTCAAGAGCCCGAACATCGTGGTGGCCTGACCGGGATGAAAAACAGATTCTATCTCTTGTCCGGATAGCATGTATTTTATGTTACTGAATAGATGCATGATGCCATTATTGGCAAGAGTAACCGTGTCGTCGTCGGTGTAGTCGCTCCCATCTTCCTTGGTGAGACGTCCCTGCACCACTATATAACTCTCGCTAGGATGTACGAATAAATCTTGAGTTTCGACGTTGATTCTTATCTCTCCCGCATTGTTCAAACTCGGTTACCGGTTCATATTCGTGAACCTCATATTCTTGAATACTTTCATCTTTCACTATGCTTTGTGCTATTTCTAGTATATTTGTCATTTTAAAGGATTTTTAGTTTGTTTTTTTTTGTTTATTAATTCACTTGCTTTCTTTATCTAAAAAAACAGTTTTTAATTATTTTTTTTTCTCGCTTATATATATGTGTGTGTAAACAAGAAAATGTCAAAGAGAGTAAATAAAAAAAAAATTTTGTGTTCTTCATCAAAACTTCGTCTTCTGTAATTGTTGTTCGTAAAACTTTCCGATGATCTCTTCTCCATCCAAAGCTTCGATTTCGTAAGTCACCGGATCGGTGTGAAATATTTTGATGATCACGAAAATTTCCGAGGTCCATCGAGGAGTATAACCCTTTTCGAAGTGCTTCTTATAAGCGTAGATTCTCACTCGATCGCCGACCGCAAATTTCGGCGTTCTAGACTTCTTCTAATCTTAGATCTCTCGGGATATAGATTCGCGTAGACCCGTTTTTCGTTTCGAGGATCGCTAGCTTCTGCGGGAGTCATCTTGATTGATCTGTGTCGCGTGTTGTTGTAATCTTTGACCAGACCGTTCAGAGCATATATGTATTTCTTGGTCGAATTCGCCGTGAAGTATCTGTACATCTTCTCCTTCATCGTTCGATTCCAACGTTCCACCACGCTGGCTTTCTCTTCATTTTCGATCGAGTAGAGGTCTACCAATCGACGAACGTCCTTGTTGTAGAATTCCTTTCCCTTATCCACCCACAATTTACTCGGTTTTCGAGAAGACGAGTCGAACACGCTCTTCAGAGCCTCGGCGACGCAAGGTCCCGATTTATCCTTCAAAGCTCTGATCCAACCGAATTTGGAAAACACGTCAATGACCGTCAATAGATATTTGACGCCCTCATTCCACCTAGAAAACGATCTCATGTCGACCAAGTCGGCAGACCAAATGTCATCCAGACCCTTCACGAACACCCTTCTCTTTCGAAATTTATGCACTATGGGTTTGTGTAACAACTCGGCCAATTTGCTGGTCAATAATCGTTTCTTCTTCTTTTCAAATGCGCTTTTTTTTTTTGAACGCCCCATCAGAATCGACGTTTCACACCGATCAGATTGCCGACCAGCGAACGTTCCATCTTCTCTCTCCTGGTCGGATTCGATATGCCTCTCAATCTCCCCAGCATGTTTTTGTCGCAGACATCGTTGCGAGTCTTGGTGTCGGGATGTCCGGCGTAGCACAGATCATGATCGTACGTGGCCGCGTCCACCCTATTCACGGGTTTGCTCCAAGATTTGGGTGTCAGATCGGCGTTGAGTCTCTTGTTCAATTTCGTTCTGGGTCCCGTGAAACTGTGACCGGGCAGATGCATTTCAAAAGGTAGATTGTTGATCATTTTATTCACGATGCCTTTACCTTTGCTCGCGTTCTTTTGTTTGATGAATCGAGTCTTGATAGAACCACACACGTCGCAAATTCCGCGAAGCATCCATCTGTCATTTTTAGTTCGCACTTCTCTAGAATTACTCGTCTCGGTAACTCTCTTACACTTTACGCAATACATTTTTAAGAGTTATTTAAATTAATTTCGTTTTTTTTATTTTATATATAAATTTAATATTTTTTTTTTTTTTTAAATTCTGTTCTTATTATATATATATATATTTTTTTTTTTTCAATCGCTGCTCTTGAGTTCTATCATCTTACTGAATTCCTCCCTGGCCTCTTTCCTCCCCTTTTCCACGAGAGAATCCATCATCTCTTCCTTGATGATCTGACGAGTCTTGATTCTCACGGCTTCTTTCATGGCATCGTATTTCGTTTTCTCGTTCAATATCGCGAAGTATTCTCCGTCCGATATCCTACCGTCTTTCAGCACCATAGAGATCATTTCGGATATCGTGTCGATCTTGGAGTCGGCCAAGACGCGAATCTTGTCATGTTTCCTCGCCTTCAGATATAATTTCCTACTCAAAAAGTTTCCGAGCGTGCTAAACAATCCGGCGGCGAGGGCCACTCCTTCTACGGTCAACACGATCGGAATGCCGACCGCGGTCGACAACAATCCGATGCCGGCCGCGTGTAAACCCATGGAAATCGTGCCGAGTGTGGTGTCGATCGCGTTGACGAATTTCACGAAACGCGAATACTTCTTCTTGAGGGAACGATGAGAATCTCTCTCTCGAGTCAGATACAATTGGATTCTACTGATTTGATCGATGTGATACCTCTCTCCTCTTTCTCTTTCTTCTAGCGACGGCGCCGTCGGCAAAACGCCGTTCGGCTTCTCGTCCTCGTCGTCCACTAACGCCGGATACAATTTATTTCTGGTTCTCATTTTGTGTTTTTTTTTTTTCTTTCTAATATTAGATAAAAAAAATTTATGTGTGTATTTATTTTTTTTTTTTTTTCTACTCTCCCTTATTTTTTGTTATCAACGAAAAAAACTTAGACGTATGCTTCGTTCAGCAATAATTTATTGATGCATCCCTTGTCTTCTAAAGTCAAACTTCCACGTGCCAATTTCGGTTCTTCCGAATCTGTGGGCCTGTCTCGATTCTTACAGAAGACTAATCTCTTCCAAAACGTGATCACATCATTGAATTTAACGCGTTCGAATGCCGGTTCGAAATACATGATGACCATATCTTCCCTTTCCATCGTCAGACACGAATGATTCTCGTGATCGAAGTCTAGATGATCCCGATACCCGATGCATCGTTCTAACAAGATGGGACGTAGTTGTTCGTTCACGCAGATTGTGTATGCTCTCATCAGCATGTTTAAAAGAAACCTCGCTCTAATAGTCTGAGAGTCGCTCATGATTTACAGATTTTTTTTTTATTATCTATTCGATTTGATATATTTAATTTTCTAAATAACTATTTATTTATATATTTTTTTTCTCCCCTATATATATATATCAATCAAAAACGTGACAGCGGGCTCGCGAATTTCCAACCACACCGACGACGACACTCTTCGTTCAGATCGAGTTTTTACGAGAATCGAGCGATCCGATCGCTCGATCAGCTGAGTTTGGGAATTTTTCTCATAGTGGGGGAATTCCCCTAATAATGTCATAAATGGGAAAAAACCCACCGCCTCAAAAACAAGGGAGAGTTCTGGACCATCTGTCTCAACACAATTGCGGGTTCTGGACCGCTGGTCTAGAGTCCCCAAAACTGTTTTTGATGATGACCCAGAATTTTTTTGCTTTTGCTCGCGTTCGCCAACGATGGATCGATGGTCTGATCTGCGATGGGCACGTCGACGAAAAATTACGTACAAGATACAAGTGAAGATGTACAATTTCACCCTTTTTTAAAAAACGCGCGTTCACCACGCGTTCACCACGAATATTTGAACGTTAAAAGTGCGATCTAGGAGTCACAACTGTACATGAGGGGGATTCAAGACCATGTACAGTTTTTGTGAACAAGCGTGTGATTTAACACTGAATTCCACGTTGGTGAACGCATCGTGTGCGTATGTTTGTACACGTACATGTACAAGTGGTCGTAAACTCTCCTTTTATACCTACTGGTCTGTTTGGGGGATCTCATGGGGGGGAGGGGGGGCCCGCAAATAATACAATACCAGGCCATGAGGGCCATGAAAAAATCCCTCAGTGAGGCCTAATTTACTATCCCTCTTACCCTCATTTCGGTATTTGAGGATACCTATGGCCTGGTATTGTATTATTTGAGGATACCTATGGAGGATATTTTCGGAAGAATCCCTTTTTTGTCGTATGAGGCCACGAGGGCCATGAGAAAATCCCTCAATGAGGTCTAATTTACTATCCCTGTTAACCACATTTCTTTTGAGGGCATGAGGGCCATGAAAAAAACCCCAACGAGGTCTAATTTACTATCCCTTTTAGCCTCATTTCGGTATTCGAGGATACCTATGGAGGATACCTTTTTTAGTCGTATATGCAATGAGGGCTATGAGAAAAACCCTCAATGAGGTCTAATCCCTCTTAACCTAATTTCTTTTGAGGCCATGAAGGTCATGAAAAAATCCCTCAATGGGGCCTAATTTATTATCCCTCTTATTTGAGGATACCTATGGCCTGGTATTGTATTATTTGAGGATACCTATAGAGGATACCTTTTGGAGATCCCTTTTTTGTCGTATGATGCCATGAGAGCCATGAGAAAATCCCTTAATGAGCTCTAATTTACTATCACTCTTAACCTCATTTCTTTTGAGGCCATGATGGCCATGAAAAAATCCCTCAGTGAGGCCTAATTTAGGATGCTTCTTAGCCTCATTTCGGTATTTGAGGATACCTGTGGCCTGGTATTGTATTATTTGAGGATACATATCGAGGACACCTTTTGGAGAATCCCTTTTTTAGTCGTATGAGGCAACAAGGGCTATGAGAAAAAACCTCAATGAAGTCTAATTAACTATTCCTCTTAGCCCTCATTTCGTTTGAGGGCATGATCCATGAAAAAATCCCCGAATGAGGTCTAATTTACTATCCCTCCATGAAGGCCATGAAAAAATCCCTCAATCCTCAATGGGGCCTACTTTACTATCCCTCTTAGCCTCATTTTGGTATTTGAGGATACCTATGGCCTGGTATTGTATTATTTGAGGATACCTATCGAGGATACCTTTTGGTGAATTCTTTTTTTGTCGTATGAGGCCATGAGGGCCATTTGAAAAGCCCTCCATGAGGTCAAATTTACTATCCCTCTTAACCTTATGAAAAGTCCCTCAGTAAGGCCTAATTTAGGATGCCTCTTAGCCTCATTTCGGTATTTGAGGATACCTATGGCCTGTTATTGTTATTATTTAAGGATACCTATGGCCTGTTATTGTTATTATTTGAGGATACTTATCGAGGATATTTTCTGGAGAATCCCTTTTTTGTCGTATGAGGCCATGAGGTCTATGTGAGCGGTATGGCGGTCCTAAATAGGATTCTTGGGGAAATCCGTATCAAATAAAGTCAATTTTCTGTAGTTTGGGGTGGAGTTTGGTGATTTGAGGACTGGTGGGACTAGTGGAGTCTGGTGGGGACTATTTGGGACTGGTGGGGACTAGCAGGATAATTGTCTTAAAAACCCATGGTTTCTACAACCGGATATCCACATCTCCTACTACTCCCATCATCGGTCCTTCTGCGGAGTCCCCCATGAGATCCCCCGAAACAGGCCCGTTTACCACATCTCCTAATACACCCTTCATCGGCCCCCCTGCGGGGACACCCCATGAGATCCCCCAAACAGGCCCATTTACCACATCTCCTACTACTGACGAGAACCGTTTACCACAATGACACCGCGCCCCCACGTGGTATATAATTACGTTTGTAAGAATACAATCGTCACAACGTGTTATTCGATTCGAGATCCGATTCCAAATTCCGTATTCGGGATTCATCCGAAATCTAATATTCGCAAGTCGCTATTTTATAACATTTACGCAGTCAGATAAGATGTTGTAATTCACTAACGTTATTACTTCGTGTAACCCCCCCCCCCCCCCCAAAAAAAAAAAAAACAAAAAAACAAAACAAAACAAAACAAAACAAAAAAACAAAAAAAACAAAAAAAACAGAAAAAACAAAACAATATTGACAATTTATGTTAGGTTTGAGTTTGTCTGTATTTCTTATTGAGGTTTAACGACCCATTCAACAGCCAGTGTCGCCCCATGTCAGTCAGTTTTATGAGTGAAGGAAGTCGGGAGTATCCGGAGAGAATCATAGACTCCCCAACTTAATAACTCCACACAAGCAGGGTTAGCACTGGTTGAAGACAAGTGCAGTACGCCTTTGTACACAGCACCACACGCATAGGCAATCGTGATTAAACACCTTGCCCAAAGACAATGCAGTTACCCTGGTGGGAATCGAACCGGGAACCTCTCAGTTTGATGTCCAGTGCCGTGCGGAACCACTGAATCACTGTGCTCCCACTTTGAGTTTGTTACGCGAGATAAAAATGTAAACGGACATTTCTAGGTATGTCGTGGCGGCCATATTGATGTTTTCAAATTCTGAAGAGTAGTTATTTATTTCTTATTTATTTATTAAGGTTTAACGGCACTTTAACAGCCAAGGTCATGTGTCGGTGACAGTTTTACGTGTGGAGGAAGCCAGAGTACCCGGACAGAATCACAGAGCAACGACGAGCAGCTGCCAGCTCCCCAACATCATAACTCCGCACTGAAGCACAAGCAGGGTTAGATTGGTTGAAGACATGCGCACCATCGACGTGCAGTACGCCTTAATACACGGCATCATCGTTCCCCCATGGGGACAATCGGGGTTAAGTGCCTTGCACAAGGACACAACGTGGGAATCCGAATCGATCGCTCAGACGGTCACCCATCCAAGGACTAACCGGGCCCGACGTTGCTTAACTTCGGTGACCTGACGAGAACCAGTTACCGCTACGCACCCCCACCCCACCCCCCACCCCAAGAGTAGTTAAGCTGACGAGCATCCTAGATTCCAAATTACAGGAGCAGTAGGAGAGCGATGAAATGGGCCCCATTGAGGGACCCCGGGAGACCTCGGAAGTGACGTCATGTCACGTGACCTGGTGGCGCCATGTGTTGTCACAGTAACCGGCGTGAGCGGCCATCTTGTGACGCCATAGAGATGCGAGGTGTTAGTGCGCATGCGCAACGCGTGTTGTTAGGATGATACGTGTTCCGTCGTCCATTTTGTATACTGAAGGCTGCCATTTGGTTTCTATGGTAGCACGTGGTTGCTATGTAACCCAAAGGCTTATAATAGGAGAGAGGTATGTTCGGAGGGTGTGTTCGATTGAATAGGAGTATCACGAATTACCACAAACAACCCGACAAGTTTTACTATTTCGAATTCTTTCAGAATTTTCTGTTTCTATCTAAATATGCAATAATGTTCGTCTACCTGACCATGTTCCATTATTCTGGAGTATACTGCAGTTCGGCGTTCAACATGGAAATGAGTTTATGTTGATACCATCACTCCTTTTATACCTTTTTCTCTAATCGTCTTCTTCTTCATCGTCATCATCTTCTACTCGGAATGAGTAGTTTGTCATAAGGTTGTCGAACACAAATCTTCGCTTTTCCAAGGCATATTTCTGGGATTCTTCAAAGTCAAAATCCTCTTCTTCACGAAGACGCTTGGCTGTTTCTTGAATTTTCTTTTCTTGTGTATTGAGTCGTTGCAAAACTTTCTAATGAACACAAGGGTATTAATGTATTTCTCACTAATGGCTTCATGGCCTCAAAAGAAAATGAGGCTAAGAGGGATAGTAAGCTCTAGACAGTTAGTGTACGTATGTGAGTAACAATCGTAACTTCATAGCAATAGGATATCTTCATTTTTTCTGCAACCTGTATTACATGAGTTTGATTGTGGAAACTGGTTGCATAAATTATGAAAACCATGTACTGATTTCAAAGTAGACACAGTTTGGACACAAATGTATGCATTTTGTTTTCACTGTCCAAATGACACTCACCCCTGTCTTCGCATGAGTTCCAGTGACAATCACCCAAGTTTCCTGTCATTGGATGCCTATATACTGTTCAGAATGCCTTATGGTTTGTATGCGAATAGATGCAAGGGACGGTGAAGCAGTTTTGGGACAAAAATACACTATAAAAATGTATAAGGAAAAGATTTGGATGACCTGGTAAAAACGCGTTTTTGACACTTGTGTACACTGCACCAACACACACCCCACCCACTCACAGGTTGTGTAACACACTTTGACCGGCCCCTCCACCTGTCCAGAAGTCCATATTTTAACTTTGTGGGGATGAACAAAACAAAATGAGGCATCATCGAGGGCTTTCTCATAGCCCTCATGACGCCATACGACTAAAAAAGGGTTCCACAGCCACGTGCGTTTTCCAAAATAAGATTCCATGGGACATACTTGTTAAATACCGAGATGAGGCTAAGAGGGATAGTAAATGAGGCCTCATTGAGGGATTTGTTCATGGCTTTCATGGCCTCAAACGAAAATGAGGCTAACAGGGATAGTAAATTCGACCTCATTGAGGGAATGTCTCACATACCTCATGGCCTCATACGACTAAAACAGGATTCCATAACCAGAGACGTTTCACAAAAATGGAATTCGATGGGACGTGGCCATTGCATATAGAGGTGACGAGAATCCCACAGGACTTCGTTGTAATAAGGGGAGATAACTCTGCATAGAAATTACGGGGGATGAAGCAGTCTGATTGGTTAGTTAACGTCAGGAAAGTGAAGTGAGTGGGTGATCTAGATAAATGAAAACAATAAGCGTACTCGGAATAGGGTCAGAACTAACAAGAACAGACAAGAAAAGCTAAATATAGTAACAATAAGCAAAGCTGCTCCAGTTGATAAGCTCTTCTACGCTACTGGAGTATACTCCAAAACAATGAAACATTGTCAGGTAGACGAAAACTATTGCAAATATTGATAGAAGCAGAGAATTCTGAAAGAATTTGAAATTGTAAAACTTGTCGGGTTGTTTGTGGTAATTCGTGATACTCCTCTTCTATCGAACACACACTCCGAACATACCCCTGTCCTATTATGAGCCTTTGGGTCACAAAGCAACCACGTGCTACCATAGAAACCAAGATGGCAGCCTCCAGGAAACAAAATGGACGACTGAAACACGTATCACCCTAACAACACGCGCTGCGCATGATCACTAAGACCACGCATCACTATGGTGATGACGTTACAAGATGGCCGCTCACGCGGGTTATCTTCACAACACAACATGGCGCCACCAGGTCACGTGACATGACGTCACTTTCGGGGTCCACCACGGGGTCCGCCAATGGGGCCCGTTTTGTCGCTCTCCTACCACTAACATGGATTCCAAAAATAATCTTTAAAAGTACAGTGATTACAAAAGAGGGCAGACAATTTCGATCGGTTCGCGACTGAGTCGTATTTGGGTCGCGATTCACTCGAAATTATTTTTTCCGTTTTTGTCCTTTCAACATCGTCCCAGTTCGGCAATCTTCGGAAAAGAAAGGTGAGTACACAGAATCTGAGACGCTATTTTTGTTGCCCGTGGTCTGGCTTGATTTCACAGTATGTTATGTTCAAAATCTCATCTTAGCCGTGTGTACAGTACGCTGAGAGTGTGTTATCATTAAATCACTCACAGAGTGGAAATTACACCCACGCAATAACTGCAAATTTGTTACAAAGCTAACAAGCATAAGCAAAGTTCTAACCAATAGACCTCCAGGTTAAACCTGTAGGTCCATTGGCTGAAACATTGCTTGTGTTTTTTGTCCATATGTACAAAATTTGAAAGTGATACTTTAGGTGATAATTCTCCTCCGCGGGTGACTGTAAGTGTGTCCCGGCCCATCGCGATCTGATTGAGAAAAATAATGCTTTGATCACGGTACTGTAATGTGAAGTTTAGGTTCTTTTGGCAGATACCATGATACTAATATACATGTAGAAGCAATTTATCCTTTGGTGATATTGTACGTAGTTTATGCTATTCTATGGAGAAGCATATCATAAACATTTTAAGTACTCGTAATTATGCGTCGTCTCTTTTGTCATTGTGTTGGGTTAGGTTAAAGTCTCTTATCACAATACAAAATGTGCACGTAAAGCATATAATAGCGTCATAACCAGTTTTGTTATTTGTTAGATATCGGAACAGATCGCTGTTCCCTGTTGTAGAACAAGGAAACTAACACAAACAAATCAGCGGTGTCATGGTTAATAATTGGTACATATCTGACTAATATCAGGTTCACTGAAGCAGACGATTAACACGAATGGAAACTTCTATAAATTAGTATGTATTAAAGCACCTATAAATTTCTATAAATTAGCGTGTATTTGTGCGACCATCATAATTGTATCCGCCAGCCTTGGGTAAACAAAATCGAATATTGAATATCTTGGAGCGAAGAAAATATGAAATCCGTGCTCATACTTTTCTGTTTCCTTGTGGTTGTTTATTCGGAGACTCGTCTTCCGATCAGTGAGTTTTTTTGTTTGTTTTAAATATGATGAATACATATATATTATACACACACACACACACACACACACACACACACACACATATATATATATATATATATATATATATATATATATATATATATATATATATATATATATATATATTAATTCTGTATACTGCACTGCATGAAAATTAGCGAGAACGTCTCTTTTTCAAATGTCCCGCGTGCATTGCGGAGGTTCGAACCCACGCCGACAGAGAGAGTTTCGTTCGGCACCGACCGACTAGCGAAACAACACTGAATCGCGCACTCCACTCGGCCACCGACAGACCCTAGAAGGGAATCCTAGTTAACCAAAGATATACTAGTCCAGAACACACGAATTACTTCATTTTTCATCAAGTCACGATATAATATCATCTATTAACTCTATATACTATGCACGCGGGAAATTTGAAAAATAGACGTTCTCGTTCTCGCTGATTTCTATGTAGCGTAGTATGTATACCACTGTAATAACGAAGTGTTTAATAATTAAACACATGTATGCAACAGATTATAAATGCCTCAAACATGTTTATTATTTATACATGGTTAAAGTAATCTTCAACATGTTTAATTTTTAAACATGTTTAATTGTCCTTCAACATGTTTAAATTATTAAACACCTCAAACATGTTTATCCCATGCAACAGATTAAAATCACCATAAACATGTTTAAAGGCTTCTTTTTAAACACTTAATCATGTTTATTTTCCAGTATATAATCACTAGTGTTAAAAACTTTCCACGCTAATGTTTAAAACCACTACAAAGTCTTAAGTATTGTCATTTCAATTTATAAATCACTTATTTCTTTAAAGTATTTTACAGTATCACATGCAGTGAATCACAAATCAGTTTCTTTGATACTGTGCACAATATTTTTTAAAACCTTTACAAAAAAGCCTTTTCGAAACACACACTAAGTTTCCTGTTCAGGAGAACATTTTATCACCATTTTCCAATAAAACCCTACAAATATGGATGTCACTGAAAATGGTTCATTGTGCCAATTACAATGGCATTCAGATTAGTATATTTTATTTGAAATTTCAGAATATCAGAGGCTTCAGTTTGTAGCCTTATTGTGGCCAATTTCCATGTTTTGTAATTCTGAGAGGTACAGTATGAAACTCTTTCCAAGATAAAGAATTGAAATTGGTAGTACAGTACGTGGAGAGTGTATTATCACTAAATCACCCGCAGAGTGGAGATTCTACCCGAGGAATAATTGCAAATTTGTTGCAAAGCATAACCAGGACCAGCAAAGTTTCAGCCAATGGACCTCCGGGTTAAACCCGGAGGTACATTGGCTGAAACATTGCTTGTGTTTTTTGTCCATATGTACAAAATTTGAAAGTTATAGCTTGGGTGATAACTTCACTCTGCGAGTGATTTAGTTACAATCCACTCTCCACGTACTGTAAGTTTAACTACATAATTACAGGTATTCGTAGATGTACTCAATCCATGAAAGGACATATTCCATCAAGTATGGGCATATCAGACCAATCGTCGGCTGAGTGCTAGGATGTTCTATGTCCCATAGGGGAAAATAATATATCGTCCCATAGGGGACATAGTACTCCCATATGGGACAGAGTACTCCCACAGGGGACATAGTACTCCCACAGGGGATATAGTACTCCCATAGGGGACACAGTACTTCCATAGGGGACAGAGTACTCCCATAGGGGACAGAGTACTCCCATAGGGGACATAGTACTCCCATAGGGGACATAGTACTCCCATGGGGAACCCCGGGAAGTAAGCAGCACTTGTTCACTGTGATAAACCAGTTCTGCTTTACTAGTAAAATAGGACCCAGTCACCAATGCTTGGGGTGAAAGTCCTCTAAAATGGGCAACATGTAGATCAACGATTGACTAAACTTGACTTCATCTCCATGTTGTGTCACGATTAGCCATGGTGCATAAATATGTGACGTTAACCACCACCAACAAACAAACAACAAACTCCCATGGGGACAGAGTACTCCCATAGGGGACAGAGTACTCCCATAGGGGACAGAGTACTCCCATAGGGGACAGAGTACTCCCATAGGGGACAGAGTACTCCCATAGGGGACAGAGTACTCCCATAGGGGACAGAGTACACCCATAGGGGACAGAGTACACCCATAGGGGACAGAGTACTCCCATAGGGGACAGAGTACTCCCATAGGGGACAAAGTACTCCCATAGGGGACATAGAACATTCTAGCACTCAGGCGACGCAATATCAGATTTTTTACAGTTGTTGGGGATATCGTACTGAAGAACCTGCACCTCGTTTTGACCTTGTACCTATCAATATAGCCGTACAAATATGGATGTAATAGAAATATTCCAAGTGGGATTATCTTAAGGCTGAATGTTTCAACAGTGGTTGGTTCTGTACCACTTTATAATCCTTTACTTATCAATAGATCCATATAAATGATATGGATGTCACATGTATTTATCATTTGCCCCGTCTTCGAGCTGGTTCATCCAATCATGCTGAAATTTTCACCAGCTGCTGCGGCTGTTATTCGATGAACCCTTCAAATGATATAGATTACCAGATCATACTGCTGCCCTCTTCGTCTATGTGACAAATTTTCAAGTAAGCGGATAAGGCCCCTCTTTTTCCCACACCGGGGGTGGGGGGGGGGGGAGTTGTACTATTTCAGTTTTCAATAACTGGCTCTAGCCCAGATCGTGTCGGAAAGTAGGTGCCTTGAGCCCCCTTCTGGTAATTTGTGGATTACATCAATCTCGAAATGTGTGCTGAGGGAGAGTTTTGGGGCAAAGGAATTTGCTGTTGGATTACAATTTCAAGAGAGTTATCAAGTACAGTCATTTGGCTCTCAGTATCTGTCTTGACACCGCAAGGTATTATCTCGCCGCAGTGAGATAATTAATTAGCCGCGGCGAGATAATTAATTCGCCACATCGAGATAAATTGTGGAGACATAATGTACCTTCCACGTCGGTCAGCGGCGTAGGAAAGCATTTTTCAATGGGGGAAGGGGGGGGGGGGGCAAACATTCGATGGCCAAAGGCCATCGCCGACACCCATAGGCTGGAGCCGAGGAGAGCACGAGAGGGGTATAGGGGATAGGTGGGGTGTCTGGCCTCCCCCAGGAAAAAAATTGAACTTTCTTCCTCTCAGATCGCATTTGGAGGCACCTGGATAGCACGAACTTGGGGTAATACAGCGGGGAAAACAAGATTTTTTTGCATGTTAATGATGTTATAGAGATGATTGAAGATTTTCAATTTTTCATTTGAAAGACTCTAGTTACTGGGTCATATGATACTCCATAAATACATGTGAACTTGGTACTCTAAGTATTGTAATGCCAGAAAACGAAACGTTTAATGTTAAGTGCGGGGAATGGAGGGAATATGCTGACAGAAACATTATGACCATCAATATCATGGCATACACATAATTTGTTTTTTTTTGGGGGGGAGCAAAGCCTACGGTACCCCCCCCCCCCCCCCCACCCCCATACTTTGTTTGGGGGCATCCCCCCCCCTTTTCCTACGCCCCTGACGTCGGTAGATTATAGGAGACATTCGGCAGCCAAAATTAATTTATCTCGCCGCGGCGAGATAGTAACTTCCAGGGGCAAGATAATTAACTTGCCGCGGCAGGTTGTTATTCTCTGGCTGCTGCGAGATATCTCGCCTCAACGAAATAATTATCTCACCGCGGCAAGTTATCTCGCCGCAATGGAATAAATATTTCGCCGCGTTGCAATGCCCCTTCTTCGCTTCCGTACTGACTGACACGTGCAAGATAAAAAATAAATTTAATTTTCTTGGTCTAAACGCATATCCAACCGTTCGGTCATTTATTTTGATCTTTTTCAATAACGATCAAGCATGTGATATATTCAACACTGAAAATATCGGCAACCGTTCTATACTTTTTCTGCAATGAGAACAAAGCCTTGGAACTTTTATCAGCATAAGCTTATTAGATATTTATCAGATTTAGCTCATACAGTTAAAACTAGAAGTCCTGTCACGAACTGTGCGCTTATCTAGGCTTAATTGCGCGTAGGAATTGCGCGCAATTGCCATATCGAATGGCATCCAACGCACGGCAGGTACTCCTGGTTACTCATAGCAAACACGGGCAATGTTTCTGCCAATGGACCTCCGGGTTACCCGGAGGTCCAATGGCTGAAACATTGCTTGTGCACAGGCCATATGTACAGAATTTGATAGCCTTACTATGGTCATAACGCGCATATTAACGCGCAGATCGACGTGTTATTTGTGCGCATTTCATGACAGGCCTTCTAGTTTTAACTGTATGGCCTGGTCGGCTCGTAAAGCAAGACTTTTTAAAGCAAACATTCGTAATTATATTTATTTGTAAAGATTAGTAAAGGGTCCAATAATTATTTGTACAATTATAAACATTTTTAATTACAATTACGTAACTATCAACATTCCATTCCCTGCATAAGAGTATTGCTTTCATCTAAAGGAGTGCTATCCGCAAACATGTTTTCTTCTGTAGTTGCCCTCTGCCTCTACACTGCAAAAAATATAGGTTCTCTTTAGAACCAAAACTGGTTCTAATCTTATCCCTAAGATGGAACCAGTTCTATTTAAACAGTATTTATTTCAAATCATTGTGCACAAGCTAGATGAGCGCACAGTTCGTGACAGGATTTCTAGTTTGAACTGCAGTATATCCTTGGTTAACTAGCATTTCCTTCTGGGGTGTGTCGGTAGACGAGTTGTGTGCTTGGTTCCGTATAGTTTCGCTAGGCGGTCGGTGCGGAAGGAAGCTCTCTCTGTCGGCGTGGGTTCGAATCCCCCTGTGCACGCGGGAAATTTGAAAAAGAGACGTTCCCGCAAATTGTTGTGTAGTGCAGTATATAATAATTAATAGATGAAGTTATATCGTGAATTTATACAAATTAATTAATAATGACTTTTTAGCTCACCTGACTGCAAGTCACCTGTCAAATACACATGTTCTCTATATTATTTAAAGCTTAATGGAATGAGATAATTCTGTTCAGTGAATATCCCTCTCAAGACTTCCATAAGTGGCAGAGGAAATTGTTTTTATCCAAATCCTGTATGAATACCTTTAATTTAACTCTCTCAAGACTTCAATGTGTTTTCGAAATATTTTATTTTTTGTCAAACCATTTCAGTGCTCTGCACATAAATGTTTTTTTCTGGCTTCTTGAAAACATTTATCTGATTCCTGTATCCATATCTTTAATTTACCCTCTAATGACCCCATAGTATTTTCCAAAGATTTTATTATTTTCTTCAGTGTTTGCCTCAAAGACATAGCTTATGACCCCTCATTGGAACAAGGTCGCTGAGCTCATTCCAATGAGGGTTCATATTTCCAGTATTAAACTATTTGGCGGTAATTATGTGATAAAATAAGACATGTGATTTATTAAAAATACTTGTACTTCCATAATTCGATATCGTATGCAGGAATTTACTCCCTCCAGAAAGGCTTTTTATTTTTCGGCTAAATTCGTTTCCGTTGGAGTGTCGTTCTAATATATATTTTAAGGTGCCATATTGGTAAGGGAAATTTGTTCACTTCCAATCTCTGATATTCCATAAATTCAAACCGCAATTTCAAGACCTCGAATCGCTTGATATTCACAAATATCCAACAGAACGAGCACTCACTGGTCTTTTAGCTGTATGTAATTCGCGGACCCTGTCCCAGAAAACAATACGCTCTTGTTTTCAAGAGTTTTGGATTTAAATTTCGAATCTCCCAAAGGTTAGATCCCCGGACTCCCTACTATGAAAGCCCCCATTCCCATTCTCGGGCTCTCCCTCAACGATTTGTCTCGCATCGATTATCGCTGTGCGTTGAGCGCCCGTTCAGAACACTCAGCTATGATCGACGCAAGCTGTTTCCCCACTCCTTAACTTCGATAAGCATCACTTCTTGCTTCCCATCAAGATTCTAATCCTATCCAAATTTTACTGTCTCTTATCAACTACCTTGCCAAAGACAATCATTTTCATTATTCGACTTAGAAATAACAAAACTTAATTTCGAAAATAACATATCTTGAAAAAGCTCGGTGTGTTTCGTCAGACGAACTGTAGAAATCATTTAATCCCAGTTTTCCACGTGGGGACATGGTGGCGTTGTGTGCTAACACATACTGCACGTCGATAGTACACTTGTCTTCAACCAATGTCAACCCTGCTTGTGTGGTTTTAGTACATCGTGGAGTCTGATAGTTGCTCGCCGCAGCTCGGTGGTTCTTTCAGGGGGCTCCGACTTAGTCCACCCGTAAGACTGTCTGACACAAGGCGACCCTGGCTGTCGAAAGTGTCGTTAAACATAAATAAAAAAATAAATAAATAAATAAATAAATAAATAAATAAATAAATAAATAAATAAATAAATAAATATGGCTGAATTTTCGGGTTACGTAATTAGTGTCAACGTTACAAAAAACTATATATCAGCCGATTTTCATGAAATGTTAGTCTGCTCGACAGCTTAAAAAAATAGAAATAGTTGGGTTTTTTCGATTTCTCGCCATTTTTGACATTTTTACGTCATTGCAAACTTTAGGCTATTGTTAACATATTTCTTTGAAAATGCTACTTTTGTGATTCCATTATAAATATTATAGCTACAGCTACAGTTAAAACTAGAAGTCCTGTCACGAATTGTGCGCTTATCTAGGCTTAATTGCGCGTAAGAATTGCGCGCAACTGCCATATCGAATTGCATCCAAAGCACGGCAGGTTCTTCTGCTTACCCATAGCAAACACAGGCAATGTTTCGGCCAATGGACCTCCGGTTTACCCGGAGGTCCATTGGCTGAAACATTGCTTGTGCACAGGCCATATGTACAGAATTTGATGGCCTTACTATGGTCATGACGCGTAGATTAACGCGCAGATAGACGTGCTATTTGGGCGCATTTCATGACAGGACTTCTAGTTTTAACTGTATCAAACTTCACACACCGTTTTCTGGACATTTGCAATTGTGCACATCGTACTTACGCAGAACGACACTCGCGTGTGGATGGGTTAATCGATGTTGCAGGCCTCGATTTTTATCATTCCGCGATGGCACAAGTGCCATATCGATTAACCAATTCACACGCATGTGTCGTTATGTGTTTATTACACGCCTTCGCGTCTATAAAAACAATTATTTGAAGTACACTGAGCAATTCATTTCACAACTATTAACCAAAAGAACACATTTTGTTGCCTACCAAATTTGCGAGGGGAACCCGTGTTACTATTTCATTCCCTTCTGGCACACAGAACACATTGGAACTCAGGGGTCGATTTTCAGTTGTCGCTAGTTATTCAAATTGTAATTGCACGATTCGTAAAAAATCCATTTAAATTTCGCTTCTATATAAAAAACAGCCCGTCAACGATTTCCGTTCCGCACATATGTGTAGAACAGATTTTAAATTAAATTTTGATCCCGATACAAGTTTTACGTGTTTTATTTTTACCCTTTACTTACAACCTCATTTTGAGCACCATCCTTTAAAAAATAGGAATGTTATTTCCGCCATATCTAAAAGTGTGGTACAGTCCTCGGAAATCCCAACCGTTATGGTCTTGCTCTGATGTGACGTCATAGAAGTGGTCATAGAGTAACTAATTAAAATGTGTTTGATTTTTTAATACTGTATTGTGGTATAGAGGAAGAAACTTAGAGACTGCTGTTTAGCTGTTTTCTTTCTTTCTTGCTTTTCGATTGGTCGCAATTTTCACTTTTTACGACGGTTGAAAGTTCAGGCTATTTCATTAAAAAAAGCTACTTTGCTGATTTCACTTTCCCCGTATGCATGAATTACAGAGGTATGAAACTCCACACAACGTTTTTTGATCATTTAAAATTGTACACATCTATTTTGGATTTAAAATTTTGCCTCCGATGCTAGCGATGCCAACTTTACGTGTTTGTCTGGACCTTTTACTCTCAACCTGAGCCTCGAAATTCGGGGAACATAATCTCCACAAAAACATATGTAGTTTCCAATTGACCGTCATTTAGACATTTTCACGCCACTTGAAAGTTGACCATTGTAGGCATCTTCATTAAGCCTTTTACTGCCACGCCCACTTTAGATGTATATGGGTTAATTTCTATGTATGTCTGTATGCGAGGAAGTTTAATAAAATTTATTACATACTTGAAACTCTATCTCCTGATTAATTGTTGGAAAGGGCTCTCTGAGCCCTTTCCAACAATTAATCAGGTGGTAGGCTTGATCTGCGCACACCAGAACGAACACATAATCATAAATTAAGTGACAAAAATCGCTTTCGGCAGCGTAGGTGTTAAAAATTCTAATGTGTTTTAAGGGGGTAAGAAACGTTTTTCTGTTTTATCGTTGAATGAATTCTGGTAATTCTCTTGGCGACCTCAAAACCATCTAACTGTTGGTGTGATTATTTGCTGTGGAGTGGTCCCCCCACCTCACTCTCTGAAACATTTATGTTCGTTCTATTTCAGATCCATTTAGTTATTTCTCCCATTCACGCCCTTCTCATAAAAAAAGCTCTGTCCTGTTTAAAGTTTAAAATGATCCTTTACAGAACCTTTATCTCCTCCATTGTTGGGAGCATATGGTCCCACAGAGCAGACATCGTTCATCTTATTTTGTATCGCAATAACAAACGGTTCCAGTTTCTCATTCAAAAGTTATTATCCTTAGTATTCCCTCACCCCCTCACAATCTAAGACTGAGAGCCCCCCCCCCCCCCCCTCCCAGTGGAACTACTTTTGTGAGTGGACTGTTTTGACAAAAAGGTGGAACATGAGCAGATTTGGAAATTGAAAGAGGCTTCAACCAGTCAACACAATGAAGATGTTTTCATTGATGAGATTTGAACACAGAAAAAAAATGTTCGATTACACCAGGTGAGCGGACAAGTCTCTTTAATTATACTTCAACCAAAGTGCAGTTTGATTTTCAGAAAAAAATGTTATTTTGCTTGAAAGAGGACGCGTTATTTCGCTGCCGTTATACCAAGTAATCTTTGACGATCTTGTGTGGTATAGGGTATTGTATTTACGTATTTATGTAGTACGCGTTAAGACGCAAGAAAGCAATTGTATTATTAAAAATTAAGGCTGTCACGATTTTTGAATTTAGTAATCGATTAGTCGCCGTAAATAATCGATAATAATCGATTAATCGCACCTAGATGACCCCCCTCCCCGCCCCCCTCCCACTATTTGAAGTTGTTAAAAATGAAGTTCAAGTCAGATGACTTTCCTCAAGTAAACAACGGAGACGATCCTCTTTCAGGTACATTTGATGTTCTGAACTTTTGAACAGTCAGTGTAATAATCAAGACCGGTCGTCAGTTGCGAACAAAAAGTCAAATGATCCTTCTGGCTTCTTGAGGTTTAACGTCGACGTTCTTGACCTTTTACCTTTAGAAACATTTGTTTTTTCATCAGGTTTTTAAAAAATTATTAAACGTCTAAAACGGGGAAATATTTACCGATTCTTCAACAACGAAAAGTACTTATCGATTTTGGCGTGGCCGATCGACAATCGATTAATCGTGACAGCCCTGTTATAAAATCTCACGGCTTTGGGTTGAAATAGTGGCAAAACGATCAGTGCACCCGCGAAGGCGTCTAGACTATTTTACCTTGAGGTCTACTGGTTTGGCTTAGGCACCGCGAAGCTTCCAGATTCAGCTCGATTTGGAACCTTAATTTACTGTTCGGTTCGATTCGAAATCGGCTGCCTGATTCGTTTACTTTAGAGTGCTTCCACAAGAATACAGGGATGGTATCAGTCATCTGGAAATTGTACACGAATAATGCTGAAAATAAATATAGGGTTTAATTTCCTATGTATTAGCATATACAGCATCTGCATTCCTGTTGCCACCCATGCTAATTCCAGTCTCATTAGTCACCACCACTGCTGAATGCAAATTTAAAGCTTACATGCAATGTCGCTGGCGAGCTGTTGCTAAGGGCAAGTCCTCTTCAGTACCTATTACTGGTGATTATCACACGCTTTCTTGTTTTGGGACTTTAATCCTTATTGGGTAATATTCCAAGCACAACATTAAGGCACACTATCAAAGACGGCATGCCTTCAGTGTTCGAATCTAAAATGTCTACCTTGAGGCCCAAAGTTATGTAGATTCAACGACTTGTCATGGAATATCTGTTACATTATATCGAACACACTGTACAGTTAACGACTTGTCATGTAATATCTGCTACATTATGTCGAACACACTGTACAGTTAACGACTTGGCATGGAAAATCTGTTACATTATATCGAACACACTGTACAGTTAACGACTTCCCATGTCATATCTGTTATATTATATCGAACACACTGTACAGTTAGCGACTTGTCATGGAATATATGTTACATTATATCGAACACACTGTACAGTTAACGACTTGTCATGGAATATCTGCTACATTATGTCGAACACACTGTACAGTTAACGACTTGCCATGTAATATCTGTTATATTATATCGAACACACTGTACAGTTAACGACTTGTCATGGAATATCTGTTACATTATATCGAACACACTGTACAGTTAACGACTTGTCATGGAATATCTGTAACATTATATCGAACACACTGTACAGTTAACGACTTGTCATGGAATATCAGTTACATTATATCGAACACACTGTACAGTTAACGACTTGTCATGGAATATCTGTAACATTATATCGAACACACTGTACAGTTAACGACTTGCCATGTAATATCTGTTATATTATATCGAACACACTGCACAGTTAACGACTTGTCATGGAATATCTGCTACATTATGTCGAAAACACTGTACAGTTAACAACTTGTCATTGAATATCTGCTACATTATGTCGAACACACTGTACAGTTAGCGACTTGTCATGGAATATCTGCTACATTATGTCGAACACACTGTACAGTTAACGACTTGTCATGGAATATCTGTTACATTATATCGAACACACTGTACAGTTAACAACTTGTCATGGAATATCTGTTACATTGTATCGAACACACTGTACAGTTAACGACTTGCCATGTAATATCTGTTATATTATATCGAACACACTGCACAGTTAACGACTTGTCATGGAATATCTGTTACATTATGTCGAACACACTGTACAGTTAGCGACTTGTCATGGAATATCTGCTACATTATGTCGAACACACTGTACAGTTAACGACTTGTCATGGAATATCTGTTACATTATATCGAACACACTGTACAGTTAACAACTTGTCATGGAATATCTGTTACATTATATCGAACACACTGTACAGTTAACGACTTGCCATGTAATATCTGTTATATTATATCGAACACACTGCACAGTTAAAGACTTGTCATGGAATATCTGTTACATTATGTCGAACACACTGTACAGTTAGCGACTTATCATGGAATATCTGCTACATTATGCCGAACACACTGTACAGTTAACGACTTGTCATGGAATATCTGCTACATTATGTCGAACACACTGTACAGTTAACGACTTGCCATGTAATATCTGTTATATTATATCGAACACACTGTACAGTTAACGACTTGTCATGGAATATCTGTTACATTATATCGAACACACTGTACAGTTAACGACTTGCCATGTAATATCTGTTATATTATATCGAACACACTGTACAGTTAGTGACTTGTCATGGAATATCTGCTACATTATGTCGAGCACACTGTACAGTTAACGGCTTGCCATGTAATATATGTTATATTATATCGAACACATTGTACAGTTAGCGACTTGTCATGTAATATATGTTACATTATATCGAACACACTGTACAGTTAACTACTAATGGGGATGGCAATTAAACGGATGTGTGTGTGGGGTAAACCAATGAATGTTTTCAACGTGCAGCCTTAGGAATATAGACTCTTCTAATTACAGCATTTGAACTGATAAACAATGCCATTAAAGTTCAAAGGGTTAAGATTTCAATGCTATGCGCCTTTTTTATATGGCCTTGTCGAAGACGTTTTCATTCTTGAACTTTGCCTATTTTAAATGGCCTTGTCGAAGACATTTTCATTCTTGAACTTTGCCTATTTTAAATGGCCTTGTCGAATACATTTTCATTCTTGAACTTAGAAATAACGAAGCAGACAAATCTCTTAAAAAGGCATTTTATGTTCCATGAGCTGAACATCCTAAAATATTCGACAGTCATTCTGTCAAAGAGTAGAGTACACAGGTGTGGTGTACGGTAATAGTGGTGCACAATTATTTTTCGAACCTTCCATGGGCAAAACTACCAGAATAACATAGTGCTTCTCAACAAATCGTAGGAAGCGAATGATGCGTGTGATAAGACACACTGTGGACTTCCCAGTCAGACAACAAACAAATATATCTACGATTTATCCACTTGGCAAAACATCACCAGTAACATTACCACGATCGCTTTCCATTCAGTGTGAATTGGCCTGTGGCAATTTTACTCAAACCATCATCAACTTTTGAGGCGCATTGTGCATTAGCTCATAAGCACATATCGGCACACCAAATGTGCGCCCACAGTTCGTCGCCTGAGTGCTAGAATGTTCTATATCCCATAGGGGACATAGAACATTCTAGCACTCAGGCGACGAGTTGTTTACGGGTATATGTTCGTCACCCTAACATGTGCAGGTTAAAGGAATGTACAGACGGATAGGGGCTCAGATGAATTGGAGGGGTCCAACTGAGCCTATACAGACTTAATCGAGGTAGCTGCCGAGACAGGGACTGAGATAGTTATCAAGCCAGGAGAAGTGCTAACAGTGATGCCTTCCTGTGATAGTTATCACGCCAGTAATAGCGCCTTCCTGGAGGGACGCCATTCGCCTATCTTTGTTGCAGTGTGCCCCCGTTCCCCTAAATTTTTTGGGTACTAAATTTTCAATTGTGTCCGACGGTGACCTGGCGATCCCTACTGTGAGTCGAGTATACCTCCCAACCATTAACAGTGTTACACTGTGCACGCCGTTTCCCTAGAATTCCAAAACCCGGAATAGCTTATTCGTCACGATTATCCAACATAATGGGAACTCACTCGTCTTGAGGTCCGCATCAACCCCATTTAGCTGTGTGTAACTCACGCTGCCTCTCCCATACAATTCCCACGCCTTTTGAATAGTTTTGGAAACTAAGTTTCCAATTTTTTTTCTGGATGTTTACCCGGAGACCCCAACGACGAGGAGACTATACTACCGCTTGGCTCGCAACCGATAACATGTCATTCGTCGACTATCGCTGCGCGTTGAGCGCCCATTCCGAACGAGCATTCAACTCGCAGCTATTGTCAGCTCATAACACAGGTAGTTCCCCACTCATTAATTTCGGAACACATCACCGGATTTCAGTAATAACGGTGGAAATATCTGTTACTGGTCACAGTGAGATCAGAGACCAGAGGCACTTTTTAAAGCTGGGAATATTTTGCTTTCCCAACAATCATTTGGTAATTTAAGTTAAAAATTTAGTTATACTAATTTAACCCTTTACCCAACGAATCGCCCGCATCTGCCCGCGTAATATGCAAATGCAACAGCTGAAAAAATATTATATTTCGAAAAATTTCAACCAAACGATATCAAGAGGGGTCACGTGATATGTTTTTTTTCTAATTTTTTTAAATATTTAAAATAATAAATTTTGAAATCGCCTCCGTTGGGTAAAGGGTTAAGGGCATAGACGCATGATATATATATATATATCCTATTATTATGTTCTGACTTTAATGGAAATAAAAATACATTAAGTGTGCGCGTTTTTTACTGATATAAAATTCATGTTGATTAATTTCACGCGCAGGTGTAGTTTGGGTTGTTTTGTGGATGTGTTAAGACTTGAAAGTTAATTTATGTTCGAGTCTCTTCCATACAATATCAACGTGATTGCATTTCGACTTTAATGTTATAAAGAATTCAGAATTTTGTCAAAGGTATGTTGTTATCTCTGTATATGTAATGTACATATTATAATATGATTTGAATTGATTTACGAATAGACACCAGTCTGGTGTGTTTTCCAAACGTGATGTGAAAAGCTACAGACACTAACAAGCGATCTATCAAAGAATTCTGGTTTATTCAAATGAGATGTCTTCAGTGATAACATTATCAAAAACATCAAAGATACACATTTACGACACGAACCGAAAACAGTTCTGAAAAAGCACTTTAGTTTGTTTGATAATTAAAGCTTCGAAAAAATGTGTTCTTTTTGTTGATTGTTGTCAAATGAATTGCTGAGTGTCCTTCTAAAATTGTTTTTTATGTACGTGAAAACGTGTGAAAAACGCAGATCGACACCCGCGTGTGAAAAGGTTAATCGATACGGCAGTTGTGCCATCGCGGAGGGATAAAACTCGAGGACTGCGCCCTCTCGTTTTATCCTTCTGCGCTAGCACTCGTGCCACACCGATTAACCCATTCACACAGGTGTGTCGTTCGTTTCTTACGTCTATAAAAACAAAACAGTTATTAGAAGGACACTGAGCAATTCATTTGACAACTATCAAGTATCAACCAAAAGAACACATTTTATCGCCAACCGAATTTGCGAGAGGAACCCGTGTTAATATTTCATCCCCTGAGTTCAAATGTGTTCTATGTGCCTACTGGCGTGCCTTCTGGCACACAGAAAACATTGGAACTCAGGAGACGATTTTCAGCAGTCGCTAGCGAGCGATTCAAACTGTAATTGCGCGAGTACACAATGGATACTCATTTTAACAATGGATACTCATTTTAACAGTTGAATTTAAAATCTCGGGCTCGTTCATATAGCATTTTTAGTTCGTACAGGACTACAAGGTAGCTATATGCAACACCCCCCTCTGCAAGAGGGAAAACGTGAATGCATATATTTCATTTGCACGTTCCATTCCCGAAGCTCTCGAAATTAAAGAAGTGTTATAGATATGAGCGTGCGTGCGTGCGTGCGTGCGTGCGTGCGTGCGTTCGTGCGTGCGTGCGTGCGTGCGTGCGTGCGTGCGTGCGTGCGTGCCGAATCGTATGTCTTTAAATCGAGAAATTCCCGCTATTTTTTCAACTAAGTACAAAGGTATAACCAAAAGCCCATGAATCATTTTATAAAAAATTATAACATAAGTTCCTTATGGATTCTTATAAATGAAATTTTGTTTTGGATTGTTGGAAAATGCTTTCAGGCATTCTCCAGTAAATTGAAACAATAGTAGTCCATCTTGGATTCGCAGTAGTCCACGCTATACTGCTAATTCGATTCGTGATTTCATTAGATAGCATATGCTGATTCGAATTGAGTTTAGACGAAATGTTCAGCTCACAAGGCCTTAGAGTGTGTCAGAGTAAATTTATTTCTATGTATGAAATATCATAATTGATGAGAAATAACTAAACCAAATACTTTTGTCATTCAGTAGTTCCAAATGACTACACTATTAGCATATTAGATTGTCCTCAAACAAACGAGAGAGAGAGAAGGGGGGAGAGAAAGAAAGAGCGAGAGAGAGAGAGAGAGAGAGAGAGAGTGTGTGTGTATGTGTGTCTGTGTGTGTGAGAGAGAGAGAGGGGTGGAGAGAGAGTGTGTGTGCGAGAGAGAAAGAGAGAGAGAGAGAAAGAGATAGAGAGAGGGAGAGAGAGAGAGAGAGAGAGAGAGAGAGAGAGAGATCTGTGCGTCTTGTTTTTCCTTGGTGGCTCGCCATTTATTTCGATAAGTCCGATTATATTATGCCAAACCATATTCTCTATCTCAATGATGGGAGGATATGTTACACGGTACTAAATGCGCAAGGGCTTAGTGTAATAGTTTAGACAGGAATTCCCTTGCACCATCGAATGCAGTTGATCTTCATCAATGGTAATTGGAATGGACAGCGATATAGAGACGAAATTCTTAACACTGTTGTTGTCCAACGGTCACATCGGATTGCAGTTATTACAGCAAGACAATGCCCGATGTCACGCGACGCGTATTTGTCGTTACTTTCTTGAGAAGTACAGCATCGAACTTCTTCCCTGACCCCCACTTTCGCCAGATTTGTGGCCAATCAAGTATCTTTGGGATTAAATGGACCGTCTGGTATGACTTCATGGTCTTCAGATGTTAGGCGATTTACGTAATGTTTTAAGGCAGGAGTGGAACGCATTACCACATGGTGACATCCAGGGACTTATCAGGTCCATGTGTCGTCGATGTCTTGACATCTAAGAGGCAAAGTGTGGACAATACATTCTATTGACTGCATGTGTGAACTTTTCATTTCACCCCATGTATGAATTGCGACGTAAGACAGTAAGAACATGAAATTATGCAAATTCATACAGCTAGACTCGAAATATGAATTTACAATACTGTGTTTGGGATTAAAGTCGATAATACTGGAAAAAATGCTCCTCAAAGTTTATTATACTTTCTTATTTGACGCAGTATATATCTGTAATATGCTGTGAACAACCAGAGGATAACCCGGAAGACGTTGACACATAGTTTGTATCTCCACTGAGTTTAAACTTGATTGGCAGAGGTTCTAAGTTGATAATGTCAAACCATGCTTGATGCGTGAGCATGGCCCTCTTTCAAAATTTATGACTCTGCCCATTTTTCAGTTAAACCATGCTTGAGACATGTGCACAAGACCCATATTCGAACATTTTGGCGCATTCCACTATTTGTTAGTGTTTAACTCATTTATGAACACCAGGAAAGCTTTGGGACCTCTGGGTGACCTTAGTGACCTTGACCCATACTTTGAAGTCCAATACCTTATTCAATAGATTATAACTCATTCGATGTTAGTCTCAGATCTATAGGCGATACCGTGATACAGAAGCGGCGGAAGCTCAAAAAGTGGGAGTCACACCTTTCTGGGTAGCGCAAGGGTGAAGAATGGAAACTAATTTTCCTTCGGGGGAGGGGGATATCAATGGTGGTGGGGCGGTATATTTATGCAAAATATATAAAGGCATATACGCCACCCTCCCCCTTGAACCCACTCCATTTAAGGCATTAACCTCGGCGTATTTACTTTGTTTTGTTTTTAATTAACCCTTACAACTCTGGTGGTATTTTCCTTATCAGTTCAATGGTAGAAATTGGAAGAGGCCATATTCATTATTTGTGGGCAGACCAATTAATATTTTCCACGTGTAGGCTCAGAGCTGCACGCTGAAAATATTGATTGGTTTTCCCCACAAATTCACTTACCAGCTATCATTCTTAATGAATTTATAAAGTATCATGTTCATGGGCCGAAAAAGCGACCTCTCGGGTTCAAAGGGCTAATCATAACCTTAAAACCGTCCTTTGAAATATTACGCTTCATTTGGAGCTTTCTATTTTTATTCCATAAAATCTTGTAAATCAGTGTGGTCATATATCTATAGGTGATGTGTAGTGACCATAGGGTTTGTGTATGCTATGTCGGAAAATTCCGTTCGGGTACCTATAATTGGTGAAAAAGTGGGAGGGGGGGGGGGGGGCGTGCCCCATGTGCTCCAGCGGCTTCGCCGCCCCTGCCATGCTAAAGATGTAAGCTTGACACACGTTTCAAGTATTCAGCCCCGTCCCTTTTAGAGTACTGAAATGTATATATGACATCAAGAATGCATTTTCTAGGTCTTAAAATGATTTTTTTTTCAGCAAAAGTGAAAATTAAATGAATGGTCATCGTGAGCATGACCCTTATTTCGAACCTTAAGCGAGTTTCGACTCATTTACTCTTGATCCCAGGTTCATACATGTATGTCTCCATGCATGGGATAAGAGCGCGTCGCACATTTAAAGATTATTTGCCTCGCCCAATCTCTCAAGAGAAGAAATACATGTATGAACTTTGGGAATGTATAAAGTGGGTTCTTAAATGTGATTTCAAGCCATTCTGAAAAAGTTCACGCAATGCCCTCAATGTGATCTCAGTGACTTTAACACATATTGTGAACCTCCAGTGAGTTATAACTAGTATAGAGTTAGTCCCTGTTCCATATCTAATACCATACTCGACACATAAGCGTGACCCATACTACCATACTCGACACATAAGCGTGACCCATAATGTCATACTCGAGACATAAGCGTGACCGATAATACCATACTCGAGACATAAGCGTGACCCATAATACCATACTCGAGACATAAGCGTGACCCATAATACCATACTCGACACATAAGCGTGACCCATAATACCATACTCGACACATAAGCGTGACCCATAATACCATACTCGAGACATAAGCGCGACCCATAATACCATACTCGACACATCAGCGTGACCCATAATACCATACTCGAGACATAAGCGTGACCCATAATACCATACTCGACACATAAGCGTGACCCATAATACCATACTCGACACATAAGCGTGACCCATAATACCATACTCGACACATAAGCGTGACCCATAATACCATAATGTACTCGAGACAAAAGTGTGACCCACTTTCAAAATTCTTGGCTTAGTCCACTTTTTTTTAGTTTAGAAATGCTAACCCTTTACCCAACGAATCGCCCGCATCCGCCCGCGTAATATGCAAATTCAGCAGCTGAAAAAAAAATATTTTTCGAAAAATTTCAACAAAACCATATCACGTGACCCCTCTTTGGAACGAGCGCGCCGAGCTCGTTCCAAAGAGGGGGCCAAATGATATGGTTTTGTTGAAATTTTTTGAAAAAATTTAAAGATTGATATTTAAAATAATAAATTTTGAAATCCTCTAAGGTCATCTTGAAGCCTGAAAACATTCATATCCAAGTACTATTGACTTTCTATCAAATCGAATAAAAGAATCTAGATGTGATTATAAAGTGAGAACTTTCTTTTTACCCTGTCTTGGGTTCTGTTTATCCGAGATTTCTTCTCGGTTATTGGGTCTTCATTTTGTTTTTCGTTGTGTTTTTTTTTTAAATTTACAACTCTGTTTGTTTTACTGCACAACAACCAATAACTGGTATTTAACTTGTATTGTTGCCATGAATTTAACTGGTACGGAAGCGTTTGCTACCACGTTGAATAACAATTGAAGTTTTTTTCACTGTCTGAAAGCATCAATCTTGAGGAACACGGAGTGGAGCCGGAGACGGAATTTACATTCCCGCTCTTAACATCCACAAATTGTTTATACTCTGAAATTCGGGTGATGCTTCTCGAATTTGTCTGTTTCCTTCTCTCATTCTCTAAATCTTCAAATCGTCCAAATCTATGAAAACCTTTTCGTAAGTACAAAAACTTTTTCGTAACTATGAAATCATTTTCGTAAGTGCGAAAAGTTTTTGGTAACTACGAAAACACTTTAGTAAGTCCGAAAACTTTTTCATAACCACGAAAACACTTTCGTAAGTACGAAAACACTTTCGTACGTATGAAGATTTTTTTGGTAACAACGAAAACTCTTTTGTAACTAAGAAAACACTTTCGTAAGTACGAAATCCCGTATAGAAGAAAACAATGTTTTTCACTGTCTGAAAGCATCAATCTTGGGAAACATGAATTGGAGTCAGGGACGAAATTTACATTCCAACTCCTTAGATCCATAAATTGTTTATACCGTCAAATCCTGATGATGCATCTCCAATTTGTCTGTTTCCTTCTCTAAATCTTCAAATCGTCCAAATCTCACCAATATTATATATAATAAAACCAACAACTGATGCAATTTATTTCTCGCTATTAATACAAATCCCGTTTCCAACACAATATATTATTTTGTCAATTCTTTGTTTCAGTTTTTGAAACAAAAACATAGTGACCGATCTCCCCTGGAACGCGTTGATCGAGCTCGTTTTAATGACGGGTCGTTAAGTTATTTAAGTTATGTCCTTATGAGAAACTGGCCCTCGCCTGTCCGCCCGTAAACCGAAAAGAAGCAATTTTAACTAACCGCCCCTTCCCCACCCCGCTACACTGGAGAAACTGCCCCTCACATGTGCTCCTATAAACCGAAAACAATCGTAGGTCCTATCCCCACCAACCAACCACTATATCCGGTCCCCAGCGGTCCTCAAAACACCATTGTCTTCTGCCCCAAACCACTACTGCCTTCCGTCCCCAAATCACCACTGTCAGCAGTCCACAACAGTTCACAAATCATCACGGTCTTTGGTCTCCGATAGTCTCCAACAGTACCACACCACCACAGTGTTCACCTGTCTCCAAACCACCATTGTATTCAAATTTCAACTCACAACTGTTTTCTGTTCCCAACAGTCCCCAGATTTCAACAATATTCAGTCCCAAGTGGTCCCCAAACCATAATTATACTTAGTCCTCAAACGTTCCCAAACTAGCACTGTCTTCAGTGCCCATCATTGTCTTCAGACACCAAGTCCCCATTAGTCCATACTTCGTACTGTCAATAACTACAATCCGATAGTATAACGTATTTGATGGGTTAGTAGAGCTGATGAGTGATAATGGAGCAACAGCAGTAGAGACAGTAAGTACATCATATGCTACTATGTCGGCTCACCAAGCAATACACCGCATGGGCCTTGTTCTGAGAAAAGGAACCTTAGAGGATATCCAATGAAATCGACGAAAAACGTCAAAAAAGAACGACGTGAAAATTATGGGCGTGATCAAATAAATTTTAGATTACAAGCACTCGCGGTTTTGTTTTTCGTTTTATTTTCACTTCACATCAGGAAGTCCTGAATTACAGTAAGTTAAATAAATTATCTCTGCTTGCTATTACGAACTTGAAATTTTACGTTAAAGAAAGAATCACACGTCTCAAAAACCAAAGATTCTCATGAATTGTGCTATTGTTTGGAAGTGAAATCCTCGCAGAAGTGTGAACACAGATTTGTTCTTGACACTCAGTAACTGCTGTTTACTGTGTAGCAAACATCTCTAGGCTTGGAGACCACCTTCGTGCAACCTTGTCCGGATAGTCTGCGTCGAAACATTTACCACGGATGCATTCTGAAGGTCACTGTGAAGCTGGGTTGCTGTGGCAAAGCGGTTCCTACGGACCTGAATGATCAAAAACCGGCTTTCAGCTGCATATGTTGCCCTGTCTCTGCCACCATCATGTCGTCTTACTGGTGTGCCATACTGCTGAAATCTTGCCCAGACTCTGGTGATCAGTGTATGGTGGACACCAAGGTCTTCACCAACCTGACAATGGGTAGCCCTTTGCTCCACCACCCCGACAGCCCGCCACATTTCTGCTTCAGACAAATGTCTTCTTACAGTTGCATTTGCCATATTCAATCATTAAATCACAAGGGATTGTGTTGAAATGAAGATTGAATACCCTACACATGTCACGTACATGTAGACAGTACACGTAAACGTCATGAAAATCAAGGGGTGCATACTTTCCATGACTGTCACGAAAAGTCTGCCTGTCAAGAGAGCGAATGTAAACACTGGGACGATTTCAGTACATTCCTCAATCATATCCACCAAACATATCGCAAATATGTCACCAGCAAATTTCACAGTGATGTGTCAAATATTTGGTTCTAAGCAAACTTTGAGTAGTATAGATACTCGCATTGATACAGAAAAAATGAATCAGCGAAAATATGCCGTAACCCAAAACTACAAATAAGCATCGAAAAATACGATAAGCGAATTCGATCCCTGTGCTAGCACCATACCAAACAATTTTTAATGGAGAGTTTACGACCATGAAAAATAAAAATATAAAAAAAAACGGAAAAAGGGTTTTCAATCTTCCGGGACGAGAATTTCTTTCTTGTCGGAGTAGTAAATTATTCAGTTTTTTCGAACAGGAAAAGAACAAAAACGCAAATATTATGATGTAAACTTATCTTATGTTTATCTGGAGTTGGTTTTAGATACAGAAGGTTGGTTCCGTAGTATGCATTTTTCAAAAGAACCCATATACCTTGCTACTACTTTCGGAAAATAAGCCAAAACGAACATGTCGGTATATTTAGAGAACATGAAGTTTACACACTATTCTGTACAAACTACACCCCAAAATCAGTTGGGTTAAAAACCAATCCAAATCAACTGGGCTGAAAAACGATCCAAATCAACTGGGTTAAAAACCAATCCATATCAACTGGGCTGAAAAACGATCCAAATCAACTGGGTTAAAAACCAATCCATATCAACTGGGTTGAGTAAATCGTCGCTTGAGTGCTAGAATGTCCTCTGTCCCCTATGGGAGTACTCTGTCCCCTATGGGTGTACTCTGTCCCCTATGGGAGTACTCTGTCCCCTATGGGTGTACGCTGTCCCCTATGGGTGTACTCTGTCCCCTATGGGAGTACTCTGTCCCCTATGGGAGTACTCTGTCCCCTATGGGAGTACCCTGTCCCCTATGGGAGTACTCTGTCCCCTATGGGAGTACTCTGTCCCCTATGGGAGTACTCTGTCCCCTATGGGAGTACTCTGCCCCCTATGGGAGTACTCTGTCCCATGTGGGAGTACACTGTCCCCTATGGGAGCACTCTGTCCCCTATGGGAGTACTCTGTCCCCTATGGGAGTACTCTGTCCCCTATGGGTGAACTCTGTCCCATGTGGGAGTACACTGTCCCCTATGGGAGTACTCTGTCCCCTATGGGAGTACTCTGTCCCCTATGGGTGTACTATGTCCCCTATGGGTGTACCATGTCCCATGTGGGAGTATACTGTCCCCTATGGGAGTACTCTGTCCCCTACGGGAGTACTCTGTCCACTATGGGAGTACTCTGTCACCTATGGGAGTACTCTGTCCCCTATGGGTGTACTCTGTCCCATGTGGGAGTACACTGTCCCCTATGGGAGTGCTCTGTCCCCTATGGGTGTACTATGTCCCATGTGGGAGTACACTGTTCCCTATGGGAGTACTCTGTCCCCTATGGGAGTACTCTGTCCCCTATGGGAGTACTCTGTCCCATGTGGGAGTACTCTGTCCCCTATGGGTGTACTCTGCCCCATGTGGGAGTACACTGTCCCCTATGGGAGTACTCTGTCCCCTATGGGAGTACTCTGTCCCATATGGGAGTACACTGTCCCCTATGGGAGTACTCTGTCCCCTATGGGAGTACTCTGTCCCCTATGGGTGTACTATGTCCCCTATGGGTGTACCATGACCCATGTGGGAGTACACTGTCCCCTATGGGAGTACTCTGTCCCCTACGGGAGTACTCTGTCCACTATGGGAGTACTCTGTCACCTATGGGAGTACTCTGTCCCCTATGGGTGTACTCTGTCCCATGTGGGAGTACACTGTCCCCTATGGGAGTACTCTGTCCCCTATGGGTGTACTATGTCCCATGTGGGAGTACACTGTTCCCTATGGGAGTACTCTGTCCCCTATGGGAGTACTCTGTCCCCTATGGGAGTACTCTGTCCCATGTGGGAGTACTCTGTCCCCTATGGGTGTACTCTGCCCCATGTGGGAGTACACTGTCCCCTATGGGAGTACTCTGTCCCCTATGGGAGTACTCTGTCCCCTATGGGAGTACTCTGTGCCCTATGGGAGTACTCTGTCCCCTATCGGTGTACTCTGTCCCATGTGGGAGTACACTGTCCCCCTATGGGAGTACTCAGTCCCCTATGGGAGTACACTGTCCCCTATGGGAATACTCTGTCCCCTATGGGTGTACTCTGCCCCATGTGGGAGTACACTGTCCCCTATGGGAGTACTCAATCCCCTATGGGAGTACTCTGTCGCCTATGGGAGTACACTGTCCCCTATGGGAATACTCTGCCCCCTATGGGAGCACACTGTCCCCTATGGGAGTACACTGCCCCCTATGGGAGTACTCTGTACCCTATGGGAGTACTCTGTTCCCTATGGGAGTACTCTGTCCCCTATGGGAATACTCTGTCCCCTATGGGTGTACTCTGTCCCCTATGGGAGTACTCTGTTCCCTATGGGAGTACTCTATCCCATGTGGGAGTACACTGTCCCCTATGGGAGTACTCTGTCCCCTATGGGAGTACTCTGCCCCCCTATGGGTGTACTCTGTCCCATGTGGGAGTACACTGTCCCCTATGGGAGTACACCGTACCCTATGGGAGTACTCTGTCCCCTATGGGAGTACTCTGTCCCCTATGGGTGTACTCTGTCCCGTGTGGGAGTACATTGTCCCCTATGGGAGTACTCTGTCCCCTATGGGAGTACTCTGTCCCCTATGGGAGTACTCTGTCCCAATGTGGGAGTACTCTGTCCCCTATGGGTGTACTCTGTCCCATGTGGGAGTACACTGTCCCCTATGGGAGTACTCTGTCCCCTATGGGAGTACTCTGTCCCCTATGGGTGTACTCTGTCCCATGTGGGAGTACACTGTCCCCTATGGGAGTACACTGTCCCCTATGGGGGTACTCTGTCCCCTATGGGAGTACTCTTCCCCCCTATGGGTGTACTCTGTCCCATGTGGGAGTACACTGTTCCCTATGGGAGTACTCTGTCCCCTATGGGAGTACACTGTCCCCTATGGGAGTACTTTGTCCCATGTGGGAGTACACTGTCCCCTATGGGAGTACTCTGTCCCCTATGGGTGTACTCTGTCCCATGTGGGAGTACACTGTCCCCTATGGGAGTACACTGTCCCCTATGGGAGTACTCTGTCCCATATGGGAGTACTCTGTCCCCTATGGGTGTACTCTGTCCCATGTGGGAGTATACTTTCCCTCTGGGAGTACTCTGTCCCCTATGGGAGTACTCTGTCCCCTATGGGAGTACTCTGCCTCCTATGGGAGTACTCTTCCCCCTATGGGAGTACTCTGTCCCCTATAGGAGTACTCTGTCCCCTATGGGAGTACACTGTCCGCTATGGGAGTACTCTGTCCCCTATGGGAGTACACTGTCCCCTATGGGAGTACTCTGTCCCATATGGGAGTACACTGTCCCCTATGGGAGTACTCTGTCCCCTATGGGAGTACCCTGTCCCCTATGGGAGTACTCTGTCCCATGTGGGAGTACACTGTCCCATGTGGGAGTACTCTGTCCCCTATGGGAGTACTCTGTCCCCTATGGGAGTACTCTGTCCCCTATGGGAGCCCTCTGTCCCCTACGGGAGTCCTCTGTCCCCTATGGGAGTACACTGTCCCCTATGGGAGTACTCTGTCCCCTATGGGAGTACACTGTCCCCTATGGGAGTACTCTGTCCCATATGGGAGTACACTGTCCCATATGGGAGTACTCTGTCCCCTATGGGAGTACTCTGTCCCCTATGGGAGTACTCTGTCCCCTATGGGAGTACACTGTCCCCTATGAGAGTACACTGTCCCCTATGGGAGTACTCTGTCCCATGTGGGAGTATTCTGTCCCCTATGGGAGTACTCTGTCCCCTATGGGAGTACACTGTCCCCTATGGGAGTACTCTGTCCCATGTGGGAGTACACTGTCCCCTATGGGAGTACTCTGTCCCCTATGGGAGTACTCTGTCCCCTATGGGAGTACACTGTCCCCTGTGGGAGTACTCTGTCCCCTATGGGAGTACTCTGTCCCCTATGAGAGTACTCTGTCCCCTATGGGAGTACTCTGTCCCATGTGGGAGTACACTGTCCCCTATGGGAGTACACTGTCCCCTATGGGAGTACTCTGTCCCCTATGGGAGTACTCTGTCCCCTGTGGGAGTACTCTGTCCCCTATGGGAGTACACTGTCCCCTATGGGAGTACTCTGTCCCCTGTGGGAGTACTCTGTCCCCTATGGGAGTACTCTGTCCCCTATGGGAGTACTCTGTCCCCTATGGGAGTACACTGTCCCCTGTGGGAGTACTCTGTCCCCTATGGGAGTACACTGTCCCCTATGGGAGTACACTGCCCCCTATGGGAGTACTCTGTCCCCTATGGGTGTGCTCTGTCCCCTATGGGAGTACACTGTCCCCTATGGGAGTACTATGTCCCCTATGGGAGTACTCTGTCCCCTATGGGACATAGGACATTCTAGCACTCAAGCGACGAAATGTGAACCCAATTGGCCTCATGTTCACTCAACCCAGTGGAGTTGGGTTAACTTTTAATCCAAATTATTTAAGAGTGTAATGCTACAATATCCCGAAAAACACTACAGAAGTAACATTTACTGTAATCAGTAAATTCGAATCTGTATGAAAATGGTGAAAGCATCAGAACTAAACTACACATAAAGAGAATTTCACTTATTTGCGGGCGAAAATATCTTAAAGGAAATCAGAAATCTTTTTTTCGTAAACACCTTTTGAAGATGTTCATAGAAGAATGAGAGCTTGCAGCGTTAGGTTTTTTAAAGAAATCGAAATTAGTTATTTTTAAGTGAAGAAATGTATGTATGAACTTCATAAGTGAATTAGAGGGTTACAACATCTGGAAAATCTGTCGATCTGAAAAATATGGTAGATGGGCAACCCAAGTCCGAAAAAAGAGTGTTGAAGGTATCTTCGTGTAAATGGCAAGGTCTCGCCGTCATCAAAAGAAAGGTCAATTGGAGAGGTATTTTCAGGTATCGTTGCATGGCCTCACAAGTCTTCCCGTTTTCATGCATTTTCGGGCCATATAATATTGTTTGAGAACAGTAGAGAAAAATAAGATTATTTATTGAACGAAACTTGCATCAGATGTCAAGAAAATACATCAAATTCGGAAATCATTTTAGTGCGTTTTTCTTTTGAATGTCATTATATCCATGTTGAATTGCATACTGTTTCTCTAACTGACACATTATCTAAGGAATATAAATATCGGAAAATGTATACCTAGCAGAAAAATACCAAATAGATTTACAGAAAACTTGAAAGATGGTGATTGAGAGAATAGTTACATATGTTTTGACCTCCGTTAACACGTCAGTATTTTTCTTGCAATCTCACACACGGACACTCCACTGCACCAAGTTCATCTTAATCTTATACAACAAGTTGCTGTCTATGTGACTTCTGTAATAGTGTTTCATATGGGCCGACACTTGTGTATGGAGAGAAGATATGGTCTGAGCACTTTATTCGCCTTACGTAAAGGCGGACTTTTCTGGGTCATCGACTCGCGACATCTTAAACCACATGCTGAGCTTGTTGTTGCAGATCGGAAATCCAATATTATTTTGTGATTAACACTTACACTGCCGAAAGCGACTATTGTCACCTATTTTATGATGATTACTGTACGTTCTGGTAAGCGAAGATCAAACCTACCATCTAATTAATTGTTGGAAAGGGCTCAGAGAGCCCTTTCCAACAATTAATTAGAGGGTAGAGCAGGGACCGATCAGGACTATTTAAAATACGCTCTAGCCTCGGAGCCTATTTTTTCAATTCATGCGCCAGATTTCAATTTACGGAGTCACACTGCTGTTTGTAACACACACTGCAAGTATGTAATAGCTCTCATCATTTTCATTTAGTACACTATAGCAAACATTAATCTTCACTGTGGTTTCTGATCAAGTCTTGGCTGCCTATTTAGGCAGCCAAGACTTGATCAGAAACCACAGTGAAGATTAATGCTTGGTAATTAAGACTTGAAGTATTAACTTAAGCACTCTACAACAATGATAAATGATAATCATATATATAATACATGTAAGAGTGTCTCTCTCGATTATCCATCGAAAGAATATCAAAATATGATCTGATAAGTTACGCGCCAACTGAGAAGCCTATTTCTGAGATTTAAGAGCCAGGTCCTGATGTTTCAGAACCAAATACGCTCTGGCGCGTGCCCAGGTCGGTCCCTGGTAGAGTTTCAAGTATGTCATAAATGTTGTTAAATGTCCTTGCATACAGGCGTACATGGAGGTCTTCCATATATGGTTAAAATGGGCGTGGCATTACAAGGGTTCAAATAAACGTGGCCAATGAAGTTGACCATCTAAGTAATGCTTTGAATTCCGAAAGCGTAACGCCATCTGCGATATCCTTGCAATGTTTAAAAAAAAAGGAAAGACCTGAACGAACCACTTCGGTTGTGTCATATAGCGAAGGTGAGCACACACGATTCACCAAATACGTGATGAAATGGTACAGTCGTAGTCATGGTAATTTGCAATTCTCAATATCTGCTGATCACTCTGATACTTAGAGGTCATTCCTTAGACAGTTTTATATAGGTCGAGATATCAGTCCGCGGTAACAACAGATCTGCCTGAGATCGAAGGTCGAATGCTGATGCGAAATTGTCAAGGGATGATTTCTCGGTCGATATGAAACTAATCAAGTAATGACCACTTTATAATTAAACAAAATCAAAAAGTCTCAGATCTGTTACAGTTTCCTGACAGTGTTATAATTTCTTTATTCTTTTCATAAAGTCCGAAGTTTCCCCTTCTCCTACAGTTAAAACTACAAGTCCTGTCACGACTGTGCGCTTATCTAGGCTCAATTGCGCGTAGAAATTCAGAGCAAATGCCATATTGAATGACAACCAAAGCACGGCAGGTTCTCCTGGTTTCTCATAGCAAACACAGGCAATATTTCTGCCAATGGACCTCCGGGTTACCCGGAGGTCCATTGGCTGAAACAGTGCTTATGCACAGGCCATATGTACTGAATTTGATAGCCTTACTGTGGACATAACGCGTAAATTAACGCGCAGATCGACATGCTATTTGTGCGCATTTCATGACAGGACTTCTAGTTTTAACAGTAGTGCTACACACTCTAAAGTGCCACAGATTCGCCCTTAGAGCACCGAATGTTGCAAAGTTATGTCGAGGTGCGGGTTATTGATCTTATATGATCCTCTATTTGTTACCCCTCCGCCCACTTTTCTTTTCATAAGACGTTTCCTCTTCTCCCGAGTTCAGCTATCCTAAAGTGTTGGCTTTCCCATCGGGGAAGCCGCACGTTCAGATAGTTGAACTATCTCTCCCCCCCCCCACCCCCACCCCCCCCCCCCACACACACACACACACTTCCTATGAAAGATATGCATGACTCATGTGAGAAGGCCATGTGGGATACATATCGCCACCACTAAGGTACTGAGACATACATAAAGTCGTGTGGGACAGCCGGGAGATATATGCTTATCTCACCCCACCCACGTGACGGCTATATCAGCCCACCCACGTGACCAGCCTATTCACATATTTAATTTCCGCCGAAACTATTTAATCATCGCAAATCACGTCTGCTCACGTATAAACAAACAAAATGGAAGGCCGTTTTGCTTCCGAAAATACGACTGATTTTATAAACGAAAATCGAAACCAGAACACTTTATAAAAAAAACTACAGCACACCTCAAATTGCTCTATCAGTTTATGGGAGAGAAATATACATCTGATATCAATGGGCCCTGTGAAACTGAAGAACAAATCTGGATATGACGTATGCAGATATATCGATTTCATTTCAGGTCGCTCCAGTGCATTAACCCTAAACGTGCGGTGCCAGTCTGCGTGTTTTGAAGTATATACCTGTGGAAAATACCACACTTCGCGACAAACTTTCCAAATATCTTCTTGGTTTTCTCATAGAATGAACGCACTAAGAATTATTAAAATTTCCTGGAGAATATGGTATTTTCTTATTAATGACATCGCATCCCCAAAATAGTGGGAGAAAAGTCATCCTCGATGGGTATCTGCGTGGGAAGGGTAAATCTCACCCCCGGGGCAAGATATTTGAGCCAGACACGAGGCAAGCCTCGTGTCTGGCTCAAATATCTTGCCCGTCGGTTGAGATTTTCCAATCCCATCCAGATATCCATGGAGGATATTAATAATATCACATGACCCACGTGACCGTATCTTATGTTTCGTTGGTTGTTAAAGTATTGTTGTTTGTTGTACTTGATGTTAATAATAACAGTATATTGTATACAATTTGTTCTATTTCTTAACTTAATTCCTATCACGACGGCGTCCATCGATCGATCGATTGATACACGCGCCCAACTGACGTCATCGGAACGTATCAATGTTCATTTCGATACAAATCTTTAACCCCTGTCTAGCTGGCATTGGAATTTGATTTCGTGGTATATGCCTGTGGTTAACCTGTGTACGCTCTTTCCGCTAAGCAAATCGGTTTTGTTCAGAAATGGACAACAAAATTGTTAGGGAAAGGAGCACGTGCCCCTGGATTACGTTTGTTGACGGCAGAGTATTTTAGTGGGTGGAGAAGAATTATTAATTAACTTTTAACTTTACTTTATTACGCTCAAACCATATTTATGGTACATGAGATACAGCAAATAAAATATCATCAGACAATTAGAATGAGGACAATGGAGCAGGTAAAGGTGTCCCTATATTAATGGTATTGTTGGTAGGTGAATTATAGTGAGGTGGGTATGGGGTGCGGTCAGAGTTTTACAAACCTATATTCCGCGAACCTGGTGTGAATTTCGTCCCATGAGCACACCAGGGCGCTACCGGCAGTCTCAGACTTCCAGATGTCGTCCCGGTGCACACAGGGGGCGAATTGATTCTGTACGAGGACAGCCTTTTAGTAAATGTCACGACCACTTGTCAGGTTGCCAAAAGTGTTGGAGAGGACGAAGGGGGGGGGGGGGGGAGGGTTGAATATGAATAAGGGTGTTTGATTAAAACAATGGGACCTTTGATTGGTAGGTAATAAAAATATAGCTCTAAATTCTCACCACATTTCCTGTGTTTCAAAGTACAACATAATTTAATACTTCCCTGTTACAGACAAATCTGCCGAATACTTCCGAGTACTCTGATTTCATTTTATTTTATCAGCATTTATTATATGACTGTGTAATTTGACCGCTAAATATCGTTACTGTTTGACGATATTTTCCTGGTCCCCGGAAAATCCACAGTGTGAAATCCGATTCCGTATTATTTGTAGAATGACGGACTATTTACATGTGCGTTCCAATTCGCATAATTAGCTGTTCCGATCGCAGAGAGTACTTTACACCTAGCTGGAATGGGTGCGCTCGAACGGCGGTCCGGGTTTTTTATCGTATTCATGTGCATCGGGGGAGTCCCCGGAAGTGTGCACCTGTTACAAAAATAAGTGTAAACAAAAATATCAATCCAATTTTACCAAAAAAATGGTTGGGGGAATCGTTCATGCCAGCGTTGGGATGCGATGTTGAACTATAAGTCATGTAATATACCTTTTCTTGCTACTGTGAAGTGATCTCGGTCGTCAGCATTGTCTAACAATATATCACCTCAGTGTCAGAGCTTGAAATAAAAAAAATCAACTTACTCCAATGTGGCATATTTGCTTTTGCAGAAACTTTATGGGAGAGAACTATACGTCTGTTATCATTGGGCTCTGTCAAATTGAAGTACGTGGAAATGACGTGTGCAGACATATCGATTTCATTTCAGGTCGCTCCAATGCGTGCCGCAGCTCGTTTGATCCGGCGATTAGACCTCCTCAATTCGACGTGACACTACGGTCCAGATCACGTCACTGTAGGGATTATACGTATTATATGACTCATTTAACCCTTTACCCAACGCAGACGATTTCAAAATTTATTATTTGAAATATCATTTTTTAAATTTTTACAAAAAAATTCAACAAAACCATATCATGTGACCCCTCTTCAGAACGAGCTCGACGAGCTCGTTTCAAAGAGGGATCACATGATATGGTTTTGCTGAAAGTTTTCGAATAATAATTTTTTTTCAGCTGCTAAACTTGCACATTACGCGGGCGGATACGGTCGATTCGTTGGGTTAACACTCTACTTATCATAAAATCTTCCTTCTACTGTAGGCTGAATTTCTCAACACACACACCCAGCCAGCATGTGATGAGAATATTGTTGGGTTTATCGGTGTAGAGTGAGCACCTGTTCCCGTTAGGAGTGTAGTCGACGGGTATTGTTTTTAAGAGGAAATATGATGTTCCTGCATTTATTTTGCATATAAATGGTTAATAGAAGATATCTGGAGGAATAGTCCACCTTTATCATAATAAATCATGACTCATTAGAAACCCTCTACTTCTATGAACTATGGCGCTGTTAACGACTGTGTGACCTCTTACGTTCAAAGTGTCATAAAGTCGAAGAAAAGTATTAATTAGAGGTGACTGAAATGTAACTGAAATTCCCACAAATTTGTTGAATCATTAAAAAAGTTTCATCAACACGAACACAGCAGTACAGCGGTGCAAAAATATTATATCAAAGTTGACAATTGGTGTTGTTTATGGTCTGTATAGATATACACCTTCAACTTAATTAATCACCTCCGGATATTTTCGCAATGGTGTTAATAAAAGCTGTAATTAATTTCATGCTAACTTTCAGATGGCCAAAAGTTTTTGTTTGCGGAAAGAATGGTCTGTTGAAAAATGAAAGACAACACAATGATGAAAATATGTAGTATTTGATTGGCGCTAATTACTTATATCTGTCACAAATGTTTTGCTTAATGTTGCTTAACATCGTTGGTTTGTTGATATTTTCGAACAAATCTGTTGATAACAGAATGACTATAGCCAAGTTGTCTCCCAATAGCTTTCGATGACATGTCTGTTGCATTCGTGCCAACGATTTTCTATCCTAGTGCCTCTGACGGTTCCTCCTTGCCATGTCAACATTTATTGATAAAAGAAGTGGCACATTTTCTTGTCTTACACTCAGATATTGCAGGTGGATGATAGCGGTTTTTGTGACATTCGTGGGACCCATGCGTCACGTGGACGAGGGGATGTGTTTGGGGTACGCTATCAACAGAAACATCACGTTTCACCAGATGAAATGTACTACAAGATATAGAAAGCATTAAAACATGATAATCAGTAACAGCAACTTCACTGTCATGAAGCATTTCAGGGGTTGCTCAGTTAAGTTCCAGGTGTATTTATTGTGGTGATGATTATATTATGTTTATTACAGATAGCTGCTCATTAATTAGATGTCGAGCAGGAACAACGTGCAGAAAAATCGGGACGTCTTACCGTTGCATGCCTAATCCTTGTAAGTATATACACTTACTACCTCCTTAGCGCGTATCTAGGATTCTATCATGGGGGTGCCCTAGCCAGTTCTATGGGCGGGGGGGGGGGGGGGTGAAAAGGGGGCAATTATGATATATTGGAAGGTCGCTGTGTGAGGGGAGCACCCAAATCATAACTAGTACCCTTTGGTCGTTAACCCCTCCCCAACTCCCGAGGAGGACTTGGCCTATCCCAAGAACATTTTGTAAAATTTAGTGCTCTAATATCGAACCTAATGAATTTATAGTGTGCGTATCCCTATGTTGGTGTAAATGTTATAAACATGTGTATACCAATATTGTAGTAAATCTTATGAATGTGTATATCCCTATATTGGAGTAAATCTTATCAATGTGTGTATCCCAAAATTAGAGTAAATTTTATGAATGTGTGTATCCCTATATTGGAGTAAATCTTATAAATGTGTGTATCCCTATACTGGAGTAAATCTTATGAATGTGTGTATCACAATATTGGAGTAAATCCTATGAATGTGTGTATCCCTATATTAGAGTAAATCTTATAAATATGTGTATCCCTATATTGGAGTAAATCTTATGAATGTGCGTATCCCAATATTGGAGTAAATCTTATGAATGTGCGTATCCCAATATTGGAGCAAATCTTATCAATGTGTGTATCCCAGCATTGGAGGAAATCTTATGAATGTGTTTATCCTAAAATTTGAGTAAATCTTATGACTGTATGTATCCATATATTGGAGTAAATCTTATGAATGTGTGTATCCCAAAATTAGAGTAAATCTTATGAATGTGTGTATCCCAATATTGCAGAAAATCTTATGAATGTGTGTATCCCTATATTGGAGTTAAACTTATGAATGTGTGTACCCCTATATTGGAGTAAATCTTATGAATGTGTTTATCCCTATATTGGAGTAAATCTTATGAAAGTGTGTATCCCAATATTGGAGTAAATCTTAGGAATATGTGTATCCCTATATTGGAGTAAATCTTATGAATGTTTGTATCCCTATATTGGAGTAAATCTTATGAATGTGCGTATCCCAATTTTGGAGTAAATCTTATGAATGTGCGTATCCCAATATTGGAGTAAATCGTATGAATGTGTGTATCCCAATATTGGAGTAAATCTTATGAATGTGTGTATCCCTATATTGGAGCAAATCTTATGAATGTGTGTATCCCTATATTGGAGTAAATCTTATGAATGTGCGTATCCCAATTTTGGAGTAAATCTTATGAATGTGCGTATCCCAATATTGAAGTAAATCGTATGAATGTGTGTATCCCTATATTGGAGTAAATCTTATGAATGTGCGTATCCCAATATTGGAGTAAATCTATGAATGTGTGTATCCCTATATTGGAGTAAATCTTATGAATACATGTATCCTATATTGGAGTAATGTTTATGTATGTATGCATCCCAATATTGGAATAAATCTTATGAATGTGTGTATCTCAATATTGGGGGAAATCTTATGAATGTGTGTATCCCTATATTGGAGCAAATCTTATGAATGTGTGTATCTCAATATTGGAGGAAATCTTATGAATGTGTGTATCCCAATATTGGAGTAAATCGTATGAATGTGTGTATCCCAATATTGGAGTAAATCTTATGAATACATGTATCCTATATTGGAGTAATGTTTATGTATGTATGCATCCCAATATTGGAATAAATCTTATGAATGTGTGTATCTCAATATTGGAGGAAATCTTATGAATGTGTGTATCCCTATATTGGAGTAAATCGTATGAATGTGTGTATCTCAATATTGGAGTAAATCGTATGAATGTGTGTATCCCAATATTGGAGTAAATCGTATGAATGTGTGTATCCCAATATTGGAGTAAATCTTATGAATGTGTGTATCCCTATATTGGAGCAAATCTTATGAATGTGTGTACCCCTATATTGGAGTAAATCTTATGAATGTGCGTATCCCAATATTGGAGTAAATCTTATGGATGTGCGTATCCCAATTTTGGAGTAAATCTTATGAATGTGCGTATCCCAATATTGGAGTAAATCTTATGAATGTGCGTATCCCTATATTGGAGCAAATCTTATGAAGGTGTGTATCCTTATATTGGAGTAAATCTTATGAATACATGTACCCTATATTGGAGGAAATCTAATGAAGTGTTATCCCTGTATTGGTGTAATGTTTATGTATGTATGCATCCCAATATTGGAGTAAATCTTATGAATGTGTGTATCTCGATATTGGAGGAAATCTTATGAATGTGTGTATCCCTATATTGGAGCAAATCTTATGAATGTGTGTATCTCAATATTGGAGTAAATTCTATGAAGGTGTGTATCCATATATTGGAGTAAATCTTATGAATACATGTACCCAAAATTGGAGAAAATCTAATGAAGTGTTATCCCTGTATTGGAGTAATTCGTATGTATGTATGCATCCAAATATTGGAGTAAATCTTATGAATGTGTGTATCCCTACATTGGAGTGAATCTCATGAATGATTGTATCCAAAAATTAGAGAAAATCTTATGAATGTGTGTATCCCTATATTTGAGTAAATCATATGAATGTGTGTATCACAATATTGGAGGAAATTATATGAATGTGTGTATCCCTATATTGGAGGAAAACTTATGAATGTGTATACCCCAATATTGGAGTAAATCTTATGAATGTGCGTATCCCAATATTGGAGGAAATTATATGAATGTGTGTATCCCTATATTGGAGGAAAACTTATGAATGTGTATACCCCAATATTGGAGTAAATCTTACGAATGTGCGTATCCCAATATTGGAGGAAACCTTATGAATGTGTGTATCCTAAAATTAGAGTAAATCTTATGAATGTGTGTACCCCAATATTGGAGTAAATCGTATGAATGTGTGTATCCCTATATTGGAGTAAATCTTATGAATGTGTGTATCCCTATATTGGAGTAATTCTTATGAATGTGTGTATCACAATATTGGAGTAATTCTTATGAATGTGTGTATCACAATATTGGAGTAATTCTTATGAATGTATGCATCCCAGTATTGGTGCAAATCATATGAATGTGGGTATCCCAAAATTAGAGTAAATCTTATGTATGTGTTTATCCCTATATTGGAGTAAATCTTATGTATGTGTGTATCCCTATATTGGAGTAAATCTTATGAATGTGTGTATCCCTATATTGGAGTAAATCTTATGAATGTGTTTATCCCTATATTGGAGTAAATCTTATGAATGTGTGTATCCCTATATTGGAGTAAATCTTATGAATGTGTTTATCCCTATATTGGAGTAAATCTTATGAATGTGTGTATCCCTATATTGGAGTAAATCTAATGAATGTGTTTATCCCTATATTGGAGTGCATCTTCTTATGAATGTGTTTATCCCTATATTGGAGTACGTCTTATGAATGTGTTTATCCCTATATTGGAGTACGTCTTATGAATGTGTTTATCCCTATACTGCAGTAAATCTTATGAATGTGTGTATCCCCATATTGGAATAAATCTTATGAATGCATGTATCCCTATATTGGAGTAAATCTTATGGATGTATGTATCCCTATATTGAAGTAAATCTTATATGTGTATCCCTATAGAGGAGTAAATCCTATCTAAAATGTGGCACGCAACGAATTTTTTTTTGCTAAGGTGGGAGGGGCCGGATTTAAATATTTTGTTGAATATTTAAATTTAAGTTTTGTTATTATGTGTTTCCTTCTAAAAAAATCCGTAGCAGTGTCAATATGGACAGGTTATCTTCCTAGCAGTGTCAATATGGAAAGGTTATCTCCATAGCAGTGTCAATATGAAATGGTTATCTCCGTAACAGTGCCAATATGGAAAGGTTATCTCCGTAGCAGTGCCAATATGGAAAGGTTATCTCCGTAGCAGTGCCAATATGAAAAGGTTATCTCTGTAGCAGTATCAATATGAAAAGGTTATCTCTGTAGCAGTGTCAATATGGAAATGTTATCTCTGTAGCAGTGTGAATGTGGAAAGGTTATCTCCGTAGCAGTGTCAATATGGAAAGGTTATCCCCGTAGCAGTGTCAATATGAAAAGGTTATCTCCGTGGCAGTGTCAATATGGAAAGGTTATCTCCATAGCAGTGTCAATATGAAATGGTTATCTCCGTAACAGTGCCAATATGGAAAGGTTATCTCCGTAGCAGTGCCAATATGGAAAGTGTGTCTCCATAGCAGTGTCAATATGGAAAGGTTATCTCCGTAGCAGTGTCAATATGGAAAGGTTATCTCCGTAGCAGTGTCAATTTGAAATGGTTATCTCCGTAACAGTGTCAATATGGAAAGGTTATCTCCGTAGCAGTGTCAATATGGAAAGGTTATCTCCGTAGCAGTGTCAATATGGAAAGGGTGTCTCCATAGCAGTGTCAATATGGAAAGATGATCTCCGTAGCAGTGTCAATATGAAACGGTTATCTCAGTAGCAGTGTAAATATGGAAAGGTTATCTCCGTAGCAGTGTCAATATGGAAAGGTTATCTCTGTAGCAGTGCCAATATTTAAAGGTTATCTCCGTAGCAGTGTCAATATGAATTATCTCCATAACAGTTATGTGTTTCCTTCTAAAAAAATCCGTAGCAGTGTCAATATGGACAGGTTATCTTCCTAGCAGTGTCAATATGGAAAGGTTATCTCCATAGCAGTGTCAATATGAAATGGTTATCTCCGTAACAGTGTCAATATGGAAAGTTTATCTCCATAGCAGTGTCAATATGGAAAGGTTATCTCCGTAGCAGTGCCAATATGAAAAGGTTATCTCTGTAGCAGTGTCAATATGAAAAGGTTATCTCTGTAGCAGTGTCAATATGGAAATGTTATCTCTGCAGCAGTGTCAATATGGAAAGGTTATCTCTGTAGCAGTGTCAATTTGAAAAGGTTATCCCCGTAGCAGTGTCAATATGAAAAGGTTATCTCCGTAGCAGTGTCAATATGGAAAGGTTATCTCCATAGCAGTGTCAATATGAAATGGTTATCTCCGTAACAGTGTCAATATGGAAAGGTTATCTCCGTAGCAGTGTCAATATGGAAAGGTTATCTCCGTAGCAGTGTCAATTTGAAAAGGTTATCCCCGTAGCAGTGTCAATATGAAAAGGTTATCTCCGTAGCAGTGTCAGTATGGAAAGGTTATCTCCGTAGCAGTGTCAATATGAAAAGGTTATCTCCGTAGCAGTGTCAATATGAAAAGGTTATCTCCGTAGCAGTGTCAATATGGAAAGGTTATCTCCATAGCAGTGTCAATATGGAAAGATGATCTCCGTAGCAGTGTCAATATGAAAAGGTTATCTCTGTAGCAGTGTGAATGTGGAAAGGTTATCTCTGTAGCAGTGCCAATATTTAAAGGTTATCTCCGTAGCAGTGTCAATATGAATTATCTCCATAACAGTGTCAATATGAATTATCCCTGTAGCAGTGTCAATATGAATTATCTCCATAGTAGTGTCAATATGAATTATCTCCGTAGCAGTGTCAATATGAGTTATCTACGTAGCAGTGTCAATATGAATTATCTCTGTAGCAGTGTCAATATGAATTATCTCCGTAGCAGTGTCAATATGAATTATCTACGTAGCAGTGTCAATATGAATTATCCCTGTAGCAGTGTCAATATGAATTATCACCGTAGCAGTGCCAATATGAATTATCTCCGTAGCAGTGTCAATATGAATTATCTACGTAGCAGTGTCAATATGAATTATCCCTGTAGCAGTGTCAATATGAATTATCTCCGTAGCAGTGTCAATATGAATTATCCCTGTAGCAGTGTCAATATGAATTATCTCCGTAGCAGTGCCAATATGAATTATCTCTGTAGCAGTGTCAATATGAATTATCCCTGTAGCAGTGTCAATATGAACTATCTCCATAGTAGTGTCAATATGAATTATCTCCATAGCAGTGCCAATATGAATTATCTCCGTAGCAGTATCAATATGAATTATCCCTGTAGCAGTGTCAATATGAATTATCTCCGTAACAGTGTCAATATAAATTATCTCCATAGTAGTGTCAATATGAATTATCTCCGTAGCAGTATCAATATGAATTATCCCTGTAGCAGTGTCAATATGAATTATCTCCGTAACAGTGTCAATATAAATTATCTCCATAGTAGTGTCAATATGAATTATCTCCGTAGCAGTGTCAATATGAATTATCTCCGTAGCAGTGTCAATATGAATTATCTCCGTAGCAGTGTCAATATGAATTATCCCTGTAGCAGTGTCAATATGAATTATCTCCGTAGCAGTATCAATATGAATTATCCCTGTAGTAGTGTCAATATGAATTATCTCCGTAGCAGTGTCAATATGAATTATCTACGTAGCAGTGTCAATATGAATTATCTCCGTAGCAGTGTCAATATGAATTATCACCGTAGCAGTGCCAATATGAATTATCACCGTAGCAGTGCCAATATGAATTATCTCCATAGTAGTGTCAATGTGAATTATCTCCGTAACAGTGTCAATATGAATTATCCCTGTAGCAGTGTCAATATGAATTATCACCGTAGCAGTGTCAATATGAATTATCTCCATAGTAGTGTCAATGTGAATTATCTCCGTAACAGTGTCAATATGAATTATCTCCGTAGCAGTGTCAATATGAGTTATCTACGTAGCAGTGTCAATATGAATTATCTCTGTAGCAGTGCCAATATGAATTATCTCCATAGTAGTGTCAATATGAATTATCTCCATAACAGTGTCAATACGAATTATCCCTGTAGTAGTGTCAATATGAATTATCTCCGTAGCAGTGTCAATATGAAAATGAGTTGCAGTTTTGAGAAATTCTCAACTCTTAATGCCTAATTCCGATGTGTGGGGGGGGGGGGGGGGCGAGAGGGGGCGGGGGGTCTTAGAGGGTCAGAGGTCACAAAATTGAAGATGGACGAATTTTCAATAGAGGTCAATAAAGTAAAAGATATACTCTATTTTTTATATTTTTTCGATTTACTATCGTTTTGACGTTTTAACGACACTTGGGCGATTTTCGACACTTTTTAGCATGAACATGCCACCTTTATGACGCCTTTCCTTATTACTTACTTATGCTACATCCACGAAACGTCAGACCATATTTGCTAGGTGATGGCTTTAACAAAGAAAAATAATTTCGTTTCTGCTAAGTCACAGTTTTGACGTGTTCACGTTGAAACTTTATTGTTATTTTTTTTCGATTTCTCATATATAGGAAAGACTTTTTTACTTCTGACAATTTGGAAATATAATCCCCGGCAAGAATTCTTCTTCTAAAATATTATCAGTTTGTTGCGAAATTTTGACCCCTTAAAGTCAATATCGGACAAATAATTTTGTTTTTTTGGATGGACATAAAAATATCTGCTAAGTCACAGTTTTGACGTGTTCACGTTGAAACTTTATTGTTATTTTTTTTCGATTTCTCATATATAGGAAAGACTTTTTTACTTCTGACAATTTGGAAATATAATCCCCGGCAAGAATTCTTCTTCTAAAATATTATCAGTTTGTTGCGAAATTTTGACCCCTTAAAGTCAATATCGGACAAATAATTTTGTTTTTTTGGATGGACATAAAAATATCGGCAATTTTGTAGGCACTAACCCCGAAACTACAAAGAATACTTCTATAATATTTCATAGAGGGCTTATTTAATACCTGAGTTCAAGAACAGTTCAGATGTTGTTTCAAATGGCGTGAAAGTGTTGACGCTATGGTGTTAAATACGGCCTGGATAGCAGAGCGTCAAAAATATAATTTCACTGGAAAAAGTTGACATTATAGGAGATTTTAGTTCATTTGGTGGATAAAGTTGACATTATAGGAGATTTTTGTTCATTTTATGGATAAAGTTGGCATTATACAGTTAAAACTAGAAGTCTTGTCACGAACTCTGCGCTTATCTAGGCTTAATTGCGTGCAAGAATTGCGCGCAATTGCCATGTCGAATGGCATCCAAAGCACGGCAGGTTCTCCTGGTTACTCATAGCAAACACAGGCAATGTTTCTGCCAATGGACCTCCGGGTTACCTGGGGGTCCATTGGCTGAAACATTGCTTGTGCACAGGCCATATATACAGAATTTGATAGCCTTACTATGGCCATAACGCGTAGATTAACGCGAATATCAACGTGCTATTTGTGCGCATTTCATGACAGGACTTCTAGTTTTAACTGTAGGAGATTTTAGTTCATTTTAGATCAAATGACATTGTGGTACATATTATTCCAACATTTGAAATTATCGGCAATGTATTTCATCTTTATAAATTCGATCATTGATGCGAACGATGCGAGTTTAATGTTTTCTTCTTAACCCTTTACCTCACGTGAAAAGCAGACGACACACTTTGCAAAAAAAAAAAAAAAATGAATAACTAATCGTTTTCATTTTTTTGCCTCAAAGCCAAAGGCTGTGACCCCTCATTGGAAACGTTCAAACGAGGGGTCATAACGTATGTTTTTGAGACAACAATGAAAAATAATGAAAATTAATTGGCGATTTCTGAGAATAGCGCTGGCCGGTTTTTGCTGTTAAATTGGTTGAAGGGTTAATTCTGCATTTTGAGCCCCATTTTTAGACTCAACATTCTAAAAGTTTGAAACTGTAGAGAACAGCTTCTGTATCTCCTAAAGGAATATTGGAATTTATTCACCATCATATTCGTATACACACTGATGTTCTTGTAATATATTGAATATTATCTTGTTAAACGCCACCGGGTGTTGTAAAACTTTAAAATAAAATTTTATTATATAAAGTTGAAATTAAATGATCTCGACCTTTCCCCTTGAAGTGACATAAATCGTCATTGGTCGTATTTCTTTTTATGGTATCTAGAGATTTGCTCGCGATCTTAAGTAGACCTTTAGTTTGAAAGGAAGGGGGGGGGGGGGGGTGCTATAAAATATTGATCTCTCTCTCTCTCTGTTGTGTTAATTGTTTTCCGCCTTTTTTGTTCAACACCCCTGTGAAAAAAAGACGGGAGTCATTCATCCCCCACTTATGTCGTTATGAAAATTGACCTTCAATCAAGTTATCTCTCTTGAAATTATCAGACGGGCGAAAAGGTTTCATTTAAGTTGAAAGTAATATTCTTTCGTAAGCCCCAATGACATCAGTGGATTATAAAGTCAAGGTTTCTCTTGTTACATTGAATCAACGAAAAAACTTACAGCTGTCTTTTTTTTTTTGGTTTATTAGAAATAACAAAAGGAAAATATGACTTTTCATTGCAGGCTAATTAGATACAACAAATTTACAGATAATCTGTCTTTAACCACTTAACCTCAGAGGCCGTTTTTTTCCGGCCGGTTCACAAGCTACGCAATAATGCCATTAAAGGGGTGGCTACAACGTTAAAGTGCGGTGTAGATCAATCAATATTTTCAACGTGCAGCCTTGGTATCGGTCGGTTCACAAACTACGTAATAATGTCATTAAAGGGGTGGCTACAATGTTAAAGTGCGGTGTAGACCAATCAATATTTTCAACGTGCAGCCCCAAGGCCCGTTAAAACTCCACAATTTCAGTGTTGTCATTCGACGGAGCCGTGCCGCGGGCGATAATGGTATAAATAGCCATTAGCGGCCCGCGGCCCTGCTATTTTTAGATTCAAGTTAGCTGTAACAGGGAGTGGTAATAATAGTAATAACATGATTGTTGTCAGGCATCATGATTCATTAACTGTCCTGCAGCAATGATGAACAGCACTTGAGCTTATTAACGGCCCTCAACTTCGTCTCGGGCCTTTAATAAACACTCGGGCTATTCATCAATACTGCAAGGCCGCTAATGAACCATAATGCCCTCCAAAATCATATTATTGTTATATTGGCGGTGACCGAAATTGGACTAACATTTCGACAATTTACAAACCGTACAAAGAGAGGTTCTCCAAAAAGGAAATCGTTAAATTTGACTAACATTTCGACAAATTTTACAAACCGTACAAAGAGAGGTTCTCTAAAAAGGAAATCGTTTAGGGGTGTGGCGGGGGGGGGGGGGGGGGGCAAAGATGCAAAACTGTATTGAGTTGAAAGATATTTTTTTAACCCTTCACCCAACATAATGACTAAAACCAGCCAGCGCTATTCGCAAATATCACCATTCAACTTTCATTTATTTTTGCATTTTTTACTCAAAACGATAGCTTATGACCCCTTATTGGAACGAGCTCGGTTAGTTCGGCCAATGAGGGGTTCTAAACTATGTTTTGGACAGATAAAAAAGAAGTTATTCAATAATTTTGTTTTTCGTCTATCTTTCGTGTAAGCTAAAGGTTTAAAACAATCTATACAAATATGCTAATGTTTTTGTTACAGTTGGATGTTTATTGACAAAATGTCGACCTGGTAGTGTATGCAGACGGAGTGGGAGATCTTACCGTTGCGTACCAATAAGTAAGTGTGAACTCTTACTACACTAGTAGACATTATTATGTCTCACGTCTGTGACATCGACAGTAATTGGTTAATTTGATCCCTTCTAAACGCCATGGTATAGGAGTATTTGGACAAAACATGGGTACTATCGGAACGTTCTTCCCTAGAGACATGAGAACAAAGAAAATGTAAGCTCTACTTCTGTTGATCAGCGTCGATTACGCACGCGCTGATTGGAATTTCTCAACACTAAACGATGGCGCCGTGTCTGTATAACTTTTTTCGTCACCGATAGACACAAACTTACCGACAATTATGTCATCTTCAGTGGGTGTGTTTTCAATTGTAACTGCAAACAATGAATTCAAAACAATCAGAAATATTAAAAACTCACGTGGTGTTCACCACTTTAGTGAATCGTGAATGTGACTTCAATCAATTATATTTCCATAAGTTTAGTATTTGTGCTCCTCGTCCTCACTGAATCTCTGCCTCACGCTGAAGTTCAAAATAAATTGTTTCACTCCGCTTAATTCTAACAACTGTCGTCGTCCAAGAAACATGGATTTATATTCCATTATACCACATATCATACAAGCATTAATAATGAATTATGACATGAACAGCATGATGCAGTTGTAAACACTGACATTTGGTGATACAAAAACTTCCAAAACGACGGCAATTGTAACAAGTCATTTTCGAATTTGGTGATCTGGAAACTCACAAAGAGACGTCATTCGTTCGAAATGACGTCACTAAAAGCATGTTTCTGAATTCGACTACATTGTTACAAGACTGATGGCATGATGCAGTTAACGCTTAACAATGAAAGCTATTTTTTTTGTTCGGCATAATAAAATAATTAGAACGTTTCTTTTCATGTTCTATCGGTCGATAGCACCTGAGTGTGTGTGATGTTTGTTGAAAACCTTCAGCAGCTTCGCTACTTCACGTTTTATTTCAGAAATCACACAAACTCAGGTACAATCGATCGACAGAACATGAAAAGAAACGTCCTAATATTATAATATACACGGATCTCGATTTATACTTACACCTTACAGTAGGCAATCCAATTATACACCTTACAGTAGGCAATCCAATTATACTTACACCTTACAGTAGGAAATCCAATTATACTTACACCTTACAGTAGGCAATCCAATTATACTTACGCCTTACAGTAGGCAATCCAATTATACTTACACCTTACAGTAGGCAATCCAATTATACTTACGCCTTACAGTAGGCAATCCCAATTAACTAATGTACTTCACTACCACTGCCTTTTGATTTTCAAGGTTACTGGAATCACCGGGCTTCGAAACAATGGGTTTAACCTCTTTCACTTTATGGGCTGCCTGGGAATGAATCATACGATTCCCATGGCTCTGCTAGGACGAGCTTGATGTGGTCTGCGTCACAAGCTTTCTGAGCTATGTATAAAGAGGAGGGGGCTAGGATCATGTGCAGAAGATGTGACTTCAGTGGATACGCTCCTTAAAACTTATTTTCATTATTTTTCTTCATAAATAAATTTCATAATGAAAACAACAAACAATTAGAACGAAAAATAATTCCACTGTCACTTGAAAGTAGCTGATGGGAATCATGTAAACTGTTATGGACAGGATTATGGCTGATTCCTTCAAGTGTAACTGGCAGGATACATGTGAATAGTCAGGGGAAGCATAACGCGATAGAGACTGGCTTCATACACCAGAGGTACACAGTTCCGCAGAGATATGGAGATTAATTAAATTTTTAAAAAAAATAATTTTTTTAATAATTTTAATTGCTATGACGCTATATCCCCACTCCTTCCTTCCTTAATTTTAATTGCTATGGCATCATACCCCCGCCCCTTCTTAACCCTTTGAACTTTGAACTCCAGAGGCCTGGTCACAAGTTACGTCATAAAGTTATTAAGGGGGATGACTGCAAGGAAATGTGCGATACAGACCAATCAATATTTTCAACGTGCAGCCCTAAGGCTGCACGTTGAAATATTAATTGGTCAACCCCAAATAATAAATATGGACTCTTCCTATTGTTATCGTGGAACTGACATGGAAGATACCACCAGGATTCAAAGGGTTAAGTTAGATAAATGACTATTAATTTCAACACTGCTCAAAAAATTGCTATCAGTAACTCCACCCCTCTCCCCTCTTTTAATTTTAATTGCTATGACGTAGTCCCCCTAACAATTGCAGAAGCTGTTAGACTTCAATAAATTGTGTTAAAGAATCTATCAAATGGATAATTAATTTTAAATTAAGTTTAAATTGCGTAACATACATAAATACCAATAATTGAAAAGCTGCTGGCCTTCAAAAAAATTCGTTAAAGAATCTATAATTAGTTTCAAAGTATTTAAATTTATTTTTAAAAAACATCTCAAAATGTCTCGAAAAACAAAATGGCCCAACACTTTGTGAGAAGTACATTTATATGGCATGCTTCAATAAAGCAACATTGAAAAGTGTCAGAAAGCGTAATTGGGGACATACTGAGCATTTCAAGAATGGGTCACATATCCCTTTTACTTTGATACATTTAAACATCAGTGAAATTTAAATAGCGGAGGCATGCTTTTTTTGTTTTCTCATTCCAAATTCCAATCTTTATATGAAATTACCATATTGAAAGTGTTAAATTTACTGATAACTTTAAGAAATTAATGGGAGCTAACTTTCCCGTAAATCTCTTCCAATGGCGAAAATTGTCAACCATGTTTGGAGATACTTTCTGGATATTTCACCTTCTCCGATCTATGGAGTATGGATCTGTTCATAGCAAATGGTCGTGTGAGAACAATAAGGTTCTATCTTCCACTGTAACACTGAACCAATCACCTCCACTGGAACACTAACCCTAACCCTTCCACGGGAACACTAAACCTAACCCTTCCACTGGAACACTTACCCTAACCCTTCTACTGGAGCACTAACCCTAACCCTTCCATTGGAACACTAACCCTAACCCTTCCACGGAAACACTAACCGTAACCCTTCCTCTGGAACACTAACCCTAACCCTTCCACGGGAACACTAGCCCTAAACCCTTCCACGGGAACACTAGCCCTAACCCTTCCATTGGAACACTAACCCTAACCCTTCCACGGAAACACTAGCCCTACCCCTTCCACTGGAACAGTAACCCTAACCCTTCCACGGAAACACTAGCCGTAACCCTTCCACGAGAATACTAGCCCTAACCCTTCCACGGGAACACTAACCCTAACCCTTCCACAGGAACACTAACCTTAACCCTTCCACGGGAACATTAACCCTAACCCTTCCACGGGAACACTAACCCTACCCCTTCCACAGGAACACTAACCTTAACCCTTCCACGGGAACATTAACCCTAACCCTACCACGGGAACACTAGCCCTAACCCTTCTACGGGAACACTTGCCCTAACCCTTCCCCTGGAACACTAACCTTAACCCTTCCACGGGAACATGAACCCTTACCCTTCCACTGGATCACTAACTCTAATCCTTCTACGGGAACACTAACCCTAACCCTTTCACGGGAACACTAGGCCGAACCCTTCCACGTGAACACTAGCCCTAACCCTTCCACGGGAACACTAACCCTAACCCTTCCACGGGAACACAAGCCCTAACCCTTCCACGGGAACACTAGCCCTAACCCTTTCACGGGAACACTAGGCCGAACCCTTCCACGTGAACACTAGCCCTAACCCTTCCACGGGAACACTAACCCTAACCCTTCCACGGGAACACAAGCCCTAACCCTTCCCCGGATCACTAGCCCTAACCCTTCAAGGGAACACTAGTCCTAACCATTCAATGGGAACACTAGCCCCAACCCTTCAAGGGAACACTAGTCCAAACCATTCAATGGGAACACTAGCCCTAGCCCTTCCACGGGAACACTAACCCTAACCCTTCCACGGGAACACTAACTTCTACTGGAACACTAGCCCTAACCCTTCCACGGTAAGATAGAACCTTGTGGTTCTCATACGACGAAATCTTAATATTTATTTATTTATTGGTGCATTACGCCACATCAGCAGCTAAGGCTATATAGTGGCGATGAAAGTTTGAATTGTAAAAAATGAGCGAAATCTTAATATTACAGATCCTCAGTTTCTACGAACTACAGAACTTATCACAACTGTATGGCCCTGGATGTTTAAAGTATCACAAACCACATACGAACGTATTAATTAATACTGAATGAAATTTGACTGACATTTCGACAAATTTGTCAAACCGTACAAAGAGAGGTGCTCTAAGATGGGAACCTATTTTTTAGGTGGAGGGGGTGGGGGCTCCGATACAAAAATATATTGAGATAAATGTTATCAAGTTACAGAGATTATTACCATTATGTGGATGTACAAAATATGTATCCGAGTCGAGCTCCGGGTTCTAAGAGCAGATCACGACGAGTCGAAGACGAGTCGCGATCTACCATTAGAACCCGGAGCGAGACTCGGATACATATTTATCTTACAGGATATTGGGTATAAGTCAAGAATGTAGACGAATATATAACGTACTATTTATTCGTACAGATGAACAAAAAAAAAAAAAAAAATGGAACTCACGCGAAAGGAACGTGCTTGTATCCGACCCCCTGGTACAAACATCTGTATCAGGTAGCGGATACACGACAGTTGCGGAGTTAATACAGACAAAATACAAGTTGATTGTAAGATAAAACCCTTATCCATCATAATGATTAAAACCACCTTAGCACTATTTACACATATCACCACTTAGTTTTCATTAATTTTTCATTTTTGGTCTCAAAAAGATAGCTTATGACCACTCATTGGAACAAACAAGTCGAGTTCGTCCCAATGAGGTGTCATAGGCTATGTTTTTGACACCAAAAAATGAAAAAAGTCAGTTATTCAAGAATATTGTTTTGGTTATACAAATATGCTAATGTGTTTGTTACAGATGGATGTTCAAGAATAAAATGTCGACCTGGTAGTACATGCAGAAGGATTGGAACATCTTTCCGTTGCGTACCAATAAGTAAGTGTGAATTCTTACTACGCTAGTAAATATTATGTATACGGACCTCGATTTACGTAATATTTTACATTTATACTTGTACCTTACAGTAAGTAATCCAACTGACTAATTTATTTCATCCTCCCCACCTTTTGATTTGTAAGGTAACTGTTATTACCTGGCTTCAAACCAATGGGTTCAAGGTTTTTTCACTTTAGAGTACTGTGTAGTGGATGAACAAAGGTATCCGTAGCGAAGATACGACGCGCCGAGGCGACGCGATGCGAAGAGAACCACATCGCCTAGGTTAGAGCAGGAGAGGAAGAATCCGGACTTCCCCGGGAAATGTTTTCAAACTTTCTGGTTTAAACAGCAAAAAAAAAAAAGAAAAACCAAAACAAATTCTCTTGCAAAGAGCATTCGTAAATGATGTTTCAGATTCTTCGAACGTGAAACCCTTTATGTGTTGTGCTATTGGTAGGGGGTACCTCCGAGCAGGGATGGGGAGAGGAAATTCGGGCCCCAGATTTAATTCTCAGGGTTAATTTCGCAAATTTGCAAAAGTGTGGGATAGAGATGAAGATGTGGAAGGCACAGGCGATGATAGGGCGGTTATGAACACTTTGAAATTATTTATAAAATGGAGTCTTCTGGTGGATTTCGGGATAAAAAAAATCATATTATATTTTTGCCGTTGAACTGAGTTATGCTTTTTGTTGAGAGAGTTACCGCACATTTTCGTAATTAACTCTATGCTACTTACGGAACAATCCGATGCTCTTTGTCGTGAGTAACGGCTTATTTTCGTAGTATATATCTCTACTACGCATGGAACTACCCAATGCTCTCTGTTGTGAGTAACCGCTCGTTTTCACAGTATATATCTCTAATATGTACAGAACCACCCGACGCGCTTTGTCGTGAGTAACCGCCCATTTCCGTAATATATACTCTACTATGTACGGAACTACCCGATGCTCTTTGCCGTGATTAACCACTTATCTTCCTACTGCGTACAGAGCAATCCTATGCTCGTTGTCGTGAGAAACCGCTCATCTTCATAGCAAATATCTCTACTGCATTCGGAACTATCTTGTACTCTTTGTTCATAGTATATACTATGTACGGAACTATCCTGTGCTCTTCGTCGTGAGTAAGCACTCATTTTCGTAGTATATATCTCTACTATATACGATACTATCCCATGCTCTTTGTCTTGGATAACTGCTTATTTTTGTAGTATATATCTCTACTCTATACCGTACTATCCTATGCACTTTGTCTTGGATAACTGCTTATTTTTGTAGTATATATCTCTACTATATACTTTACTATCCTATGCACTTTGTCTTGAATAACTGCTTATTTTTGTAGTATATATCTCTACTATATACCGTACTATCCTATGCTCTTTGTCTTGGATAACTGCTTATTTTTGTAGTATATATCTCTACTATATACTTTACTATCCCATGCTCTTTGTCTTGGATAACTGCTTATTTTTGTAGTATATATCTCTACTATATACCGTACTATCCTATGCTCTTTGTCTTGGATAACTGCTTATTTTTGTAGTATATATCTCTACTCTATACGGTACTATCCTATGCACTTTGTCTTGGATAACTGCTTATTTTTGTAGTATATATCTCTACTATATACTTTACTATCCTATGCACTTTGTCTTGGATAACCGCTTATTTTTGTAGTATATATCTCTACTCTATACCGTACTATCCTATGCACTTTGTCCTGGATAACTGCTTATTTTTGTAGTATATATCTCTACTATATACTTTACTATCCCATGCTCTTTGTCTTGGATAACTGCTTATTTTTGTAGTATATATCTCTACTATATACCGTACTATCCTATGCACTTTGTCTTGGATAACCGCGTATTTTTGTAGTATATATCTCTACTATATACGATACTATCCTATGCACTTTGTCTTGGATAACTGCTTCTTTTTGTAGTATATATCTCTACTATATACGGTACTATCCTATGCACTTTGTCTTGGATAACTGCTTATTTTTGTAGTATATATCTCTACTCTATACGGTACTATCCTATGCACTTTGTCTTGGATAACTGCTTATTTTTGTAGTATATATCTCTACTATATACTTTACTATCCTATGCACTTTGTCTTGGATAACCGCGTATTTTTGTAGTATATATCTCTACTATATACGATACTATCCTATGCACTTTGTCTTGGATAACTGCTTCTTTTTGTAGTATATATCTCTACTATATACGGTACTATCCTATGCACTTTGTCTTGGATAACTGCTTATTTTTGTAGTATATATCTCTACTCTATACGGTACTATCCTATGCACTTTGTCCTGGATAACTGCTTATTTTTGTAGTATATATCTCTACTATATACGATACTATCCTATGCACTTTGTCTTGGATAACTGCTTATTTTTGTAGTATATATCTCTACTATATACTTTACTATCCTATGCACTTTGTCTTGGATAACTGCTTATTTTTGTAGTATATATCTCTACTATATACCGTACTATCCTATGCACTTTGTCTTGGATAACTGCTTATTTTTGTAGTATATATCTCTACTCTATACCGTACTATCCTATGCACTTTGTCTTGGATAACTGCTTATTTTTGTAGTATATATCTCTACTCTATACGGTACTATCCTATGCTCTTTGTCTTGGATAACCGCTTATTTTTGTAGTATATATCTCTACTATATACGATACTATCCTATGCACTTTGTCTTGGATAACTGCTTATTTTTGTAGTATATATCTCTACTATATACGATACTATCCTATGCACTTTGTCCTGGATAACCGCGTATTTTTGTAGTATATATCTCTACTATATACCGTACTATCCTATGCTCTTTGTCTTGGATAACCGCTTATTTTTGTAGTATATATCTCTACTATATACGATACTATCCTATGCACTTTGTCCTGGATAACTGCTTATTTTTGTAGTATATATCTCTACTCTATACCGTACTATCCTATGCACTTTGTCCTGGATAACTGCTTATTTTTGTAGTATATATCTCTACTATATACAGTACTATCCTATGCTCTTTGTCTTGGATAACCGCTTATTTTTGTAGTATATATCTCTACTATATACCGTACTATCCTATGCACTTTGTCTTGGATAACTGCTTATTTTTGTAGTATACATCCGCTTATTTTTGTAGTATATATCTCTACTATATACGGTACTATCCTATGCACTTTGTCTTGGATAACTGCTTATTTTTGTAGTATATATCTCTACTATATACCGTACTATCCTATGCTCTTTGTCTTGGATAACCGCTTATTTTTGTAGTATATATCTCTACTATATACAGTACTATCCTATGCACTTTGTCTTGGATAACTGCTTATTTTTGTAGTATATATCTCTACTATATACCGTACTATCCTATGCTCTTTGTCTTGGATAACTGCTTATTTTTGTAGTATATATCTCTACTATATACTTTACTATCCCATGCTCTTTGTCTTGGATAACTGCTTATTTTTGTAGTATATATCTCTACTATATACCGTACTATCCTATGCTCTTTGTCTTGGATAACTGCTTATTTTTGTAGTATATATCTCTACTCTATACGGTACTATCCTATGCACTTTGTCTTGGATAACTGCTTATTTTTGTAGTATATATCTCTACTATATACCGTACTATCCTATGCACTTTGTCTTGGATAACTGCTTATTTTTGTAGTATATATCTCTACTCTATACCGTACTATACTATGCACTTTGTCTTGGATAACCGCTTATTTTTGTAGTATATATCTCTACTATATACGGTACTATCCTATGCACTTTGTCTTGGATAACTGCTTATTTTTGTAGTATATATCTCTACTCTATACCGTACTATCCTATGCACTTTGTCTTGGATAACTGCTTATTTTTGTAGTATATATCTCTACTCTATACCGTACTATCCTATGCACTTTGTCTTGGATAACTGCTTATTTTTGTAGTATATATCTCTACTATATACGGTACTATCCTATGCACTTTGTCTTGGATAACTGCTTATTTTTGTAGTATATATCTCTACTCTATACCGTACTATCCTATGCTCTTTGTCTTGGATAACCGCTTATTTTTGTAGTATATATCTCTACTATATACGGTACTATCCTATGCACTTTGTCTTGGATAACTGCTTATTTTTGTAGTATATATCTCTACTCTATACCGTACTATCCTATGCACTTTGTCTTGGATAACTGCTTATTTTTGTAGTATATATCTCTACTCTATACCGTACTATCCTATGCTCTTTGTCTTGGATAACTGCTTATTTTTGTAGTATATATCTCTACTATATACGATACTATCCTATGCACTTTGTCTTGGATAACTGCTTATTTTTGTAGTATATATCTCTACTCTATACCGTACTATCCTATGCACTTTGTCTTGGATAACTGCTTATTTTTGTAGTATATATCTCTACTATATACGGTACTATCCTATGCACTTTGTCTTGGATAACTGCTTATTTTTGTAGTATATATCTCTACTCTATACCGTACTATCCTATGCTCTTTGTCTTGGATAACCGCTTATTTTTGTAGTATATATCTCTACTCTATACCGTACTATCCTATGCACTTTGTCTTGGATAACTGCTTATTTTTGTAGTATATATCTCTACTCTATACCGTACTATCCTATGCACTTTGTCTTGGATAACTGCTTATTTTTGTAGTATATATCTCTACTCTATACCGTACTATCCTATGCACTTTATCTTGGATAACTGCTTATTTTTGTAGTATATATCTCTACTCTATACCGTACTATCCTATGCACTTTGTCTTGGATAACTGCTTATTTTTGTAGTATATATCTCTACTATATACGATACTATCCTATGCTCTTTGTCTTGGATAACTGCTTATTTTTGTAGTATATATCTCTACTATATACGATACTATCCTATGCACTTTGTCTTGGATAACTGCTTATTTTTGTAGTATATATCTCTACTCTATACCGTACTATCCTATGCACTTTGTCTTGGATAACTGCTTATTTTTGTAGTATATATCTCTACTATATACGGTACTATCCTATGCACTTTGTCTTGGATAACTGCTTATTTTTGTAGTATATATCTCTACTCTATACCGTACTATCCTATGCACTTTGTCTTGGATAACTGCTTATTTTTGTAGTATATATCTCTACTATATACGATACTATCCTATGCTCTTTGTCTTGGATAACTGCTTATTTTTGTAGTATATATCTCTACTATATACGATACTATCCTATGCACTTTGTCTTGGATAACTGCTTATTTTTGTAGTATATATCTCTACTCTATACCGTACTATCCTATGCACTTTGTCTTGGATAACTGCTTATTTTTGTAGTATATATCTCTACTATATACGATACTATCCTATGCACTTTGTCTTGGATAACTGCTTATTTTTGTAGTATATATCTCTACTCTATACCGTACTATCCTATGCACTTTGTCTTGGATAACTGCTTATTTTTGTAGTATATATCTCTACTATATACGATACTATCCTATGCTCTTTGTCTTGGATAACTGCTTATTTTTGTAGTATATATCTCTACTATATACGATACTATCCTATGCACTTTGTCTTGGATAACTGCTTATTTTTGTAGTATATATCTCTACTATATACGATACTATCCTATGCACTTTGTCTTGGATAACTGCTTATTTTTGTAGTATATATCTCTACTCTATACGGTACTATCCTATGCACTTTGTCTTGGATAACTGCTTATTTTTGTAGTATATATCTCTACTATATACCGTACTATCCTATGCTCTTTGTCTTGGATAACCGCTTATTTTTGTAGTATATATCTCTACTCTATACCGTACTATCCTATGCTCTTTGTCCTGGATAACCGCTTATTTTTGTAGTATATATCTCTACTATATACGATACTATCCTATGCTCTTTGTCTTGGATAACCGCTTATTTTTGTAGTATATATCTCTACTCTATACCGTACTATCCTATGCACTTTGTCTTGGATAACTGCTTATTTTTGTAGTATATATCTCTACTCTATACGGTACTATCCTATGCACTTTGTCTTGGATAACAGCTTATTTTTGTAGTATATATCTCTACTATATACGGTCTATCCTATGCACTTTGTCTTGGATAACCGCTTATTTTTGTAGTATATATCTCTACTATATACGGTACTATCCTATGTTCTTTGTCTTGGATAACTGCTTATTTTTGTAGTATATATCTCTACTCTATACGGTACTATCCTATGCTCTGTGTCTTGGATAACTGCTTATTTTTGTAGTATATATCTCTACTATATACGATACTATCCTATGCACTTTGTCTTGGATAACTGCTTATTTTTGTAGTATATATCTCTACTCTATACCGTACTATCCTATGCACTTTGTCTTGGATAACTGCTTATTTTTGTAGTATATATCTCTACTATATACGATACTATCCTATGCTCTTTGTCTTGGATAACTGCTTATTTTTGTAGTATATATCTCTACTATATACGATACTATCCTATGCACTTTGTCTTGGATAACTGCTTATTTTTGTAGTATATATCTCTACTATATACGATACTATCCTATGCACTTTGTCTTGGATAACTGCTTATTTTTGTAGTATATATCTCTACTCTATACGGTACTATCCTATGCACTTTGTCTTGGATAACAGCTTATTTTTGTAGTATATATCTCTACTATATACGGTCTATCCTATGCACTTTGTCTTGGATAACCGCTTATTTTTGTAGTATATATCTCTACTATATACGGTACTATCCTATGTTCTTTGTCTTGGATAACTGCTTATTTTTGTAGTATATATCTCTACTCTATACGGTACTATCCTATGCTCTGTGTCTTGGATAACTGCTTATTTTTGTAGTATATATCTCTACTATATACGGTACTATCCTATGCTCTTTGTCTTGGATAACCGCTTATTTTTGTAGTATATATCTCTACTATATACGATACTATCCTATGCACTTTGTCTTGGATAACTGCTTATTTTTGTAGTATATATCTGCTTATTTTTGTAGTATATATCTCTACTCTATACGGTACTATCCTATGCTCTTTGTCTTGGATAACCGCTTATTTTTGTAGTATATATCTCTACTATATACGGTACTATCCTATGCACTTTGTCTTGGATAACTGCTTATTTTTGTAGTATATATCTCTACTCTATACGGTACTATCCTATGCACTTTGTCTTGGATAACTGCTTATTTTTGTAGTATATATCTCTACTCTATACCGTACTATCCTATGCTCTTTGTCTTGGATAACCGCTTATTTTTGTAGTATATATCTCTACTATATACGATACTATCCTATGCACTTTGTCTTGGATAACTGCTTATTTTTGTAGTATATATCTCTACTATATACGATACTATCCTATGCTCTTTGTCTTGGATAACCGCTTATTTTTGTAGTATATATCTCTACTCTATACCGTACTATCCTATGCTCTTTGTCCTGGATAACCGCTTATTTTTGTAGTATATATCTCTACTATATACGATACTATCCTATGCTCTTTGTCTTGGATAACCGCTTATTTTTGTAGTATATATCTCTACTCTATACCGTACTATCCTATGCTCTTTGTCCTGGATAACCGCTTATTTTTGTAGTATATATCTCTACTATATACGATACTATCCTATGCTCTTTGTCTTGGATAACCGCTTATTTTTGTAGTATATAACTGCTTATTTTTGTAGTATATATCTGCTTATTTTTGTAGTATATATCTCTACTACATACGATACTATCCTATGCACTTTGTCCTGGATAACCGCTTATTTTTGTAGTATATATCTCTACTATATACGGTACTATCCTATGCACTTTGTCTTGGATAACCGCTTATTTTTGTAGTATATATCTCTTCTTCGTGAGGAACTATCCGATGCTCCTTGTCATTAGTATCCGCTGATTTTAGTAGTATATGTGCTTTGTCGTGAATAACCGCTAGGCTTCGCAGTATATACCTGTACTTCATACGGAACTACCCGATGTTCTTTGTCGTGAGTAGCAGCTCATTTTCGTACTTTATATCTCTACTTTGTACAGAAGTATCCTGTGCTCTTTCCGGATATACGCAATCCATTTTTCTCTTTAACCAAGCAGTGGAATAGTCAATTTTCATCGCAAGAACAGTTTTTGATTTCGATGACGTCATGTAGGGTGCGATGGGAGATAAATCATTTTCGAGTTTTTGGGGGATAGAATGGGGAAATCTTACCCCGAGGAAAGATTTTTGACCCAGATACTTGGCAGATCGAGTGTCTGGTGAAATATTTTTTTCCTCTTGGGCGAAATTTTCCCACCACTCCTACATAACTCGAGGACAATGGCGTAGCCAGGTTAGAGTGTCTGTGGTGGGGGTGGGGAGTGGGGGGGGGGGGCTTACCCGCTAAAACTGCACCTCCCAAAAAACATATTGGCCCAGTGCCACTTTCAAATAACATGAAGCCCTTAAACCGTTTCCAATATATTGCTGCACACTCTAAAATGCCTCTGATTCGCCATTAGAGTACCGAATGTTACTAAGTTTAGACGGGGTCCGGGGGGGGGATCCGGGGGGGGGGGGCGAGTGGATATGGGTCTGTTCATAGCAAATGGTCGTGTGAGAACAATAAGGTTCTATCTCCCACTGTAACACAAAACCAAACACCTCCACTGGAACACTAACCCTAACCCTTCCACGGGAACACTAACTCTAACCCTTCCACTGGAGCACTAACCCTAACCTTTCCACGGGAACACTAGCCCTAACCCTTCCACGGGAACACTAGCCTTAACCCTTCCACGGGAACACTAGCCCTACCCCTTCCACTGGAACACTAGCCCTAATCCTTCCACTGGAACATTAACCCTAACCCTTTCACTGGAACACTAGCCCTTACCCTTCCACTGGAATACTAGCCCCATCCCTTCCACGGGAACACTAACCTTAACCCTTCCACTGGAAAACTAGTTCTAACCCATCCACGGGAACACTAGCCCTAACCCTTCCACTGGAACACTAGCCCTAACCCTTCTACTGGAACACTAACCTTAACCCTTCCACGGGAACACTAGCCCTAACCCTTCCACGGGAACACTAGCTCTAACCCTTCCACGGGAACACTAGCCCTAACCCTTCCACTGAAACACTACCTTAACCATTCCACAGGAACACTAGCCCTAACCCTCCACTGGAACACTAGCCCTAACCCTTCCACGGGAATACTTGCCCTAACCCTTCCACGGGAACACTAACCTTAACCCTTCCACGGGAACACTAGCCCTAACCCTTCCACGGGAACACTAGCCCTAACCCTTCCACTCGAACGCTAACCTGAACCCTTCCATGGGAACACTAGCCCTAACCCTTCTACTGGAACACTAGCCCTAACCCTTCCACGGGAATACTTGCCCTAACCCTTCCACGGGAACACTAACCCTAACCCTCCAACGGGGATACTTGTCCTAACCCTTCCACGGGAACACTAACCCTAACCCTCCAACGGGAACACTAACCCTAACCCTTCCACGGGAACATTAACCCTTATCCTACCACTGGATCACTAACTCTAACCCTTCCACGGGAACACTAACCCTAACTCTTCCACGGGAACACTGGCCCTAACCCTTCCACGGGAACACTAGCCCTAACCCTCCCACGGGAACACTAACTCTAACCCTTCCACGGAAACACTAACCCTAACCCTTCCCCAGATCACTATCCCTAACCCTTCCACGGGGACACTTGTCCTAACCATTCCATGGGAACACTAGCCCTAACCCTTCCACGGGAACACTAACCCTAACCCTTCCACGGGAACACTAACCCAACCCTTTCACTGGAACACTAACTTCTACTGGAACACTAGCCCTAACCCTTCCACTGGAAGATAGAACCTTGTGGTTCTCATACGACGAAATCTTAATATTTATTCATTTATTGGTGCATTACGCCACATCAGCAGCTAAGGCTATATAGTGGCGATGAAAGTTGGAATTGTAAAAAAATGAGCGAAATCTTAATATTACAGATCCTCAGTTTCTACGAACTACGGAACTTGTCACAACTCTATGGCACTGGATGTTTAAAGTTTCACAAACCACATCCAAACGTATTAATTAATAGTGACTGAAATTATGGCTGACATTTCGACAAATTTGCCAAACCGTACAAAGAGAGGTGCTCTAAGATGGGAACCTATTTTTTAGGGGGGGGGGGGGGGGCGAGGAGGGGGGGGGGGGGGGGGGCTCCGATACAAAAATATACTCAGATGAATGTTATCAAGTTATAGAGATTATTACCATTATGTGGATGTACAAAATATGTATCCGAGTCGAGCTCCGGGTTCTAAGGGTAGAACACGACGAGTCAAGGACGAGTAGCGATCTACCGTTTGAACCCGGAGCGAGACTCGGATACATATTTATCTTACAGTATTTTGGGGAGTTAAATAAGTTAAGAATGTAGACGAATATATAACGTACTATTTATTCGTATGGATGAACAAAAAGAAAAAAAAAATGGAACTCACGCGAAAGGAACGTGCTTGTATCCGACCACATGATACAAACATCTGTATCAGTGGGCGGATACACAACAGTTGCGGAGTTAATACAGACAAAATACAAGTTGATTGTAAGATAAAACCCTTATCCATCATAATGATTAAAACCGGCTTAGCACTATTTACACATATCACCACTTAGGTTTCATTAATTTTGCATTGTTGGTCTCAAAAAGATAGCTTATGACCACTCATTGGAACAAACAAGTCGAGTTCGTCCCAATGATGTGTCATAGGCTATGTTTTTGACACCAAAAAATGAAAAAAAAGTCAGTTATTCAAGAATTTTGTTTTGGTTATACAAATATGCTAATGTGTTTGTTACAGATGGATGTTCAAGAATAAAATGTCGACCTGGTAGTACATGCAGAAGGATTGGAACATCTTTCCGTTGCGTACCAATAAGTAAGTGTGAATTCTTACTACGCTAGTAAATATTATGTATACGGACCTCGATTTACGTAATATTTTACATTTATACTTGTACCTTACAGTAAGTAATCCAACTGACTAATTTATTTCATCCTCCCCACCTTTTGATTTGTAAGGTAACTGTTATTACCTGGCTTCAAACCAATGGGTTCAAGGTTTTTTCACTTTAGAGTACTGTGTAGTGGATGAACAAAGGTATCCGTCGCGAAGATACGACGCGCCGAGGCGACGCGATGCGAAGAGAACCACATCGCCTAGGTTAGAGCAGGAGAGGAAGAATCCGGACTCCCCCGGGAAACGTTTTCAAACCTTCTGGTTTAAACAGCAAAAAAAAAAAGAAAGAAAAACCAAAACAAATTCTCTTGCAAAGAGCATTCGTAAATGATGTTTCAGATTGTTCGAACGTGAAACCCTTTATATGTTGTGCTATTGGTAGGGGGTACCTCCGAGCAGGGATGGGGAGAGGAAATTCGGGCCCCAGATTTAATTCTCAGGGTTAATTTCGCAAATTTTCAAAAGTGTGGGATAGAGATGAAGATGTGGAAGGCACAGGCGATGGTAGGGCGGTTATGAACACTTTGAAATTATTTATTATATGGAGTCTTCTGGTGGCTTTCGGGATAAAAAAATCATATTATATTTTTGCCGTTGAAATGAGTTATGCTTTTTGTCGTGAGTAATCGCACATTTTCGTAATATATAACTCTATGCTACTTACGGAACTATCCGATGCTTTTTTTCGTGAGCAACGGCTTATTTTCGTAGTATATATCTCTACTACGTATGGAACTACCCAATGCTCTCTGTTGTGAGTAACCGCTCGTTTTCACAGTATATATCTCTAATATGTACAGAACCGCCGGATGCCCTTTGTGGTGAGTAACCGCTCATTTCCGTAATATATGCTCTACTATGTACGGAACTACCCGATGCTCTTTGCCGTGACTAACCACTTATCTTCCTATTGCGTACAGAGCAATCCTATGCTCGTTGTCGTGAGAAACCGCTCATCTTCATAGCAAATATCTCTACTGCATACGGAACTATCGTGTACTCTTTGTTCATAGTATATACTATGTACGGAACTATCCTGTGCTCTTCGTCGTGAGCAAGCACTCATTTTTGTAGTATATATCTCTACTATATACGGTACTATCCTATGCACTTTGTCCTGGATAACTGCTTATTTTTGTAGTATATATCTCTACTCTATACCGTACTATCCTATGCACTTTGTCTTGGATAACTGCTTATTTTTGTAGTATATATCTCTACTATATACTTTACTATCCTATGCACTTTGTCTTGGATAACCGCTTATTTTTGTAGTATATATCTCTACTATATACCGTACTATCCTATGCTCTTTGTCCTGGATAACCGCTTATTTTTGTAGTATATATCTCTACTATATACGGTACTATCCTATGCACTTTGTCTTGGATAACCGCTTATTTTTGTAGTATATATCTCTACTATATACTGTACTATCCTATGCACTTTGTCTTGGATAACCGCGTATTTTTGTAGTATATATCTCTACTATATACCGTACTATCCTATGCACTTTGTCTTGGATAACTGCTTATTTTTGTAGTATATATCTCTACTATATACTGTACTATCCTATGCTCTTTGTCTTGGATAACCGCTTATTTTTGTAGTATATATCTCTACTATATACGTTACTATCCTATGCACTTTGTCTTGGATAACCGCTTATTTTTGTAGTATATATCTCTACTATATACTGTACTATCCTATGCACTTTGTCTTGGATAACCGCGTATTTTTGTAGTATATATCTCTACTATATACGGTACTATCCTATGCACTTTGTCTTGGATAACTGCTTATTTTTGTAGTATATATCTCTACTCTATACGGTACTATCCTATGCACTTTGTCTTGGATAACCGCTTATTTTTGTAGTATATATCTCTACTCTATACGGTACTATCCTATGCACTTTGTCTTGGATAACTGCTTATTTTTGTAGTATATATCTCTACTATATACCGTACTATCCTATGCTCTGTGTCTTGGATAACCGCTTATTTTTGTAGTATATATCTCTACTATATACTGTACTATCCTATGCTCTTTGTCTTGGATAACCGCGTATTTTTGTAGTATATATCTCTACTATATACTGTACTATCCTATGCACTTTGTCTTGGATAACCGCGTATTTTTGTAGTATATATCTCTACTATATACGGTACTATCCTATGCACTTTGTCTTGGATAACTGCTTATTTTTGTAGTATATATCTCTACTATATACGGTACTATCCTATGCACTTTGTCTTGTATAACTGCTTATTTTTGTAGTATATATCTCTACTATATACGGTACTATCCTATGCACTTTGTCTTGGATAACTGCTTATTTTTGTAGTATATATCTCTACTATATACGGTACTATCCTATGCACTTTGTCTTGGATAACTGCTTATTTTTGTAGTATATATCTCTACTATATACGGTACTATCCTATGCACTTTGTCTTGTATAACTGCTTATTTTTGTAGTATATATCTCTACTATATACTTTACTATCCTATGCACTTTGTCTTGGATAACTGCTTATTTTTGTAGTATATATCTCTACTATATACCGTACTATCCTATGCTCTGTGTCTTGGATAACCGCTTATTTTTGTAGTATATATCTCTACTATATACGATACTATCCTATGCTCTTTGTCTTGGATAACTGCTTATTTTTGTAGTATATATCTCTACTATATACGATACTATCCTATGCACTTTGTCTTGGATAACCGCTTATTTTTGTAGTATATATCTCTACTATATACCGTACTATCCTATGCTCTGTGTCTTGGATAACCGCTTATTTTTGTAGTATATATCTCTACTATATACGGTACTATACTATGCACTTTGTCTTGGATAACTGCTTATTTTTGTAGTATATATCTCTACTATATACGATACTATCCTATGCACTTTGTCTTGGATAACTGCTTATTTTTGTAGTATATATCTCTACTATATACAGTACTATCCTATGCTCTTTGTCTTGGATAACTGCTTATTTTTGTAGTATATATCTCTACTCTATACGGTACTATCCTATGCACTTTGTCTTGGATAACTGCTTATTTTTGTAGTATATATCTCTACTATATACAGTACTATCCTATGCTCTTTGTCTTGGATAACTGCTTATTTTTGTAGTATATATCTCTACTTCGTGAGGAACTATCCGATGCTCCTTGTCATTAGTATCCGCTGTTTTTAGTAGTATATGTGCTTTGTCGTGAGTAACCGCTAGGCTTCGCAGTATATACCTGTACTTCATACGGAAATACCCGATGCTCTTTGTCGTGAGTAGCAGCTCATTTTCGTACTTTATATCTCTACTTTGGACAGCAGTATCCAGTGCTCTTTCCGGATATACGCAATCCATTTTTCTCTTTAACCAAGCAGTGGAATAGTCAATTTTCCTCGCAAGAACAGTTTTTGATTTCGATGACGTCATGTAGGGTGCGATGGGAGATAAATCATTTTCGAGTTTTTGGGGGATAGAATTGGGAAATCTTACCCCGAGGAAAGATTTTTGACCCAGATACTTGGCAGATCGAGTGTCTGGTGAAATATTTTTCCTTTTGGGCGAAATTTTCCCACCCCTCCTACATAACTCGATGACAATGGCGTAGCCAGGATAGAGTGTCTGGGTGGGGTGGGGGGTGGGGGTGGGGGCTTACCCTCTAAAACTGCACCTCCCAAAAAACATCTTGGCCCAGTGCCACTTTCGAATAACATAAAACCCTTAAACCGTCTCCAATATATTGCTGCACACTCTAAAATGCCTCTGATTCGCCATTAGAGTACCGAATGTTACTAAGTTTAGACGGGGTCCGGGGGTGGGGTGGGGAGTATGGGTCTGTTCATAGCAAATGGTCGTGTGAGAACAATAAGGTTCTATCTCCCACTGTAACACAAAACCAAACACCTCCACTGGAACACTAACCCTAACCCTTCCACGGAAACACTAACTCTAACCCTTCCACTGAAACACTAACCCTAACCCTTCCACGGGAACACTAGCCCTAACCCTTCCACGGAAACACTAGCCCTAACCCTTCCACTGGAACATTAACCCTAACCCTTCCACTGGAACACTAGCCCTTACCCTTCCACTAGAATACTAGCCCAACCCTTCCACGGGAACACTAACCCTAACCCTTCCACTGGAACACTAGCCCTAACCCATCCACGGGAACACTAGCCTTAACCCTTCCACTGGAACACTAGCCCTAACCCTTCTACTGGAACACTAACCTTAACCCTTCCACGGGAACACTAGCCCTAACCCTTCCACGGGAACACTAGCTCTAACCCTTCCACGGGAACACTAGCCCTAACCCTTCCACTGAAACACTACCTTAACCATTCCACAGGAACACTAGCCCTAACCCCTCCACTGGAACACTATCCCTAACCCTTCCACGGGAATACTTGCCCTAACCCTTCCACGGGAACACTAATCCTAACCCTTCCACGGGAACACTAGCCCTAACCCTTCCACGGCAACATTAACCCTTATTATTCCACTAAATCACTAACTCTAACCCTTCTACTGGAACACTAACCTTAACCCTTCCACGGGAACACTAGCCCTAACCCTTCCACGGGAACACTAGCCCTAACCCTTCCACTGGAACGCTAACCTGAACCCTTCCACGGGAACACTAGCCCTAACCCTTCTACTGGAACACTAGCCCTAACCCTTCCACGGGAATACTTGCCCTAACCCTTCCACGGGAACACTAACCCTAACCCTCCAACGGGAATACTTGCCCTAATCCTTGCACGGGAACCCTAACCCTAACCCTCGAACGGGAACACTAACCCTAACCCTTCCACGGGAACATTAACCCTTATCCTACCACTGGATCACTAACTCTAACCCTTCCACGGGAACACTAACCCTAACTCTTCCACGGGAACACTGGCCCTAACCCTTCCACGGGAACACTAGCCCTAACCCTCCCACGGGAACACTAACTCTAACACTTCCACAGAAACACTAACCCTAACCCTTCCCCGGATCACTATCCCTAACCCTTCCACGGGGACACTTGTCCTAACCATTCCATGGGAACACTAGCCCTAACCCTTCCACGGGAACACTAACCCTAACCCTTCCACGGGAACACTAACCCAACCCTTTCACTGGAACACTAACTTCTACTGGAACACTAGCCCTAACCCTTCCACGGGAAGATAGAACCTTGTGGTTCTCATACGACGAAATCTTAATATTTATTTATTTATTGGTGCATTACGCCACATCAGCAGCTAAGGCTATATAGTGGCGATGAAAGTTGGAATTGTAAAAAAATGAGCGAAATCTTAATATTACAGATCCTCAGTTTCTACGAACTACGGAACTTGTCACAACTCTATGGCCCTGGATGTTTAAAGTTTCACAAACTACATCCAAACGTTTTAATTAATAGTGACTGAAATTATGACTGACATTTCGACAAATTTGCCAAACCGTACAAAGAGAGGTGCTCTAAGATGGGAACCTATTTTTTAGGGGGGGGGGGGGGGGGGGCTCCGATACAAAAATATACTCTGATGAATGTTATCAAGTTATAGAGATTAATACCATTATGTGGATGTACAAAATATGTATCCGAGTCGAGCTCCGGGTTCTAAGGGTAGAACACGACGAGTCAAAGACGAGTAGCGATCTACCGTTTGAACCCGGAGCGAGACTCGGATACATATTTATCTTACAGTATTTTGGGGAGTTAAATAAGTTAAGAATGTAGACGAATATATAACGTACTATTTATTCGTATGGATGAACAAAAAGAAAAAAAAATGGAACTCACGCGAAAGGAACGTGCTTGTATCCGACCCCCTGTTACAAACATCTGTATCAGTGGGCGGATACACAACAGTTGCGCAGTTAATACAGACAAAATACAAGTTGATTGTAAGATAAAACCCTTATCCATCATAATGAGTAAAACCAGCTTAGCACTATTTACACATCTCACCACTTAGGTTTCATTAATTTTAAATTGTTGGTCTGAAAAAGATAGCTTATGACCACTCATTGGAACAAACAAGTCGAGTTCGTCCCAATGATGTGTCATAGGCTATGTTTTTGACACCAAAAAATGAAAAAAAGTCAGTTATTCAAGAATTTTGTTTTGGTTATACAAATATGCTAATGTGTTTGTTACAGATGGTTGTTCAAGAATAAAATGTCGACCTGGTAGTACATGCAGAAGGATTGGAACATCTTTCCGTTGCGTACCAATAAGTAAGTGTGAATTCTTACTACGCTAGTAAATATTATGTATACGGACCTCGATTTACGTAATATTTTACATTTATACTTGTACCTTACAGTAAGTAATCCAATTGACTAATTTATTTCATCCTCCCCACCTTTTGATTTGTAAGGTAACTGTTATTACCTGGCTTCAAACCAATGGGTTCAAGGTTTTTTTACTTTAGAGTACTGTGTAGTGGATGAACAAAGGTATCCGTCGCGAAGATACGACGCGCCGAGGCTACGCGATGCGAAGAGAACCACATCGCCTAGGTTAGAGCAGGAGAGGAAGAATCCGGACTCCCCCGGGAAACGTTTTCAAACTTTCTGGTTTAAACAGCAAAAAAAAAGAAAAACGAAAACAAATTCTCTTGCAAAGAGCATTCGTAAATGATGTTTCAGATTGTTCGAACGTGAAACCCTTTATGTTTTGTGCTATTGGTAGGGGGTACCTCCGAGCAGAGATGGGGAAAGGAAATTCGGGCCCCAGAGTTAATTTCGCTAATTTTCAAAAGTGTGGGATAGAGATGAAGATGTGGAAGGCACAGGCGATGATAGGGCTGTTATGAACACTTTGAAATTATTTATAAAATGGAGTCTTCTGGTGGCTTTCGGGATAAAAAAAAATCATATTATATTTTTGCCGTTGAAATGAGTTATGCTTTTTGTCGTAAGTAATCGCACATTTTCGTAATATATAACTCTATGCTACTTACGGAACAATCCGATGCCCTTTGTCGTGAGTAACGGCCTATTTTCATAGTATATATCTCTACTACGTATGGAACTACCCAATGCTCTCTGTTGTGAGTAACCGCTCGTTTTCACAGTATATATCTCTAATATGTACAGAACCACCGGATGCCCTTTGTCGTGAGTAACCGCCCATTTCCGTAATATATACTCTACTATGTACGGAACTACCCGATGCTCTTTGTCGTGAGTAGCAGCTCATTTTCGTACTTTATATCTCTACTTTGGGCAGAAGTATCCAGTGCTCTTTTCGGATATACGCAATCCATTTTTCTCTTTAACCAAGCAGTGGAATAGTCAATTTTCCTCGCAAGAACAGTTTTTGATTTCGATGACGTCATGTAGGGTGCGATGGGAGATAAATCATTTTCGAGTTTTTGGGGGATAGAATTGGGAAATCTTACCCCGAGGAAAGATTTTTGACCCAGATACTTGGCAGATCGAGTGTCTGGTGAAATATTTTTCCTTTTGGGCGAAATTTTCCCACCCCTCCTACATAACTCGAGGACAATGGCGTAGCCAGGATAGAGTGTCTGGGTGGGCTGGGGGTGGGGGGTGGGGGCTTACCCTCTAAAACTGCACCTCCCGAAAAACATATTGGCCCAGTGCCACTTTCAAATAACATAAAGCCCTTAAACCGTCTCCAATATATTGCTGCACACTCTAAAATGCCTCTGATTCGCCATTAGAGTACCGAATGTTATTAAGTTTATACGGGGTCCGGGGGGACGGGGGGTGCGGGTCCGGGGGGTGGGGGGGGGGAGTATGGGTCTGTTCATAGCAAATGGTCGTGTGAGAACAATAAGGTTCTATCTCTCACTGTAACACAAAACCAAACACCTCCACTGGAACACTAACCCTAACCCTTCCACGGGAACACTAACTCTAACCCTTCCACTGAAACACTAACCCTAACCCTTCCACGGGAACACTAGCCCTAACCATTCCACGGAAACACTAGCCTTAACCCTTCCACGGCAACACTAGCCCTAACCCTTCCACTGGAACACTAGCCCTAACCCTTCCACTGGAACATTAACCCTAACCCTTCCACTGGAACACTAGCCCTTACCCTTCCACTAGAATACTAGCCCCAACCCTTCCACGGGAACACTAACCCTCACCCTTCCACTGGAACACTAGCCCTAACCCATCCACGGGAACACTAGCCCTAACCCTTCCACTGGAACACTAGCCCTAACCCTTCTACTGGAACACTAACCTTAACCCTTCCACGGGAACACTAGCCCTAACCCTTCCACGGGAACACTAGCTCTAACCCTTCCACGGGAACACTAGCCCTAACCCTTCCACTGAAACACTACCTTAACCATTCCACAGGAACACTAGCCCTAACCCTCCACTGGAACACTAGCCCTAACCCTTCCACGGGAATACTTGCCCTAACCCTTCCACGGGAACACTAATCCTAACCCTTCCACGGGAACACTAGCCCTAACCCTTCCACGGGAACATTAACCCTTATTCTTCCACTGAATCACTAACTCTAACCCTTCTACTGGAACACTAACCTTAACCCTTCCTCGGGAACACTAGCCCTAACCCTTCCACGGGAACACTAGCCCTAACCCTTCCACTCGAACGCTAACCTGAACCCTTCCACGGGAACACTAGCCCTAACCCTTCTACTGGAACACTAGCCCTAACCCTTCCACGGGAATACTTGCCCTAACCCTTCCACGGAAACACTAACCCTAACCCTCCAACGGGGATACTTGCCCTAACCCTTCCACGGGAACACTAACCCTAACCCTCCAACGGGAACACTAACCCTAACCCTTCCACGGGAACATTAACCCTTATCCTACCACTGGATCACTAACTCTAACCCTTCCACGGGAACACTAGCCCTAACCCTCCCACGGGAACACTAACTCTAACCCTTCCACGGAAACACTAACCCTAACCCTTCCCCAGATCACTATCCCTAACCCTTCCACGGGGACACTTGTCCTAACCATTCCATGGGAACACTAGCCCTAACCCTTCCACGGGAACACTAACCCTAACCCTTCCACGGGAACACTAACCCAACCCTTTCACTGGAACACTAACTTCTACTGGAACACTAGCCCTAACCCTTCCACGGGAAGATAGAACCTTGTGGTTCTCATACGACGAAATCTTAATATTTATTCATTTATTGGTGCATTACGCCACATCAGCAGCTAAGGCTATATAGTGGCGATGAAAGTTGGAATTGTAAAAAAATGAGCGAAATCTTAATATTACAGATCCTCAGTTTCTACGAACTACGGAACTTGTCACAACTCTATGGCCCTGGATGTTTAAAGTTTCACAAACCACATCCAAACGTATTAATTAATAGTGACTGAAATTATGGCTGACATTTCGACAAATTTGCCAAACCGTACAAAGAGAGGTGCTCTAAGATGGGAACCTATTTTTTAGGGGGGGGGGGGGGGGCGGGGGGGGGGGGGGCTCCGATACAAAAATATACTCAGATGAATGTTATCAAGTTATAGAGATTATTACCATTATGTGGATGTACAAAATATGTATCCGAGTCGAGCTCCGGGTTCTAAGGGTAGAACACGACGAGTCAAAGACGAGTAGCGATCTACCGTTTGAACCCGGAGCGAGACTCGGATACATATTTATCTTACAGTATTTTGGGGAGTTAAATAAGTCAAGAATGTAGACGAATATATAACGTACTATTTATTCGTATGGATGAACGAAAAGAAAAAAAAAATGGAACTCACGCGAAAGGAACGTGCTTGTATCCGACCACATGATACAAACATCTGTATCAGTGGGCGGATACACAACAGTTGCGGAGTTAATACAGACAAAATACAAGTTGATTGTAAGATAAAACCCTTATCCATCATAATGATTAAAACCGGCTTAGCACTATTTACACATATCACCACTTAGGTTTCATTAATTTTGCATTGTTGGTCTCAAAAAGTTAGCTTATGACCACTCATTGGAACAAACAAGTCGAGTTCGTCCCAATGATGTGTCATAGGCTATGTTTTTGACACCAAAAAATGAAAAAAAAGTCAGTTATTCAAGAATTTTGTTTTGGTTATACAAATATGCTAATGTGTTTGTTACAGATGGATGTTCAAGAATAAAATGTCGACCTGGTAGTACATGCAGAAGGATTGGAACATCTTTCCGTTGCGTACCAATAAGTAAGTGTGAATTCTTACTACGCTAGTAAATATTATGTATACGGACCTCGATTTACGTAATATTTTACATTTATACTTGTACCTTACAGTAAGTAATCCAATTGACTAATTTATTTCATCCTCCCCACCTTTTGATTTGTAAGGTAACTGTTATTACCTGGCTTCAAACCAATGGGTTCAAGGTTTTTTCACTTTAGAGTACTGTGTAGTGGATGAACAAAGGTATCCGTCGCGAAGATACGACGCGCCGAGGCGACGCGATGCGAAGAGAACCACATCGCCTAGGTTAGAGCAGGAGAGGAAGAATCCGGACTCCCCCGGGAAACGTTTTCAAACCTTCTGGTTTAAACAGCAAAAAAAAAAAGAAAGAAAAACCAAAACAAATTCTCTTGCAAAGAGCATTCGTAAATGATGTTTCAGATTGTTCGAACGTGAAACCCTTTATATGTTGTGCTATTGGTAGGGGGTACCTCCGAGCAGGGATGGGGAAAGGAAATTCGGGCCCCAGAGTTAATTCTCAGGGTTAATTTCGCTAATTTTCAAAAGTGTGGGATAGAGATGCAGATGTGGAAGGCACAGGCGATGATAGGGCGGTTATGAACACTTTGAAATTATTTATTATATGGAGTCTTCTGGTGGCTTTCGGGATAAAAAAATCATATTATATTTTTGCCGTTGAAATGAGTTATGCTTTTTGTCGTGAGTAATCGCACATTTTCGTAATATATAACTCTATGCTACTTACGGAACTATCCGATGCTTTTTTTCGTGAGTAACGGCTTATTTTCGTAGTATATATCTCTACTACGTATGGAACTACCTGATGTCCTTTGTCGTGAGTAACCGCTCATTTTCATAGCATATATCTCTATTATGTACAGAACCACCGGATGCCCTTTGTCGTGAGTAACCGCCCATTTCCGTAATATATACTCTACTATGTACGGAACTACCCGATGCTCTTTGCCGTGACTAACCACTTATCTTCCTATTGCGTTCAGAGCAATCCTATGCTCGTTGTCGTGAGAAACCGCTCATCTTCATAGCAAATATCTCTACTGCATACGGAACTATCGTGTACTCTTTGTTCATAGTATATACTATGTACGGAACTATCCTGTGCTCTTCGTCGTGAGTAAGCACTTATTTTTGTAGTATATATCTCTACTATATACGGTACTATCCTATGCTCTTTGTCTTGGATAACTGCTTATTTTTGTAGTATATATCTCTACTATATACAGTACTATCCTATGCTCTTTGTCTTGGATAACTGCTTATTTTTGTAGTATATATCTCTACTATATACGATACTATCCTATGCACTTTGTCTTGGATAACCGCTTATTTTTGTAGTATATATCTCTACTATATACTGTACTATCCTATGCACTTTGTCTTGGATAACTGCTTATTTTTGTAGTATATATCTGCTTATTTTTGTAGTATATATCTCTACTATATACAGTACTATCCTATGCACTTTGTCTTGGATAACTGCTTATTTTTGTAGTATATATCTCTACTTCGTGAGGAACTATCCGATGCTCCTTGTCATTAGTATCCGCTGATTTTAGTAGTATATGTGCTTTGTCGTGAGTAACCGCTAGGCTTCGCAGTATATACCTGTACTTCATACGGAACTACCCGATGCTCTTTGTCGTGAGTAGCAGCTCATTTTCGTACTTTATATCTCTACTTTGTACAGAAGTATCCTGTGCTCTTTCCGGATATACGCAATCCATTTTTCTCTGTAACCAAGCAGTGGAATAGTCAATTTTCATCGTAAGAACAGTTTTTGATTTCGATGACGTCATGTAGGGTGCGATGGGAGATAAATCATTTTCGAGTTTTTAGGGGATAGAATGGGGAAATCTTACCCCGAGGAAAGATTTTTGACCCAGATACTTGGCAGATCGAGTGTCTGGTGAAATATTTTTCCTCTTGTGCGAAATTTTCCCACCCCCTCCTACATAACTCGAGGACAATGGCGTAGCCAGGTTACAGTGTCTGGGGGGGGGGGGGGGGTTACCCTCTAAAACTGCACCTCCCAAAAAACATATTGGCCCAGTGCCACTTTCAAATAACATAAAGCCCTAAAACCGTCTCCAATATATTGCTGCACACTCTAAAATGCCTCTGATTCGCCATTAGAGCACCGAATGTTACTAAGTTTAGACGGGGCCCGGGGGGGGGGGGGGGGGCGATGTTAATCCAAACAATGATCCTTTATTTGTTACCTTTCCTCCCACTTCCTCGAGTGGAAATGGGAGGAGGGGTAAAGACCTGAGGGTCGTAATTTGGACTAGTGGAGGCACTCAGACTCCCCTTCCCCCAAAACGACCTTCCAAATACATGCTTGTGTTGCTCCCCTACAAACCTGGCTACGACACCCCTATTGTACAATCCGGCGGGCTGAGTACCTGTACTAGGCTAATAATACTAATAATCTCGGGTCGGTATTGGTCACATTTCTGTCCTTACATTTTCCCTCGTTTATATACTTGAATAAACAAAACCAAATGTTGGCGGAATGTTTTGCCATAACCTTGTTTCCATCTTCCGTTTGCGTCCTTTGTAATTCAAGGGCATAACAAGGTAATTCTGTTTGGGGGCTACTGGGCTACAAAGGTGTCCGTCGTGAAGAGATGTCGCGGCGATGCGAGGCGACGCGACACGAACCTCGTCACCTGTGGTAGAGTAGGAGAGGAGAGTCGGGCTTCCCCCGGCGATGCGAGGCGACGCGACACGAACCTCGTCACCTGTGGTAGAGTTGGAGAGGAGAGTCGGGCTTCCCCCGGCGATGCGAGGCAACGCGACACGAACCTCGTCACCTGTGGTAGAGTAGGAGAGGAGAGTCGGGCTTCCCCCGGCGATGCGAGGCGACGCGACACGAACCTCGTCACCTGTGGTAGAGTAGGAGAGGAGAGTCGGGCTTCTCCCGGCGATGCGAGGCGACGCGACACGAACCTCGCCACCTGTGGTAGAGTAGGAGAGTCGGGCTTCCCCCTGGAAACGTTTTCAATCTTTATGGTTAACCCTTTACCCAACGTAACGATAAAAACCGGCCAGCGCTATTCTCAATTAATTTCCATTATTTTTTCATTTTTTGTCTCAAAAACATAGGTTATGACCCCTCGTTGGAACGAGCTCGCCGAGAACGTTCCAATGAAGGGTCATTATCTATGTCTTTGAGACAAAAATTGAAAAAAACTAATTATTTAAGAATTTTTTTACAAGTGTCGTCTGCTTTTCATGTTAGGTAAAGGTTTAAAACAGCAAAAAAAAAGAGAAAGATTCTCCTCCAGAGAATATTCGTAATTGATGTTCGAGATTGTTCTATTGTGAAACCCTTTATGTGTTGTGCTATTAGGAGGGGGTACCTCCAAGCAGCGCGGGGAGAGACAATTCGCGCCGCAGGGTTAATTCTCAAGCTTGACTTCTCTAATTTTCAAAAGTGTCGGGATGCAGATGTCCAACGACCATGGGGGTGGGGGGGGGGGGGTGGTTCTGCTCCAGGACAATTTTGAAATCAGTTATGTTATTAAATGGAGACTTCTGGCGGCTTTTGGAATAAAAAATAACGTTAGTTTTTGGCCGTAAAATGTGTTAAAGCTCCTGACTGCATAATTCTTGAAGTGATGATTTTATTAGGCCAAGTTGATGTAATAAAATTATTACTTCAAGAACCACGCAGTCTAAAATTACAACCGTTGGCGTAATGCATGTTCCCATTCACGATACAGCCCCCTTCGCAACTGTTGGCATTGGAATCAGAATCTTGTGGGGAGGGGCGGGGGGGGGGGGGGGGGGGTCTAGTCCAAACATAGACTTTTAATATTTTGGTTTGGTACGTCCTTTGAAAGGACGTAACAATTCAAAAAAATAAAATGCAGTCTAACTGCATGCCTAACCCAAGAATCCCGGACTCCTGGACTAAACCCAGGCTCTCCAGAGTTCCGGGCCTCGGGGTTACTACCCTGGACTCCCCACCCTTTCACCGGTCCTGCTTCCGAGAGAAGATTTGGAAAATTGAGGCCTGTTGCTTTTTTAGACGGCGACAATTGTCAATGTCAAGTGGACAGAATTAAAAAGAACTAAATTGTACAGTAGATAATTAGAACCACGCGCTGAAGGTATGTCACTGCATTGTTTGATATCTATTAATAGAGTCAGGCTTGTAGTGATGTATTCACCAAAGAAACTTGAGATATGAACTCTGAACATGATGATGGACAAACGTTTAATTCGGTTCGGAAAATCAGCCCTATCTTTAGCAATTTGTTTTGTAACACCCACCCACCCATAACTCCTGCCCCGTTTTCAAAGCCACTGCTTTTGTTATTTTACAAATCTGTCACCGAGGATCTGAGAAAATTCTGAACCAGAAAAGTTCTCCAGTTTAATAGAACGCGCCTTGTAGCACTACGTGCAACTATTATACACTGCAAAACATATAGGTTCTCTTTAAGTGGTAGGAGAGCGATGGATCGTGCCCCATTGGCATGACCCCGGAAGTGACGTCATGTCACGTGACCTAGTGGCGCCATGTTTGGTTGTCATGGTAACCCGCGTGAGCGGTCATCAATTCAATTCAATTCAATTCACTTTATTTCACAGAATACAAATACAGTACGTTTTAAGAGAAAATGATGTTGCATGATTTGAGAAATGAGTAGATGTATACTGGGGGGGAATGACATAGTCTTGCGACTGTCTTCCTGTCATCCCCTCGAAAAAAATAGAAAAAAAAAACAGAAAAAAAACATGGCATATAAACAAAATTAAACAAAATATAAATGTCAAATACAGCGAATGACAATTTTTTAGAAGAAAGATGGATCTGGACAATAGATGGTTAATTTGAATAGTTCAGAACAGTGTTGGTTTATTTTGACATTTTAGCTCCAATGTTAGATTAGTTGTTATTCTGACCTTATGATCAACTTTGTTTCCAACGTGAAAAATAAATTTCGTTATTCCTCCATTTTAGTAGTAAAGTAAAGGGATTCTGTAAAATGGGATTCCTATCCAATACCATAAAATTTGGATTTCATGATTTGACATCAACAGTCGAGGATATCCCCCTTTCCTGTTGGAAGAATTCATTTTACAGAATCCCTTTTTAAGAATCCCTTTTTCAAAAATGCCTGTGGCTATGGAATCCCTTTTTTCTCAAATGAGTCCAAGAGTCATTCGAGGAGTCACTCGAACGAGCAATTGCTCGTTAGATCATTTGCTCGATGGGATTCGAGTCGTTCGTGCAATATGTGCGAGTCACTCGACATAAGACGGAATCCCACTTACAGTTAAAACTAGAAGTCCTGTCATGAAATGCGCATAAATAGCACGTCGATCTGCGCGTTAATCTACGCGTTATGACCATAGTATGGCTATCAAATTCTGTACATATGGCCCGTGCTCAAGCAATGTTTCAGCCAATGGACCTCCGGGTAACCCGGAGGTCCATTGGCAGAAACATTGCCTGTGCTTGCTATGAGTAACCAGGAGAACCTGCCGTGCTTTGGATGCTATTCTATATGACAATTGCGCGCAATTCCTACGCCCAATTAAGTCTAGATAAGCGCACATTTCGTGACAGGACTTCTAGTTTTAACTGTATGGAATCCCTTTTTTGGAATCCCATTTGTGGAATCCCTTTTTTGAAACACCTGTGGCTATGGAATGCCTTTTTGGTCGTATGTGCCTATGTGCTTGGGCACATTGTGTCACATTGTGCCTTTTCACATAAGCACATATCGGCACATAAAGCATGTGCTTATGTTCTAGGGCACATTGTGTCACATTGTGCTTTTTCACATAAGCACATATGACAAGAAGGGATTCTCCAGAAGGTTCCTAAATAAGTATCCTCAAATAATACAATACCAGGCCATAGGTATCCTCAAATAATACAATACCAGGCCATAGGTATCCTCAAATAATACAATACCAGGCCATAGGTATCCTCAAATAATACAATACCAGGCCATAGGTATCCTCAAATAATACAATACCAGGCCATAGGTATTCTTAAATAATACAATACCAGGCCATAGGTATCCTCAAATAATACAATACCAGGCCATAGGTATCCTGAAATAATACAATACCAGGCCATAGGTATCCTCAAATAATACAATACCAGGCCATAGGTATCCTCAAATAATACAATACCAGGCCATAGGTATCCTCAAATAATACAATACCAGGCCATAGGTATCCTCAAATAATACAATACCAGGCCATAGGTATCCTCAAATAATACAATACCAGGCCATAGGTATCCTCAAATAATACAATACCAGGCCATAGGTATCCTCAAATAATACAATACCAGGCCATAGGTATCCTCAAATAATACAATACTAGGCCATAGGTATCCTCAAATAATGAAATGAGTCGAAGAGTCGTTCGAGGAGTCACTCGAACGAGCAATTGCTCGATAGCTCATTTGCTCGATGGGCTTCGAGTCCTTCGAGCAATGACTTTTCAGTAACTGCTCGATTGCTTATTGGGGGTTGGGAATGCTTTTGTTATACACAAGGGAGATAACTCTGCACACAGATTATGGGAAATCAAGCAATCTGATTGGTTAGTTATAATCTATATAAATGATCTAGATAAATGAAACAACAAGAGTACTTGGAATAGGGTCAGAACTAACAAGAACAGACCAGAATAGCTAAATAAAGTTTTAATAAGCAAAGCTGTTCCAACTGATAGGCTCTTCTACGCTACTGGAGTATACTCTAGAACAAAGGAACATGGCCAGATAGGCGAAAACAATTGCATATATAGATAGAAGCAGAAAATTCTGAAAGAATTCGAAATAGTACAACTTGTTCGGGTTTATTTGGGTAATTAGATATACTCTAGTTCAATCGAACACGCCCCCGTTACCCCATTGGTACTATAGCACTACGTGCTACACCGATAAATTGGGGAATCCATAGTAAATAAAATCGTTTTCGATGATTTGGAGGGATTGTCGGGTTGTTTCTGGTAATTCTACGAATCGGGAATTTACTCTTCTATAAAGGAACACATCCTTCGAACATACCCCTGTCTTGTTAGAAGGTTTTGGGTCATATAGCAACCACGTGCTACCATAGAAACCTAGATGGCGGCCTCCAGTATACAAAATGGACGACGGAAACACATATCACCCTAACAACACGCGCTGCGCATGCGTACTCATACCACGTATCACTATGGAGATGACGTCACAAGATGGCCGCTCACGCGGGTTACCATGACAACTCAACATGGGGCCACCAGGTCACGTGACATGACGTCACATGAGATCTAGCATGAGATCCACCCAAACAGGGACGATTGGGTACATGTCCTACTACTTCTTTAGAACCAAAACTGGTTCTAATCTTGTTCCTGAGATGGAACCAGTTCTGTTTAAACAGTATTTATTTCAAATCAAATAAATTTATAAAGATTAACATTAAATATTAACAGAATTAAACATAAATTGAGGGGGTTTCAGCCGTAAGTTTAAAGCTTATACGAGGTTGTCTCAAATCATTATTAAGCAAAGGAGATATGAACAGTTGGCATATCGAACCAGTTTGGGTTCTATACGGAACCAAAACTGGTTCGATATGCCAACTGTTCATATCTCCTTTGTTTCAAAATGTTTGGCGACTGCGTTGAATAAGCTCCAAGTTTACTGCTGAATCTACTTCAGTTCATGTAATATTCTGTTAAAATTGAACGCAAATCTTGGTAAATTTATTTGATTTGAAATAAATACTGTTTAAACAGAACTGGTTCCATTTCGGGAACAAGAAGAACCAGTTTTGGTTCTAAAGAGAACCTATATTTTTTGCAGTGTAGACCCAAGTTCGTTTCGGTGATTTTAGAGAGTTTTTGTTGATTTAGGGGTCGTCGTCGTCGGGTTGTTTATGATGATTAAATTTATTCTCTTTTGAATCAAACATAGCCACTGAACATATCTCTGTCCTATTAGAGGGTTATGGGTCATATAACAACCACGTGCCACGGTAGAAACCAAGGTAGCGGCCTCCAGTATACAAAATGGATGACGGAAAAACGAGTCACCCCAACAACATAGGCTGCGCATGCACACTGACCCTCACGTTTTACTAGGGTAATGACCTCACAACATGGCTACCGTGACAACCAGCTTGACATAACTGAGTCACGTGTCTCCGGAATCCGGCGAATGGGGGAGATCCAGCCCCTGACACAGTACTACAAGAAATCAATAACGCGAATGCTGTTCCTTCCAAAGATATCGTGCGATAAACAGTTTTTATTTTCAAAACTACAATACAGTACATAGAATGTATATTGTGTATAGCCGGTTAGTCCACGTGTTGTCAGTGTTGATTTACACTTTATAAGAGAGTCAAGACTCGACAGAGAGATAAAATATATTTTTCGTCTCTTTAGCTGGAATATTATGTAAATCGTCTACTTGCGATTTTGGCGTGAGTTCCGTGTATTTCTATAAAATAATGTATGTTTGTCGTAGCCATCTGCACGGAAAGTGTGTTTGTAAAAATAAAACATGAAGTAAAAAGTATAAATCAAAACGTTCATGTGTGTCAACAAACTAAACGCAAAGCAACATTTCAAATCAACCACAACAGTTCATACATACGGGACTCATACATAATTTGTACCCATTCCCACACGTTCATACTCCAATAAAGATTATAAAAATTGCATTCAATTCTTATAATTTCATTCCGTAACTGTTTAAACTATTTTTTATCAAACAACAAAGCAGAAAGACGAAATAAAACATGTACGAACGAACGAGGCGAAAAACAACCCTCACACAAAAGACAAAGCCCGAATTACATTCGGTCAACTGCGCTCTACCGTAAATGCGGGTCAAAGTTCGACCAAATGTATTCATTGGAAAATGAATTACTTTTGGTCATGACGTTTTCATCCAGCTGACAAATGGGAATTGACTGCGTATTTGGACCCAAAACGTATAACTGCATTAACAATGTAATTATATAATTGTGAATTATGATGTGTTTTTCTTTTAACAAACAGACCAATATTTTTCACGACATCGAATACGATAAAGTTATGTTGATGTGCTTAGTTATAGAGGCCCTGTCATATGAGGCAATTTTGTTTATGGTAAGCGTCAGATAACACTGTATCCACTATCTAAGCACTCAAAACATATTTATGTTAACACCATCCCGAATCACTTTTATAAGAACGTATTTGAAGCCCGATCGTTCGAATTTTTTTGCGTTTTTTTTTTCAAAATGTACTATCCTCGCTTTCTCCTCTACATCTTGTTGCGATGAATTTCCGAAACGTTTCATGATGAAACGGACCGATTTTTACATGTGTGTTTTTTTTTCTTTCATGAACAAAGCTTCGGGTGATGCAAGGGCAGTAACTGAGCTTTCCCGATTGGTTTATAAATAGCTCAGGACTTCATAAAGCGGTGAAATATTGTAGCGTCGTACTCTAAGTGATGTATTTATTGGATACGAGGCGAGGAAATGTATTTGGAATTCAAGATTGCGTCTACGCACCCTATATTATAAGTTACAGGGCGTTTAGTTGGCAGATGCAGTGTCATATACGGCGAAGAGAACACAATATTAGATGAGGCGAACCTCACCTAATATTGTTTTCTCTGAGCCGTATCTGACACTATACCTTACCTCCTACAAGTATCTGGGAATTTCATTGGTTCAAAGACGTCACATGCAGACTGCATATAAAACCATATACTGCCTGTCAACATCAATATACGCTGTCAGCTATGGGTAATCTCCCCTTTGATCATTGATTATTCAAAATGGCGGCAGCCGATAAACGCTTCAAGTTGAAAGATTGAGTGTTGGAAGCCCATATTTGGTCTCAAGTGCAGGTTAGGCAACTTAAAAGGCTTCATATTCTATGGATGTGTGTCATGCTACCTTCGAAATGAAACTGTTTGGTATGTATGAATTTGCCTTGTTACAATTTATGGGAGAGTGCCTGTAGGTGATGCATATGGACTCGAATCGTTCCATTGTTCGAGCAATGGTTTAAAAAAAAACACTTTTAAAACACCCTGACACACTTCACCCCTTTTTGGGTGAATTTATTTCTTAGAAGTCTGTTGAGAATTAAGTTTGTGGTGTGTTATGTCGGTATTGGATTCTGTGGTGTGTAGTCGCACCATGGATACACATTTTGTTGCTCAAAGCGGTAACCGGGTTCAAACCTTAAGCCTTAAGTAAGTACATGCTTTCTGTTTTTGTTCATGCTGTTGGGTCTTCCGGGGGATGCGAGCCGTTCCTAGAAAATGCTCTCTTCTGAGCTTCGTTCAATGTACCCCTTCCGGGAAGTTTACTAATGTTAACTTGTATTCTGTTCTTGACGAACCCCAGAGATCCAATAATGGAATGAACCGTGTTTACCTGCATGAGCCACATTTCTAGCTATCTCAACATCCATGTTCATGTATTTAGCCAAGTTTTTTTATGTTCACATTTCTCTCTGATGGGATTGGGATATGTTCTTAACAACAATATCAGGGCTATTTGTATTGATTTCACGGTTCGGGCGTATGGGCATATCCCAGAATATTGTGAAGGGGTCTTCCACAGTCACAGTTAATAGTTTATGTTCATACCACCAGCGACGTGGCTACAGGTTTCCGACTGGGGGCATGTAGGGTAGTGAATTTCCAACTAGGATATATTTAACCCTTTATCGCACACATCCGCCCGAGTAATATGCAAATTCAACAGCTGAAAAACTATTATTTTTCGAAAAATTTCAACAAAACCATATCATGTGACCCCTCGTCGAGCTCGTTTCAATGAGGGGGCCACATGATATGGTTTTGTTGATATTTTTTGAAAAAATGATATTTAAAATAATTTATTTATTTATTTATTTATTTATTGGTGTTTAAGGTCACATATTTCTGCACAATGGCTAATCATGACCACGACAGTTTTACGGGTGGAGGAAGCCGGAGTACCCGGAGAGAACCACCGAGCAACGGCGAGCTACTGACAGCTCCCCAACATACTAACTCCACACTAGCAGGGTTAGCATTGGTTGATGACAGGTGCACCATCGACGTGCAGTACGCCTTAGTGCACAGCGCCACCGTGCCTCCACATGGGCAATGGGGGTGACGTGTCTTGCCCAAGGACACAACGCGGTTGCCGAAGCTGGGATTCGAACCGAGGACCTCTTGGCTTGCAGCCTACACCTCTACCTACTGAGCCACCGCGCCCCCATTTAAAATAATAAATTTTGATATCGTCTGCGTTGGGTAAAGGGTTAATACCTTTTTATTATCATTTTATATGATATTTTTGACTTTGGATGCTGAATGTTAAACGTTAACCCTTTGAATCCGAACGGACACTTTTCCGACACAGAAACATGTCATACTTTCATTGAGTATGATGACTGCTAAGTTAAAGAGCGGGTTGCAGCAACCGCGTTGTGTCCTTGAGCAAGACAATTCACCCCCATTGCCCACGTAGGGGCACGGTGACGTTGTGTACTAAGGCATACTGCACGTCGATGGCGGACCTGTCTTCAACCAATACTAACCCTGCTTGTGTGGAGTTGGTATGTTGGGGAGTTGACAGTTGCTCGCCGTTGCTCGGTGGTACTCCAGTTTCCCCACCTGTAAAACTGTCGTGATCATGATTAGCGAATGTGCAGAAATATATGACCTACACACTGATAAATAAATAAATAAATAAATAAATAAATAAATAAATAAATAAATAAATAAATAAATAAATAAATAAAGTGTGAGGTAGCCCAATCAGTATTTCCAAGGCTGCACGTTGAAAATATTAATTGGTCCACCCCCAGATAATGAAAATGGACTTTTCCCGTTGCTGCCAATGAACTGGACGATACCACCAGTGTTCAAAGGGTTAAAACCCAATAACAAAACAAACTATTAAAACATAGACGTGCCAAGTTGAATCACAGCGAAAAGAGCACTGTGAAACAAGATTTAATTAAATACTTTCCTAATTGCATTATGAAGAAAATAAAGCTTGAATTTTAATAGTTCAACATCACTGTGAAGAGAGTTAATTTGAGTCCAAAAGAATATATTGTACAATGACAAATTCTCATGTACTGAACCACAAAATAGTTCATTAGTTGAATGTTTAATGGCGTCTGTTCCCACATCATGGAACCCTGATTATTGAAAGTGCCGTTAAGCTTCAATGAACAATATACCTGCAGTTAAAACTAGAAGTCCTGTCACGAACTGTGCGCTTATCTAGGCTTAATTGCGCGTAGGAATTAAGCGCAATTGCCATATCGGATGGCATCCAAAGCATGGCCGGTTCTCCTGGTTACTCATAGCAAACACAGGCAATGTTTCTGCCAATGGACCGCTGGGTTACCTGCAGGTCTGTTGGCTGAAACATTGCTTGTGAACAGGCCATATGTACAGAATTTGATAGCCTTACTATGGTCATAACGCGAAGATTAACTCGCAGATCAATGTGCTGTTTGTGCGCATTTCATGACAGGACTCAGTTCTAGTTTTAACTGTATGGCATCTGTTGTGTTGTAGATTAGACTATTTTAATATTAGGTTACGTTCGGACTAGGATTTTGGATAGCATTTCGAAATATGAGGGGGGTGGGGGTGGGGGCACATTCATAGAAGATCCCCACGCGCTGACTTTTATAAGTAGTGGCCTTAATTCCACAATGGCATGGTACGAGCACAATAACCCAATACACAAAGCTATGTTTGGAACTAATGCATCCTCACAAAAATAATGGCTCAGCCTGCTGGTGGGATTTGTTAAAATATGGAGTGAAAATTTACGATATTCCCGACAAAACCCAAGAAGTCTACATTAAGATTATTGTATCATGGCATCGAAACGTCAATGAACCGTTTGTCTTATCAACAAAATCCACTTTTCAGCGAAATACTGCCAAGATCCTTGTATGAACGCCGGGAAGTTTCTTGTTACAAGTAATTCGTTTTTCTGTACCTGCAAAGAGGGTTGGACTGGAAGGAGATGCGAAAGGAGGAGAGGTAATGTATTCAAATATATTTAATTACAAACAGCATACAGTTCTTGATCACTAGGTTCACCGACTGAAGATGGCTGAGTTGATGAGTAACTATCTGTCTTAATCACTCTATGTGTATCCAGTGGCGTAGGAAGCATTTCAGTCTCTGCACAAACCAGCAGATGCCGAATCATCTGCCGCGAGCACCAAATGCGCGAGCTAATTGGGAGGGAGGGGGAGGGGAGGAGGGGGGTCGCCGAGGGAAAGTTTTAAAACAGAGACATCAAATGATGCATTCTGGTGGCTTTTGGGCTGAAAATCCAATTGTTTTCTTCAATAGAAAAAAGATGATTTTCAGCATCATGGTTCATTTTTTTTTTAAAACTGCTCGAATTTCCTCCCGAGAATTATGCAATAAATTACCAATAATATGCAAATACTACATTTCTAGTCAAGCCGAATTTGCGTATTTACATATGACTGATGTCTATGACACTGACATTTGAAGAGCCTCCCCTAATTAAAAAATAATAATCCATGCTAACTTGCTAAGCCTTTCAGAAAGACGGGAGACTTCTCTTTTTGGTCATTCTCAAATTTACTATACAGGATAGGCCTAACTGTAAGCAGGGGCGGCGGGAGCTCCAGGGGTGTACACATGCGCACATTTTACCATAGTAACAGCAGGGGTGTACACATGCTCACATTTTACCATAGTCCAAACTTGGACTCAAAGTCCGTAATGTAATTTTTTTGTCCTCGCTGATTTCCTGTGGAGTGATCTACAAGGAGGCAAGCGATGTTCTCGCTGATTTCCTGTGGAGTGAACTACAAGGGGGCAAGCCTGGGGTTCGAACCTCCTGAGATTTAGAAAACAGATGTTCTCGCTGATTTCCTGTGGAGTGAACTACAAGGAGGCAATCGATGTTCTCGCTGATTTCCTGTGGAGTGAACTACAAGGAGGCAAGCGATGTTCCCGCCGATTTCCTGTGGAGTGAACTACAAGGAGGCAAGCGATACAATTGTTTGTAACTGTGATAAACTAACCCTTTAGCTTATAAATCGGAGGCATCTACAAAATGAGCAGTCGAAAAAAGATATTCAAACCGTTTCAACAAAACCAAATCATGTGCCCCTCTTTGGGACGACCTCCAATGAGGGATCACATGATACGGTTTTATTGAAATGTGAAAAAAACGGGAAAAAATATTAAAAGAACAAATTTTGATATCGCTTGCGTTGGATAAAGGTATAATACAAAGGCCACTTTTATTTTAGTAGAAAATGCTCATGTCCTTCATATTTTGCTAAATTCAGTTTCAGTAATGTACCACTCATACCCGAAACCCATGACGTTGGTTTATATCCCCTCATCCTGGATGTTTTTCGGTTATTTTATTATAGTTACATATTCCATAACATTCTTGATACTTGATACCTCAAGTCCTGAGAGTGACCCACTGACGTGCAAATTGAATATTTAATCTAGAGGAGACACAAGACCCCGGTCTACTGGGAAGGATAAGTCCTCAGGATTCACTGTCTGGAAATGGGTAACAAACGTTTTGCAGCCAAAGGCTGCAGAAAATATTTTCTCCTCTCCTCTTCATTTTGGCCACGCCCCTGTCACCACACATTACCAATGTTAATAGAATGTTATTGTACTAGATGGTGTACGACTAGACTTTCATATTACAAGGTTGAAGTGGGGAGGGGCTTGGGTGTAAAATGTGATCTGAGACATTTTTAAAAAATGCATTCAATAGTCCATATTGTGAACCCTGTAGTGAGTTTCCAGGCACTGAATTTGGACTAAAGGTCTACAGATATACGTGTGGCTCAGTTTCAACATATTGGCCTATGACCCTTTTTAGTGTTGAAATTTATAGATTAACTTTATTGGCGGCCTTGAAAAAAAATTAAGCAATGCACTCAATGACGCCTGCGTGAGTCCAGTGACGCTCAACCATTTGTTGAACCTCATGTGGCTTTTTTACTCCTTTGGTGTCGATTTCAGGTCCTTATGCCGTACCATGCGTATGATATACAGTTAAATCTAGAAGTCCTGTCATGAAATGCGCACAAACAGCACGTCGATCTGCGCGTTAATCTACGCGTTCTGGCCACAATAAGGCTATCACATTTTGTACATATGGCCTGTGCACAAGCAATGTTTCAGCCAATGGGCCCCCGGGTAACCCGGAGGTCCATAGGCAGAAACATTGCCTGTGTTTGACATGAGTAACCAGGAGAACCTGCCGTGATTTGGATACCATGTGATACTGTATGTATTACCCACTATCGGAATTTTTGGCTTTGCTCCTTATATCACAGTTGCTGGAAGTTGTGGCTGGAACCACATTTTTCACCGATAAGAATGAATGCACCACGCCATCCCTGGCCGCGTGTTACACATACAGTAGGCTATATAATACAGACAAGTAATGAAAGCCTATTTTACCCTGACCGATACCCCCTTCCCAGTTCATTTGTGAATTCGTTCATTGAACCAAGATTCATCAACACAGTTTTCTTGTACAGCTATCCGCAAGGTATTTAACTTCATGTTTATCATATATTAATAATCAAATCATCATTCTACGGCTTCTTTATTTGATAAAAAACCATCTCCGTTCGACTTTTTGCCCGCGACTCGACGCCATTGGAACAACAATGATGGCGTGACATTTCGTTGATGGGTTGAACAAAAGTTAACCCGGAAAACGAAACTACGCACTGCGTTGTTCTTGTGCTGCAGACGACAGAACAGAAGAATGGATGTGGGCTATAATGTAAGAGCCTTCACTGCAAAACAATTGTTGCGCCCCTGTCCTCGAGTTCTATTTATTGTCAAGGCACAATAAATATAAAAAAAAACTGGTGGTTAATTTAAAACAGCGCTACCTTGTTGTCCGAAGTTGAAAATGCAGGAAGCTTTGAAAGGAATATGTATAGGCGGGCAGAAAGAGTATTAGATCTAGACTATAGGCCTATATGACAGACAGGGAGGGGTGAGAGTGATCTCATGGCCTGTATAAAAAAGGAAATTCCCCTGCATTTCTTCTTTACATTGCCAGTTAGGAATCGTGACATTGACAACATTTAAATTTAATGCTGAACAACATTAATCATAATAGTGTATTAGGCCAACTACATGCTGATTGAAACGTGGGGGGGGGGGGGGGGGGAGGGGAGTGAATGGGTTGGGAGCGGCGAGGCTTGTTGCAGACACATATTATTCAGACGAAGCACTTGGCCGATAAAGATATCTTTGGGGCTCGACAAAAATCTTTCTCACGGAGACACTTTTTTTTAAAAAATGAAAAACCTTTCTAGAAAACCCACTGTGGGCATTTGTGCGTGCGTTTGAGAGTCGGTGGAGAGGCAAGGTCAGTGGTGCTTTTAGGGGAACCCCTTTCCTCTTAACTCCTTCTACTTGCTGCTGCAGACGTTCTTCCTCCTCAGTTGCCAAACTTGAACTGGCTACATCAAAAATTACCTGTTACTTGCATGATGAGTGAAACGTAAGTTTAACTAGAAACTGGTGAATGGGAGAGTGTGGGGGTGGGGGTGGGGGGGGGGGGGCTTGTAGGCACATACTATTCAGACGCGGCGCTTGGTGAATGAAGATCAACGTCCCTCTGCCTTATTAACGGCCCTCGATTCTCAAGTCGGTAATAAACCCTCGGGCTTTTATTCATTCCTCTCGGACCGGAAATAAACCACAACGCCCTCCAAACTCATGGTATTGTTATATCATTGGAAGATATCTTCAGAATCTGTAGTTTATGTTAACTTGGCTGCTCGCAGTTACTGGCTTTCTTGCCTCTAGATCAGGGCTGGGAGGAGTTAAAATTTCCCTTAACACGTTAACGTGTTAAATATATCTGCGTTAACGTGTTAAATGACGTTAAATGTTAAAATGAACAAAATTGTAGTATAACAGACCAATTCCGGCCATTTTTGCTGACTTGATCTTGAATCTGATTGAACTTACGTACACTATTAACCCTTTTAACTCCAGTGGTATCTCCCATCCCAGTTCAATGGCAGCAATTAGAAGAGTCCATACTAATTATTTGGGGTAGACCAATCAATATTTTCAACGTGCAGCCTTTGGGCTGCACGTTGAAAATACTGATTGGTCTACCTCACAGATTCACTGAACAGCCGACCCATAATATAATGGCGTTATGAAGTGTCATGTTCCTGGCCGGGAAAGCGGCCGCCTGGATTCAAATGGTCAATATAGTTCTCTCGACAATGCGGCACAGTTTCAGTTAACTGAGTGAGACGAAAAAATAGATGCCCTATACAGATACATTAGATGAGTCACGATGAGTTCAAAATCAATCCTGATGCACCCTAACAAACTTCAAAGTTATAAATGTTAATAACTTAGTTAAAATTTTTTTAACTTTGTTAAAATAATTTAACACGTTAACGTTTGAAACGTTAACTGCTCCCAGCCCTGCTCTAGATTCATGGATAAGCCTATTGTGACTTTTTTCCAATTAGAACAAACATTATACACATCTGGCCAAACCATGGTCGGCCCGGGGGTTGTCTAGACCTCTCCCAGCGGGAACCCCGAAAAATGAAACAGCGCCTGTTCCCTGCGGGAAACAGGCTCTGTTTTACTGGTAAAATAGGACCCAGTCACCAATGCTTGGGAGGTGCCGAGCTCGTTCCAATGAGGGGTCATAACCCATGTTTTTGAGACAAAAAATGAAACAAATTAAAATTTTTTTCAGGTGTCGTCTGCTTTTGTTGTTAGGTAAAGGGATAAATAAACAAATAAGGGTTTTTAATGATACAGTTACAGATTACTTTATAAATGTTTCTCCCCTGTCATTATTACTGATTACAGTTATGAGTAAAATGAGAAGACGTGGAATTTCTATGGCCTCTAGGGTAACAGCCAAGACCTTAAAAATCTTAAAAACAAAGATGACCAAGTAAGGGTAAGTTGTATTCGAGTTATCGCGTGGATATGGGAGAGTGGGGAAGAGACAGAAACCAGAAAATGAAGAAAATAAAGACAAACAGATACAAATACAATAGTGTGTGTTTCACAAAGACTAATAAGAAGATAGAATATGTTACACATTATTACTACTTTTCTGGTTCAGGAAACACGAACAAAATATTCACGTGCTCTCAAATTTGACTTGAAAACGTGTTCATTTAATTCTTCCACAAGATGTACATGTAGGACTCCAGTTTACATAACGTTTTGCTGCAAAGGCAAAGCAATTACTCCATAAAATTATATGTCAGTACCATTAAAATATGAAGAATGGGAAAATCAGTAAACAGAAAGAGGAGTTCTATATTTTTTCAAAGAAAAGAGAAAAAAAAACCAACAACTAAAAACAAGATTCATGTTTAATTATAATCTTTAGAAATAAAACAAATCATCGACAGTCACAAGAGAGACTCGTGTTGTGTTTCATTTATATTTTATTTTTTATTTTAGTTTCAATCAATCCATGCCATCCAAACCCTTGTGGAACATCCCAATATTGCCGGCAGCGAGGGCCCTCCTCTCACATATGTCTCCCGCTACTGAACAAACAATGTTACCCATTACCATAGACAATTAGAAATCGGAAATTCGTGTAAAAGTTTATGTTGCCATATTGATATAATATAGCATTTTGAGGTATTTACGTTGTGATTGTGTTCACTATTTTGACGTTATTCAGCCCGTGATCTGTTAGCAGGGACGTGGTTAGTTGTTTCCGATTGGGGGGGTGAAGGGTAGTGAATTTCCAACTGGTCCCTCCCCCTAGTTAGAAATTCACCACGGAGAAAAAATTTGAAAATGAAGCCATGAAAGGGGGGCATAACATTTATTCTAGTAACTGAAATGCCAACACATTTATGATAGAATTATCAGGTTATTATTATTTGGTATTCTTCTGGGAATTGAATATGTATTAAACAAATGCTCAAGCTTAGAACTTTGAGCAATTCACACTGTCCTAACATTAAATCAGATCTTATGTATGAATGATCAATTTTCGATGTTTTATCATTTTGTAACTGTGATTTATGGAATTAACTCAGGATAACGATTTTACTTGATTCGATATTCCAGAAGTACATTTCGAGGATTTTTTTTTATTACGATAAGTAAACGTACTATAGAAATCTCGTACCGACTGACATCAAGCATACCCATGAAGCCCGATATTGCGTACACTGTAGTTGTAAATAGTAACAGTTTGAATTTTTTCCGATTTAAAACCGAGTTGGGATTTTGGGAAGTAAAGGAGACATCAGCATCACCAAAGAAACTCTAGACTCAAGATACAGTACGTGGAGAGTATATTATAACTAAATTACCCGCAGAGTGGAGATTCCACCAGACCAATAATTGCAAATTTGTTGCAAAACATAACCAGAACCAGCAAAGTTTCAGCCAATGGACCTCCGGGTAAAACCCGGAGGTCCATTGGCTGAAACATTGCTTGCGTTTTTTGTCAATATGTACAAAATTTGAAAGTTATAGCTTGGGTGTTAACTCCACTCTGTGGGTGATTTAGTTACAATCCACTCTCCACGTACTGTAGATGGAATTTCCAACTACTCAGGACTTGTCCTCCGAATTTACAACTATAGGAATTTGTAGCCAGAATTGGGAGATGTGAACCCCCTCCCCCTCTGTCACCACGCCATGTTTGTAAGAGTAGTGCTGTTCATATGGTTGTGGCACGGTAGTGTAGTATTATTAATATGTTTTTGATATGATTGGGTAGTGATGTTAATGTCTCTGGGGACGATAGTGTTTTATTGTTAATGTGTCTGTGGTGCGATAAAATAGTGTTTTTAAAATGTTTTTGATATGATTTGGGTAGTGATGTTAATGTATCTAGGGACGATAGAGTTTTATTGTTAATGTGTCTGTGGTGCGATAAAGTAGTGTTTTTAAATTGTTCTTGATATCATAGGGTAATGATGTTAATGTATCTAGGGACGATAGAGTTTTATTGTTAATGTGTCTGTGGTGCGAAACAGTAGTGTTATTAAAATGTTCCTGATATGATAGGGAAGTCTTGTTAATAGGTATGTGCTATTTAATTAGATAATTATTCCAGTCCGTCGTGAGTCACTTGCGAAGGACAGTACAGTCGCAGTGGACTGGTCACTTTCCACTCGAGGGCAATATTTCGACGGACGCAATAATATTAGATTCCAAACACTAATTACAGGAATAATCATCAAAAATTTAATTAATGAAGCACCGGGTACAACCCGGTGCTTCATTAATTAAAATTTTTCTAATGATGATTTTTACTACCTGGTAAATAGATGCGTGGAGATAACTGCCCACGTGTGGATTACGACCAATCCACGACGACTGTACTGTGTGAAGTATTTATCTAATTAAATGTAGCCTTTTGAAAAGTTCATATTTATTTATTGGGACTTAACAAATTCAACAGCCAGGGTTATCACGTGTCGATCTTGCGGAAAACCGGAGAACACAAAAAGAACCACTGAGTAACGGCGAGCGACTGCCATACTACCCAACGTACTGACTCCAAACAAGAAGGGGTAGCATTGGTATAATATCATCCCCGGGCGGCAACAAGCAAAGATACATTCTTCGTCACCGTGAAACAGGCAAAGATGAATTACACACCATTGCTAAAACCTCATACCATATATATATGTATATCTACAGTTAAAACTAAAAGTCCTGTCATGAAACGCGCACAAATAGCACGTCGATCTGCGCGTTAATATACGCGTTATGGCCATAGTATGGTTATCAAACTATGTACATATGGGCTGTACACAAGCATTGTTTCAGCCAATGGGCCTCCGTTGCCCGTGTTTGCTATGAGTAACCAGGAGACCCTGCAGTGCTTTGGATGCCATTCGATATGGCAATTGCGCGCAATTCCCACTCGCTATTAAGCCTAGATGAGCGCACAGTTCGTGACAGGACTTCTAGTTTTAACTGTAGAGTTAAAACTAGAAGTCCTGTCACGAAATGCGCACAAGTAGCACGTTGATCTGCGCGTTATGACCATACTAATTCTATCAAATTCTGTACATATGACTTGCGCACAAGCAATGTTTCAGCCAATGGACCTCCGGGTAACCCGGAGGTCCATTGGCAGAAACATTGCCTGTGTTTGCTATGAGTAACCAGGAGCACCTGCCCTTCTTTGGATACCATTCGATATGGCAATTGCGCGCAATTCCTACGCGCAATTAAGCCTAGATAAGCGCACAGTTCGTGACAGGACTTCTAGTTTTAACTGTAGTGTTCTTGATATTTTCGTGATGTAATATTGTTGGTATGTTTTTAATATGATAGGGGGATGCTGTTGATATGTTTGTGATATGAACGAGTGATATTATTAATGTTTCGTGGTTTGACACAGCAGAGCGGCTGGTTTGTTTCTACCATGTTAAACTAGTGTTGTTAGAAAATTGATTTAGTTTCTAAATAGTTTACGAAAGTCTCAAACGTCTATTAATTCCTCATCTTGGTTCTTTGACGCAACAAGAGATGATCTTGGTTAAGATAACTTTCATACGTCGATCTTTTTTGAAATTTCCGAAAAGTTCAAATCAGAATATGACTTAAATGTTTGTGATAAAACTTTTCAAGAGAGGAAGGTAAAAAATAAAACTGACGTGTTTTGCAATATTTGTGTAAAGACTGAAGTTTATTTCGCAAAGTGTCTCCATTCATAAATCATTCTTAATCTTTTTATTTCACGTGTTGTTGCCTATTCTATAAAAATATTTTCGTTTCAGTACCACATTAGTGCGAAGTACAGTACGTGGAGAGTATATTATCACTAAATCATCCGCAGAGTGGAGATTCCACCCGAGCAATAATTGCAGATTTGTTGCAAAGCATAACCATCACCAGCAAAGTTTCAGCCAATGGACCTCCGGGTTAAACCCGGAGGTCCATTGGCTGTAACATTGCTTGTGTTTTTTGTCGATATGTACAAAATTTGAAAGTTATAGCTTGGGTGATAACTCCACTCCGCGGGTGATTTAGTTACAATACACTCTCCACGTACTGTAATTGCTTCGAGACCGACGAACATTGTAGTTTAAAAGCAGTCACAGGGAAGTCAATGAAACGCTTTCAGCGACGAAATTTATCGTCCCCGAAACAGTTCCACTAGTATTTCACTTTAAGCTACACAGACACATTAACGGATACAGACATGTTAATGGATATAGACACGTTAATGGATACAGACTCATTAATGGATACATACACATTAATGGATATAAATTCATTGTCACAAATAAGAACACCAACAACTTTTTACGGAAGAATAGCGAACATTTTTCAAAACATTGCTTACTTGCGTGTTTGTATGTTTGCCGTGATTCACTGGTGCCAAAACGAGTTTTAACCCTTTACTTAACATAGCGACCAAAAACGGCCACAACATTTACCAGGATAAGCCTACCACAGCCTAAAATATCTCGGAAATTTCTCAGGAAAACTATACAAATATGGATATCATTAGAACCAACTCTTGTGAATTTTGTTTTTAAAACATGTGAAATTTATTTTATTTTTTAAAAATACTGTAAAGGTAAAAGGGTTAAATAATGTTATCATATGACTTGTGTCGATGAAGATAAAAACTTGAACGTCTTCAATTTTGCTGTATCCGAATATTTTTGTGGAAGCATATAATAAAACAATATTTTGTTGTTGATATAAATGCATGTGATTTTTAAAAAGTTTTGTGGGCATGACACAGTCGTAGATATTAATATATTTTCAGGAAAAGCATAAAAGAAAAAGATATAATGGTGTGAATAACAAGAAGGGTATTGACAAAGTAAGTTGTCATAAAAACATGATTTACTCTGATTAAATTTGTTATAATGCAAATACACAGTGTTTTCGGTAATAGTCCATGGCACATGCACAATTGTTTCCTGAATATCCTTTTCAAATTAAAATTTAATCCACCAATTATAAACCATTAAAGACTGGAAAAAGGGAGGACAAAGGCTTTTGAAAATCGAAATCAACATATTTTGTTTAGAAATTGGTTGGTCAAATCAGTTTTATTCCAGAAGTTATTGCACTACGTGGAATCCTGTCAAGTATATTTTTTCTCTTGAAGAATTATATTTATCGATAGTATACATTTAAGTACTTCAATTACTGATGGAAATTGAAATGGACATGGAAGTACTTTTTCAATTCTTAAAAAACTATTTGCAATAGTTTACTACCCCTGGCGCATAGCAAAACGCATTAATCTATAACAGCGGTCTTGCCCACCATTAAACGCATCAACCTATAAGAGCTGTAAAAGGCATCAATCTACAGCAGCTGTATTATCCACCGTAAAATGCATCAATCTCTAACAGCTGTCTTGTACAGCGTAAAAGGCATTAAGCTATAACAGGTGTCCTGTCCACCGTAGAACACATCAATCTATAACAGCTGTCCTGTCCACCGTAAAATGCATTAATCCGTAACAGCTGCCCTATCCACCGTAAAACGCATCAATCTATAACAGCTGTCCTGTCCACCATAAAACGCATTAATCTCCAACAGCTGTCCGGTCCATCGTAAAACGCATGACTCTATGAAAGCTGTCCTGTCCATCGTAAAACTCATTAATCTGTAACAACTGTCATGTCCACTGTAAAACGCATCAATCTCTAACAGCAGTTCTGTCCACCATAAACGCATTAATCTATACCAGCTGTCTTGTTTATCATAAAACGTATTAATCTCTAATAGCTATCCTGTCCATCGTAAAATGCATTAATCTCTAACAGGTGTCCTGTCCATCGTAACACGCATTAATCTCTAACAGGTGTTCTGTCCATCGTAAAACGCATTAATCTCTAACAGGTGTCCTGTCCATCGTAAAACGCGTTAATCTCTAACAGGTGACCTGTCTATCGGAAAAAGCAGTAATCTGTAACAGCAGTCCTGTCCATCGTAAAATGCATTAATCTAAAACAGCTATCCTGTCCACCAGAAAACGCATCAATCCATAACAGCTGTCATGTTCACCGAAAAAACATTAATCTCTAACAGTTGTCCTGTCCATCGTAAAATGCATTAATATCTAAAACAGCTATCCTGTCCACCAGAAAACGCATTAATCTATAACAACAGTCCTGCCCATCGTAAAAGGCATTAATCTCTAACAGCTGTCCTGTCCACCGTAAAACGCAGTAATCTGTAACAGCTGCCCTGTCCCTTGTAACACGCGTTAATCTATAACAGCTGCCCTATCCATTGTGGAACGCATTAATCTCTAACAGCTGTCCTGTCAATCGTAAAACGCATTAATCTGATACAACTGTCCTGTCAATCGTAAAACGCCTTAATCTATAACAACTGTCCTGTCCCTCGTAAAACGCATTAATCAATAACAGCTGTCCAGTACATCGTAAAACGCATTAATCTCTAACAGCTACCCTGTCCATCGTAAAACGTATTTATCTCTTATAGCTGTCCTGTAGATCGTAAAACGCATTGATCTATAACAGCTGTCCTGTCCATCGTAAAACGCATTAATCCCAAACAGCTGTCTTGTCCATCTTAAAACTCATTAATCGCCAACAGCTGCCCCGTCCATCGAAAAATGCATTAATCTTTAACAGCTATCTTGTCCATCGTAAAACGAATTAATCTGTAACAACTGTCCTGTCCCTCGTAAAACGCATTAATCAATAACAACTGTCCAGTATATCGTAAAACGCATTAATCTCTAACAGCTACCCTGTCCATCGTAAAACATACTTATCTCTAACAGCTGTCCTGTAGATCGTAAAACGCATTAATGTCTAACAGCTGTCCTGTCCATCGAAAAATGCATTTATCTCTACTATCTGTCTTGTCCATCGAAAAATGCGTTAATCTCCAACAGCTGTCCTGTTCACCGTAAAACGCATTTATTTCCAACAGCTGTCATGTTCATCGAAAGCCGCATTAATCTCTAACAGCAGGCTGTCCTGTCCATCGTAAAATGTGTTAATCTCTAACAGCTGTCTCGTCCACCGTAAAACGCATTAATCTATAACAGCTGTACTGTCCACTGTAAAGGGCGTTAATCTCTAAAAGCTGTCCTGTCCATCGTAAAACGTATTAATCTCTAACAGCTGCCCAGTACCTCGTATAATGCATTAATCTCTGACAGCTATCCTCTAGATCGTAAAACGTATTAATCTCTAACAGCTGCCCTGTCCATTGTGAAATGTATTAATCTCTAACAGCTGTCCAGTCCAATGTAAAACGCATTAATCTCTAACAGCTGTCCTGTCCGTTGTAAAACGCGATAATCTCTGACAGCTGTCCTGTCCATCGTAAAACGTATTAATCTCTAATGGCTGCCCTGTCCATCGTAAAACGTATTAATCACTAACAGCTGTCCTGCCCATCATAAAACGCATTTAATCTCTAACAGCTGTCCCGTCCATCATAAAACGCATTTAATCTCTAACAGCTGTCCCGTCCATCGTAAAACGCATTAATCTTTAACATCTGTCCCATAGGAAAACGCATAAATATATAACAGATGTCATGTCCATCGTAAAACGCATTGATCTCTCCCTACTGTTCTGACCACTATAAATCACATTAATCTATAACGACTGTCCTGTCCATCGTAAAACGCATTAATCTCTAACAGCTGGCATGTCCATCGTAAAACGCATTTAATCTCTAACAGCTGCCCTGTCCATCGTAAAACGCATTAATATTTAACATCTGTCCTGCCCATCGTGAACCGCGTTAATATATAACAGATGTCCCGTCCATCGTAAAACGCATTAATCTCTAAAAGCTGTCCTGTCCACCATAAAACACATTAATTTCTAACAGCTGTCCTGTCCATCGTAAAACGCATCGATATTTCTCTCTGCTGTCCTGTCCACCATAAAACACATTAATCTTTAACAGCTGTCCTGTCCATCGTAAAACGCATCTAGCTCTCTCTCTCTGCTGTCCTGTCCACCATAAAACACTTTAATCTCTAAAACCTACCCTGGCCATCGTAAAACGCATCTATATTTCTCTCTGCTGTCCTGTCCACCATAAAACACATTAATTTATAACAGGTGCCCTGGCCATCGTAAAACGCATCTATATTTCTCTCTGCTGTCCTGTCCACAATAAAACACATTAATCTCTAACAGCTGTCCGGTCCATCGTAAAACGCATCTAGCTCTCTCTCTCTGTGGTCCTGTCCACCATAAAACACATTAATCTCTAACAGCTGTCCTGGCCATCGTAAAATGCATCTATATTTCTCTCTGCTGTCCTGTCCACCATAAAACACATTAATCTCTAACAGCTGCCCTGGCCATCGTAAAACGCATCTATATTTCTCTCTGCGGTCCTGTTCACCATAACACGCATTAATCTCTAACAGCTGCCCTGGCCATCGTAAAACGCATCTATATTTCTCTCTGCGGTCCTGTTCAACATAAAACGCATTAATCTATAACAGTTGTCCTGTCCATCGTAAAACGCATTAATGTCTAACAGCTGTCCTGTCCATCGTAAAACGCATTTAATCTCTAACAGCTGTCCTGTCCATCGTAAACCTCATTAATGTCTAACAGTTGTCCTCACCATCGTAAAACACCTTAATCTATAACAGCTGTTCTGTCCATCGTAAAACGCATTAATCTATAAAAAGATGTTCTGTCCATCGTAAAAAGCATTAATCTCTAACAGTTGTCCTGTCCACCATAAAACGCATTAATCTATAACAGCTGTCCTGTCCATCGTAAAACGCATGAATCTTTAACAGCTGTCCTGTCCATCGTAAAAAGCATTAATCTCTAACAGTTGTCCTGTCCACCATAAAACGCATTAATCTATAACAGCTGTCCTGTCCATCGTAAAACGCATTAATCTATAACAGCTGTCCTGTCCATCGTAATAAAACATTAATCTCTAACAGTTGTCCTGTCCACCATAAAACGCATTAATCTATAACAGATGTCCTGTCCGTCGTAAAACGCATTAATCTCTACTGCCCCATCCATCGTAAAACGCATAATCTCTAACAGCTGTCCTATCCATCGTTAAACGAATTAATCTCTAAGAGCTTTTCACAAAAATCACCATTCAATTTTTATTATGTTCTTTTATATTTGCCTTTAGTGGTCAGAAGATTTGTATTTGACGCAAACAATGAAAAAAGTAGTTGTGTAAGAATTTTGTATTCAAGTCTCGTTTGCTGCTTTTCGTGTTAGTTTAAACAATATTTATTCAAGAAGATTTGTCATACAGTTAAAACTAGAAGTCCTGTCAAAAAATGCGCACAAATAGCACGTTGATATGCGCGTTAATGTACGCGTTATGGCCCAAGTAAAGCCATCAAATTATGTACATATGGCCTGTGCACAAGCAATGTTTCAGCCAATGGACCTCCGGGTAAACCGGAGGTCCATTGGCAGAAACATTGCATGTGTTTACTATGAGTAACGAAGAGAACCTGCCGTGCTTTGGATGCCATTCGATATGGCAATTGCGCGCAATTCCAAGGCGCAATTAAATCTAGATAAGCGCACTATTCGTGCCAGGACTTCTAGTTTTAACTGTATGTACACAGTACAAAATAACGGCTACAGGACAGTAGGGGTTAATATAGTTGTATACAATATAACAATAATGATAAAATTAATAAGTAATCATGGACTCGACAGAAAGCCTTGGACTTATACGAGTCGTCTCCTAGCATCGAAATCACTTCTTATAAATAAATAAATACGATGACATCTGTCAGTGGAACTCGTATATCACAGTCTGGGGGCATGTACGATGACATCTGTCAGTAGTGGACAACAACAGTCCTGCCCATCGTAAAAGGCATTAATCTCTAACAGCTGTCCTGTCCACCGTAGAACGCAGTAATCTGTAACAATCTGTAACAGCTGCCCTGTCCCTTGTAACACGCGTTAATCTATAACAGCTGCCCTATCCATTGTGGAACGCATTAATCTCTAACAGCTGTCCTGTCAATCGTAAAACGCATTAATCTGATACAACTGTCCTGTCAATCGTAAAACGCCTTAATCTATAACAACTGTCCTGTCCCTCGTAAAACGCATTAATCAATAACAGCTGTCCAGTACATCGTAAAACGCATTAATCTCTAACAGCTACCCTGTCCATCGTAAAACGTATTTATCTCTTATAGCTGTCCTGTAGATCGTAAAACGCATTGATCTATAACAGCTGTCCTGTCCATCGTAAAACGCATTAATCCCAAACAGCTGTCTTGTCCATCTTAAAACTCATTAATCGCCAACAGCTGCCCCGTCCATCGAAAAATGCATTAATCTTTAACAGCTATCTTGTCCATCGTAAAACGAATTAATCTGTAACAACTGTCCTGTCCCTCGTAAAACGCATTAATCAATAACAAACAATGAAAAAAGTAGTTGTGTAAGAATTTTGTATTCAAGTCTCGTTTGCTGCTTTTCGTGTTAGTTTAAACAATATTTATTCAAGAAGATTTGTCATACAGTTAAAACTAGAAGTCCTGTCAAAAAATGCGCACAAATAGCACGTTGATATGCGCGTTAATGTACGCGTTATGGCCCAAGTAAAGCCATCAAATTATGTACATATGGCCTGTGCACAAGCAATGTTTCAGCCAATGGACCTCCGGGTAAACCGGAGGTCCATTGGCAGAAACATTGCATGTGTTTACTATGAGTAACGAAGAGAACCTGCCGTGCTTTGGATGCCATTCGATATGGCAATTGCGCGCAATTCCAAGGCGCAATTAAATCTAGATAAGCGCACTATTCGTGCCAGGACTTCTAGTTTTAACTGTATGTACACAGTACAAAATAACGGCTACAGGACAGTAGGGGTTAATATAGTTGTATACAATATAACAATAATGATAAAATTAATAAGTAATCATGGACTCGACAGAAAGCCTTGGACTTATACGAGTCGTCTCCTAGCATCGAAATCACTTCTTATAAATAAATAAATACGATGACATCTGTCAGTGGAACTCGTATATCACAGTCTGGGGGCATGTACGATGACATCTGTCAGTAGTGGAGCTCGTATATCACAGTCTGGGGGCATGTACGATGACATCTGTCAGTAGTGGAGCTCGTATATCACAGTCTGGGGGCATGTACGATGACATCTGTCAGTATTGGAACTCGTATATCACAGTCTGGGGGCATGTACGATGACATCTGTCAGTAGTGGAGCTCGTATATCACAGTCTGGGGGCATGTACGATGACATCTGTCAGTAGTGGAGCTCGTATATCACAGTCTGTGGGCATGTACGATGACATCTGTCAGTAGTGGAGCTCGTATATCACAGTCTGGGGGCATGTACGATGACATCTGTCAGTAGTGGAGCTCGTATATCACAGTCTGGGGGCATGTACGATGGCATCTGTCAGTAGTGGAGCTCGTATATCACAGTCTGGGGGCATGTACGATGGCATCTGTCAGTAGTGGAGCTCGTATATCACAGTCTGGGGGCATGTACGATGACATCTGTCAGTAGTGGAGCTCGTATATCACAGTCTGGGGGCATGTACGATGACATCTGTCAGTAGTGGAGCTCGTATATCACAGTCTGGGGGCATGTACGATGGCATCTGTCAGTAGTGGAGCTCGTATATCACAGTCTGGGGGCATGTACGATGACATCTGTCAGTAGTGGAGCTCGTATATCACAGTCTGGGGGCATGTACGATGGCATCTGTCAGTAGTGGAGCTCGTATATCACAGTCTGGGGGCATGTACGATGACATTTGTCAGTAGTGGAGCTCGTATATCACAGTCTGGGGGCATGTACGATGACATCTGTCAGTAGTGGAGCTCGTATATCACAGTCTGGGGGCATGTACGATGACATCTGTCAGTAGTGGAGCTCGTATATCACAGTCTGGGGGCATGTACGATGACATCTGTCAGTATTGGAACTCGTATATCACAGTCTGGGGGCATGTACGATGGCATCTGTCAGTAGTGGAGCTCGTATATCACAGTCTGGGGGCATGTACGATGGCATCGGTCAGTAGTGGAACTCGTATATCACAGTCTGGGGGCATGTACGATGACATCTGTCAGTAGTGGAGCTCGTATATCACAGTCTGGGGGCATGTACGATGACATCTGTCAGTAGTGGAACTCGTATATCACAGTCTGGGGGCATGTACGATGACATCTGTCAGTATTGGAACTCGTATATCACAGTCTGGGGGCATGTACGATGGCATCTGTCAGTAGTGGAGCTCGTATATCACAGTCTGGGGGCATGTACGATGGCATCGGTCAGTAGTGGAACTCGTATATCACAGTCTGGGGGCATGTACGATGACATCTGTCAGTAGTGGAGCTCGTATATCACAGTTTGGGGGCATGTACGATGACATCTGTCAGTAGTGGAGCTCGTATATCACAGTCTGGGGGCATGTACGATGACATCTGTCAGTAGTGGAGCTCGTATATCACAGTCTGGGGGCATGTACGATGACATCTGTCAGTAGTGGAGCTCGTATATCACAGTCTGGGGGCAAGTACGATGACATCTGTCAGTAGTGGAGCTCGTATATCACAGTCTGGGGGCATGTACGATGACATCTGTCAGTAGTGGAACTCGTATATCACAGTCTGGGGGCATGTACGATGACATCGGTCAGTAGTGGAGCTCGTATATCACAGTCTGGGGGCATGTACGATGACATCTGTCAGTAGTGGAGCTCGTATATCACAGTCTGGGGGCATGTACGATGACATCTGTCAGTAGTGGAGCTCGTATATCACAGTCTGTGGGCATGTACGATGACATCTGTCAGTAGTGGAGCTCGTATATCACAGTCTGGGGGCATGTACGATGGCATCTGTCAGTAGTGGAGCTCGTATATCACAGTCTGCGGGCATGTACGATGACATCTGTCAGTAGTGGAGCTCGTATATCACAGTCTGGGGGCATGTACGATGACATCTGTCAGTAGTGGAACTCGTATATCACAGTCTGGGGGCATGTACGATGGCATCTGTCAGTAGTGGAACTCGTATATCACAGTCTGGGGGCATGTACGATGACATCTGTCAGTAGTGGAGCTCGTATATCACAGTCTGGGGGCATGTACGATGACATCTGTCAGTAGTGGAACTCGTATATCACAGTCTGGGGGCATGTACGATGACATCGGTCAGTAGTGGAGCTCGTATATCACAGTCTGGGGGCATGTACGATGACATCTGTCAGTAGTGGAACTCGTATATCACAGTCTGGGGGCATGTACGATGACATCTGTCAGTAGTGGAACTCGTATATCACAGTCTGGGGGCATGTACGATGACATCGGTCAGTAGTGGAGCTCGTATATCACAGTCTGGGGGCATGTACGATGACATCTGTCAGTAGTGGAGCTCGTATATCACAGTCTGGGGGCATGTACGATGACATCTGTCAGTAGTGGAGCTCGTATAACACAGTCTGGGGGCATGTACGATGACATCTGTCAGTATTGGAACTCGTATATCACAGTCTGGGGGCATGTACGATGACATCTGTCAGTAGTGGAGCTCGTATATCACAGTCTGGGGGCATGTACGATGACATCTGTCAGTAGTGGAGCTCGTATATCACAGTCTGGGGGCATGTACGATGACATCTGTCAGTAGTGGAGCTCGTATATCACAGTCTGGGGGCATGTACGATGACATCTGTCAGTAGTGGAGCTCGTATATCACAGTCTGGGGGCATGTACGATGACATCTGTCAGTAGTGGAGCTCGTATATCACAGTCTGGGGGCATGTACGATGACATCTGTCAGTAGTGGAGCTCGTATATCACAGTCTGGGGGCATGTACGATGACATCTGTCAGTAGTGGAGCTCGTATATCACAGTCTGGGGGCATGTACGATGGCATCTGTCAGTAGTGGAGCTCGTATATCACAGTATGGGGGCATGTACGATGACATCTGTCAGTAGTGGAGCTCGTATATCACAGTCTGGGGGCATGCACGATGACATCTGTCAGTAGTGGAGCTCGTATATCACAGTCTGGGGGCATGTACGATGACATCTGTCAGTATTGGAACTCGTATATCACAGTCTGGGGGCATGTACGATGACATCTTTCAGTAGTGGAGCTCGTATATCACAGTCTGGGGGCATGTACGATGACATCTGTCAGTAGTGGAGCTCGTATATCACAGTCTGGGGGCATGTACGATGACATCTGTCAGTAGTGGAGCTCGTATATCACAGTCTGGGGGCATGTACGATGACATCTGTCAGTGGTGGAGCTCGTATATCACAGTCTGGGGGCATGTACGATGACATCTGTCAGTAGTGGAGCTCGTATATCACAGTCTGGGGGCATGTACGATGACATATGTCAGTAGTGGAGCTCGTATATCACAGTTTGGGGGCATGTACGATGACATCTGTCAGTAGTGGAGCTCGTATATCACAGTCTGGGGGCATGTACGATGACATCTGTCAGTAGTGGAGCTCGTATATCACAGTCTGGGGGCATGTACGATGACATCTGTCAGTAGTGGAGCTCGTATATCACAGTCTGGGGGCATGTACGATGACATCTGTCAGTAGTGGAGCTCGTATATCACAGTCTGGGGGCACGTACGATGACATCTGTCAGTAGTGGAGCTCGTATATCACAGTCTGGGGGCACGTACGATGACATCTGTCAGTAGTGGAGCTCGTATATCACAGTCTGGGGGCATGTACGATGACATCTGTCAGTAGTGGAACTCGTATATCACAGTCTGGGGGCATGTACGATGACATCTGTCTGTAGTGGAGCTCGTATATCACAGTCTGGGGGCATGTACGATGGCATCTGTCAGTAGTGGAGCTCGTATATCACAGTCTGGGGGCATGTACGATGATATCTGTCAGTAGAGGAGCTCGTATATCACAGTCTGGGGGCATGTACGATGACATCTGTCAGTAGTGGAGCTCGTATATCACAGTCTGGGGGCATGTACGATGACATCTGTCAGTAGTGGAGCTCGTATATCACAGTCTGGGGGCATGTACGATGACATCTGTCAGTAGTGGAGCTCGTATATCACAGTCTGGGGGCATGTACGATGACATGTGTCAGTAGTGGAGCTCGTATATCACAGTCTGGGGGCATGTACGATGACATCTGTCAGTAGTGGAGCTCGTATATCGCAGTCTGGGGGCATGTACGATGGCATCTGTCAGTAGTGGAGCTCGTATATCACAGTTTGGGGGCATGTACGATGACATCTGTCAGTAGTGGAGCTCGTATATCACAGTCTGGGGGCATGTACGATGACATCTGTCAGTAGTGGAGCTCGTATATCACAGTCTGGGGGCATGTACGATGACATCTGTCAGTAGTGGAGCTCGTATATCACAGTCTGGGGGCATGTACGATGACATGTGTCAGTAGTGGAGCTCGTATATCACAGTCTGGGGGCATGTACGATGGCATCTGTCAGTAGTGGAGCTCGTATATCACAGTCTGGGGGCATGTACGATGGCATCTGTCAGTAGTGGAGCTCGTATATCACAGTCTGGGGGCATGTACGAAGACATCTGTCAGTAGTGGAACTCGTATATCACAGTCTGGGGGCATGTACGATGACATCTGTCAGTAGTGGAGCTCGTATATCACAGTCTGGGGGCATGTACGATGACATCTGTCAGTAGTGGAGCTCGTATATCACAGTCTGGGGGCATGTACGATGACATCTGTCAGTAGAGGAGCTCGTATATCACAGTCTGGTTGCATGTACGATGACGTCTGTCAGTAGTGGAGCTCGTATATCACAGTCTGGGGGCATGTACGATGGCATCTGTCAGTAGTGGAGCTCGTATATCACAGTCTGGGGGCATGTACGATGACATCTGTCAGTAGTGGAGCTCGTATATCACAGTCTGGGGGCATGTACGATGACATCTGTCAGTAGTGGAGCTCGTATATCACAGTCTGGGGGCATGTACGATGACATCTGTCAGTAGTGGAGCTCGTATATCACAGTCTGGGGGCATGTACGATGGCATCTGTCAGTAGTGGAGCTCGTATATCACAGTTTGGGGGCATGTACGATGACATCTGTCAGTAGTGGAGCTCGTATATCACAGTCTGGGGGCATGTACGATGGCATCTGTCAGTAGTGGAGCTCGTATATCACAGTTTGGGGGCATGTACGATGACATCTGTCAGTAGTGGAGCTCGTATATCACAGTCTGGGGGCATGTACGATGGCATCTGTCAGTAGTGGAGCTCGTATATCACAGTCTGGGGGCATGTACGATGGCATCTGTCAGTAGTGGAGCTCGTATATCACAGTCTGGGGGCATGTACGATGACATCTGTCAGTAGTGGAACTCGTATATCACAGTCTGGGGGCATGTACGATGACATCTGTCAGTAGTGGAGCTCGTATATCACAGTCTGGGGGCATGTACGATGACATCTGTCAGTAGTGGAGCTCGTATATCACAGTCTGGGGGCATGTACGATGACATCTGTCAGTAGTGGAGCTCGTATATCACAGTCTGGGGGCATGTACGATGACGTCTGTCAGTAGTGGAGCTCGTATATCACAGTCTGGGGGCATGTACGATGGCATCTGTCAGTAGTGGAGCTCGTATATCACAGTCTGGGGGCATGTACGATGACATCTGTCAGTAGTGGAGCTCGTATATCACAGTCTGGGGGCATGTACGATGACATCTGTCAGTAGTGGAGCTCGTGTATCACAGTCTGGGGGCATGTACGATGACATCTGTCAGTAGTGGAGCTCGTATATCACAGTCTGGGGGCATGTACGATGGCATCTGTCAGTAGTGGAACTCGTATATCACAGTCTGGGGGCATGTACGATGACATCTGTCAGTAGTGGAGCTCGTATATCACAGTCTGGGGGCATGTACGATGGCATCTGTCAGTAGTGGAGCTCGTATATCACAGTCTGGGGGCATGTACGATGGCATCTGTCAGTAGTGGAGCTCGTATATCACAGTCTGGGGGCATGTACGATGACATCTGTCAGTAGTGGAGCTCGTATATCACAGTCTGTGGGCATGTACGATGACATCGGTCAGTAGTGGAGCTCGTATATCACAGTCTGGGGGCATGTACGATGACATCTGTCAGTAGTGGAGCTCGTATATCACAGTCTGGGGGCATGTACGATGACATGTGTCAGTAGTGGAGCTCGTATATCACAGTCTGGGGGCATGTACGATGACATCTGTCAGTATTGGAACTCGTATATCACAGTCTGGGGGCATGTACGATGACATCTGTCAGTAGTGGAGCTCGTATATCACAGTCTGGGGGCATGTACGATGACATCTGTCAGTAGTGGAGCTCGTATATCACAGTCTGGGGGCATGTACGATGGCATCTGTCAGTAGTGGAGCTCGTATATCACAGTCTGGGGGCATGTACGATGACATCTGTCAGTAGTGGAGCTCGTATATCACAGTCTGGGGGCATGTACGATGACATCTGTCAGTAGTGGAGCTCGTATATTACAGTCTGGGGGCATGTACGATGACATCTGTCAGTAGTGGAGCTCGTATATCACAGTCTGGGGGCATGTACGATGGCATCTGTCAGTAGTGGAACTCGTATATCACAGTCTGGGGCATGTACGATGACATCGGTCAGTATTGGAACTCGTATATCACAGTCTGGGGGCATGTACGATGACATCTGTCAGTAGTAGAGCTCGTATATCACAGTCTGGGGGCATGTACGATGGCATCTGTCAGTAGTGGAACTCGTATATCACAGTCTGGGGGCATGTACGATGACATCTGTCAGTAGTGGAACTCGTATATCACAGTCTGGGGGCATGTACGATGACATCTGTCAGTAGTGGAGCTCGTATATCACAGTCTGGGGGCATGTACGATGACATCTGTCAGTAGTGGAGCTCGTATATCACAGTCTGGGGGCATGTACGATGACATCTGTCAGTAGTGGAACTCGTATATCACAGTCTGGGGGCATGTACGATGACATCTGTCAGTAGTGGAGCTCGTATATCACAGTCTGGGGGCATGTACGATGACATCTGTCAGTAGTGGAGCTCGTATATCACAGTCTGGGGGCATGTACGATGACATCTGTCAGTAGTGGAGCTCGTATATCACAGTCTGGGGGCATGTACGATGACATGTGTCAGTAGTGGAGCTCGTATATCACAGTCTGGGGGCATGTACGATGACATCTGTCAGTATTGGAACTCGTATATCACAGTCTGGGGGCATGTACGATGACATCTGTCAGTAGTGGAGCTCGTATATCACAGTCTGGGGGCATGTACGATGACATCTGTCAGTAGTGGAGCTCGTATATCACAGTCTGGGGGCATGTACGATGGCATCTGTCAGTAGTGGAGCTCGTATATCACAGTCTGGGGGCATGTACGATGACATCTGTCAGTAGTGGAGCTCGTATATCACAGTCTGGGGGCATGTACGAAGACATCTGTCAGTAGTGGAGCTCGTATATTACAGTCTGGGGGCATGTACGATGACATCTGTCAGTAGTGGAGCTCGTATATCACAGTCTGGGGGCATGTACGATGGCATCTGTCAGTAGTGGAACTCGTATATCACAGTCTGGGGGCATGTACGATGACATCTGTCAGTAGTGGAGCTCGTATATCACAGTCTGGGGGCATGTACGATGGCATCTGTCAGTAGTGGAGCTCGTATATCACAGTCTTTGGGCATGTACGATGACATCTGTCAGTAGTGGAGCTCGTATATCACAGTCTGTGGGCATGTACGATGACATCGGTCAGTAGTGGAGCTCGTATATCACAGTCTGGGGGCATGTACGATGACATCTGTCAGTTTTGGAGCTCGTATATCACAGTCTGGGGGCATGTACGATGACATCTGTCAGTAGTGGAACTCGTATATCACAGTCTGGGGGCATGTACGATGGCATCTGTCAGTAGTGGAGCTCGTATATCACAGTCTGGGGGCATGTACGATGACATCGGTCAGTAGTGGAGCTCGTATATCACAGTCTGGGGGCATGTACGATGACATCTGTCAGTGTTGGAGCTCGTATATCACAGTCTGGGGGCATGTACGATGAAATCTGTCAGTAGTGGAACTCGTATATCACAGTCTGGGGGCATGTACGATGACATCTGTCAGTAGTGGAACTCGTATATCACAGTCTGGGGGGCATGTACGATGACATCTGTCAGTAGTGGAACTCGTATATCACAGTCTGGGGGCATGTACGATGACATCTGTCAGTAGTGGAGCTCGTATATCACAGTCTGGGGGCATGTACGATGACATCTGTCAGTAGTGGAGCTCGTATATCACAGTCTGGGGGCATGTACGATGAAATCTGTCAGTAGTGGAGCTCGTATATCACAGTCTGGGGGCATGTACGATGACATCGGTCAGTAGTGGAGCTCGTATATCACAGTCTGGGGGCATGTACGATGACATATGTCAGTAGTGGAGCTCGTATATCACAGTCTGGGGGCATGTACGATGACATCGGTCAGTAGTGGAGCTCGTATATCACAGTCTGGGGGCATGTACGATGACATCTGTCAGTAGTGGAGCTCGTATATCACAGTCTGGGGGCATGTACGATGACATCTGTCAGTAGTGGAGCTCGTATATCACAGTCTGGGGGCATGTACGATGACATCTGTCAGTAGTGGAACTCGTATATCACAGTCTGGGGGCATGTACGATGACATCGGTCAGTAGTGGAGCTCGTATATCACAGTCTGGGGGCATGTACGATGACATCTGTCAGTATTGGAGCTCGTATATCAGAGTCTGGGGGCATGTACGATGACATCTGTCAGTAGTGGAGCTCGTATATCACAGTCTGGGGGCATGTACGATGACATCTGTCAGTAGTGGAGCTCGTATATCACAGTCTGGGGGCATGTACGATGACATCTGTCAGTAGTGGAGCTCGTATATCAAAGTCTGGGGGCATGTACGATGACATCTGTCAGTAGTGGAGCTCGTATATCACAGTCTGGGGGCATGTACGATGCCATCTGTCAGCAGTGGAACTCGTATATCACAGTCTGGGGGCATGTACGATGACATTTGTCAGTAGTGGAGCTCGTATACCACAGTCTGGGGGCATGTACGATGACATCTGTCAGTAGTGGAGCTCGTATATCACAGTCTGGGGGCATGTACGATGACATCTGTCAGTAGTGGAGCCCGTATATCACAGTCTGAGGGCATGTACGATGACATCTGTCAGTAGTGGAGCTCGTATATCACAGTCTGGGGGCATGTACGATGACATCTGTCAGTAGTGGAGCTCGTATATCACAGTCTGGGGGCGTGTACGATGACATCGGTCAGTAGTGGAGCTCGTATATCACAGTCTGGGGGCATGTACGATGACATATGTCAGTAGTGAAGCTCGTATATCACAGTCTGGGGGCATGTACGATGACATCGGTCAGTAGTGGAGCTCGTATATCACAGTCTGGGGGCATGTACGATGACATCTGTCAGTAGTGGAGCTCGTATATCACAGTCTGGGGGCATGTACGATGACATCTGTCAGTAGTGGAGCTCGTATATCACAGTCTGTGGGCATGTACGATGACATCGGTCAGTAGTGGAGCTCCTATATCAGAGTCTGGGGGCATGTACGATGACATCTGTCAGTAGTGGAGCTCGTATATCACAGTCTCTGGGCATGTACGATGACATCTGTCAGTAGTGGAGCTCGTATATCACAGCCTGGGGGCATGTACGATGACATCTGTCAGTAGTGGAGCTCGTATATCACAGTCTGGGGGCATGTACGATGACATCTGTCAGTAGTGGAGCTCGTATATCACAGAATGGGGGCATGTACGATGACATCTGTCAGTAGTGGAGCTCGTATATCACACTCTGGGGGCACGTACGATGACATCTGTCAGTAGTGGAGCTCGTATATCACAGTCTGGGGGCATGTACGATGACATCTGTCAGTAGTGGAACTCGTATATCACAGTCTGGGGGCATGTACGATGACATCTGTCAGTAGTGGAGCTCGTATATCACAGTCTGGGGGCATGTACGATGGCATCTGTCAGTAGTGGAGCTCGTATATCACAGTCTGGGGGCATGTACGATGACATCTGTCAGTAGTGGAACTCGTATATCACAGTCTGGGGGCATGTACGATGACATCTGTCAGTAGTGGAGCTCGTATATCAAAGTCTGGGGGCATGTACGATGACATCTGTCAGTAGTGGAGCTCGTATATCACAGTCTGGGGGCATGTACGATGCCATCTGTCAGCAGTGGAACTCGTATATCACAGTCTGGGGGCATGTACGATGACATTTGTCAGTAGTGGAGCTCGTATACCACAGTCTGGGGGCATGTACGATGACATCTGTCAGTAGTGGAGCTCGTATATCACAGTCTGGGGGCATGTACGATGACATCTGTCAGTAGTGGAGCTCGTATATCACAGTCTGAGGGCATGTACGATGACATCTGTCAGTAGTGGAGCTCGTATATCACAGTCTGGGGGCATGTACGATGACATCTGTCAGTAGTGGAGCTCGTATATCACAGTCTGGGGGCATGTACGATGACATCGGTCAGTAGTGGAGCTCGTATATCACAGTCTGGGGGCATGTACGATGACATATGTCAGTAGTGAAGCTCGTATATCACAGTCTGGGGGCATGTACGATGACATCGGTCAGTAGTGGAGCTCGTATATCACAGTCTGGGGGCATGTACGATGACATCTGTCAGTAGTGGAGCTCGTATATCACAGTCTGGGGGCATGTACGATGACATCTGTCAGTAGTGGAGCTCGTATATCACAGTCTGTGGGCATGTACGATGACATCGGTCAGTAGTGGAGCTCCTATATCAGAGTCTGGGGGCATGTACGATGACATCTGTCAGTAGTGGAGCTCGTATATCACAGTCTCTGGGCATGTACGATGACATCTGTCAGTAGTGGAGCTCGTATATCACAGCCTGGGGGCATGTACGATGACATCTGTCAGTAGTGGAGCTCGTATATCACAGTCTGGGGGCATGTACGATGACATCTGTCAGTAGTGGAGCTCGTATATCACAGACTGGGGGCATGTACGATGACATCTGTCAGTAGTGGAGCTCGTATATCACACTCTGGGGGCACGTACGATGACATCTGTCAGTAGTGGAGCTCGTATATCACAGTCTGGGGGCATGTACGATGACATCTGTCAGTAGTGGAACTCGTATATCACAGTCTGGGGGCATGTACGATGACATCTGTCAGTAGTGGAGCTCGTATATCACAGTCTGGGGGCATGTCCGATGGCATCTGTCAGTAGTGGAGCTCGTATATCACAGTCTGGGGGCATGTACGATGACATCTGTCAGTAGTGGAACTCGTATATCACAGTTTGGAGGCATGTACGATGACATCTGTCAGTAGTGGAGCTCGTATATCACAGTCTGGGGGCATGTACGATGACATCTGTCAGTAGTGGAGCTCGTATATCACAGTCTGGGGGCATGTACGATGACATCTGTCAGTAGTGGAGCTCGTATATCACAGTCTGGGGGCATGTACGATGACATCTGTCAGTAGTGGAGCTCGTATATTACAGTCTGGGGGCATGTACGATGACATCTGTCAGTAGTGGAGCTCGTATATCACAGTCTGGGGGCATGTACGATGGCATCTGTCAGTAGTGGAACTCGTATATCACAGTCTGGGGGCATGTACGATGACATCTGTCAGTAGTGGAGCTCGTATATCACAGTCTGTGGGCATGTACGATGGCATCTGTCAGTAGTGGAGCTCGTATATCACAGTATGGGGGCATGTACGATGACATCTGTAAGTAGTGGAGCTCGTATATCACAGTCTGTGGGCATGTACGATGACATCGGTCAGTAGTGGAGCTCGTATATCACAGTCTGGGGGCATGTACGATGACATCTGTCAGTTTTGGAGCTCGTATATCACAGTCTGGGGGCATGTACGATGACATCTGTCAGTAGTGGAACACGTATATCACAGTCTGGGGGCATGTACGATGGCATCTGTCAGTAGTGGAGCTCGTATATCACAGTCTGGGGGCATGTACGATGACAACGGTCAGTAGTGGAGCACGTATATCACAGTCTGGGGGCATGTACGATGACATCTGTCAGTGTTGGAGCTCGTATATCACAGTCTGGGGGCATGTACGATGAAATCTGTCAGTAGTGGAACTCGTATATCACAGAATGGGGGCATGTACGATGACATCTGTCAGTAGTGGAACTCGTATATCACAGTCTGGGGGCATGTACGATGACATCTGTCAGTAGTGGAACTCGTATATCACAGTCTGGGGGCATGTACGATGACATCTGTCAGTAGTGGAGCTCGTATATCACAGTCTGGGGGCATGTACGATGACATCTGTCAGTAGTGGAGCTCGTATATCACAGTCTGGGGGCATGTACGATGAAATCTGTCAGGAATGGAGCTCGTATATCACAGTCTGGGGGCATGTACGATGACATCGGTCAGTAGTGGAGCTCGTATATCACAGTCTGGGGGCATGTACGATGACATATGTCAGTAGTGGAGCTCGTATATCACAGTCTGGGGGCATGTACGATGACATCGGTCAGTAGTGGAGCTCGTATATCACAGTCTGGGGGCATGTACGATGACATCTGTCAGTAGTGGAGCTCGTATATCACAGTCTGGGGGCATGTACGATGACATCTGTCAGTAGTGGAGCTCGTATATCACAGTCTGGGGGCATGTACGATGACATCTGTCAGTAGTGGAACTCGTATATCACAGTCTGGGGGCATGTACGATGACATCGGTCAGTAGTGGAGCTCGTATATCACAGTCTGGGGGCATGTACGATGACATCTGTCAGTAGTGGAGCTCGTATATCACAGTCTAGGGGCATGTACGATGACATCTGTCAGTAGTGGAGCTCGTATATCACAGTCTGGGGGCATGTACGATGACATCTGTCAGTAGTGGAGCTCGTATATCACAGTCTGGGGGCATGTACGATGACATCTGTCAGTAGTGGAGCTCGTATATCAAAGTCTGGGGGCATGTACGATGACATCTGTCAGTAGTGGAGCTCGTATGTCACTGTCTGGGGGCATGTACGATGACATCTGTCAGTAGTGGAGCTCGTATATCACAGTCTGGGGGCATGTACGATGACATCTGTCAGTAGTGGAGCTCGTATATCACACTCTGGGGGCACGTACGATGACATCTGTCAGTAGTGGAGCTCGTATATCACAGTCTGGGGGCATGTACGATGACATCTGTCAGTAGTGGAACTCGTATATCACAGTCTGGGGGCATATACGATGACATCTGTCAGTAGTGGAGCTCGTATATCACAGTCTGGGGGCATGTACGATGGCATCTGTCAATAGTGGAGCTCGTATATCACAGTCTGGGGGCATGTACGATGACATCTGTCAGTAGTGGAACTCGTATATCACAGTCTGGGGTCATGTACGATGCCATCTGTCAGCAGTGGAACTCGTATATCACAGTCTGGGGGCATGTACGATGACATTTGTCAGTAGTGGAGCTCGTATACCACAGTCTGGGGGCATGTACGATGACATCTGTCAGTAGTGGAGCTCGTATATCACAGTCTGGGGGCATGTACCATGACATCTGTCAGTAGCGGAGCTCGTATATCACAGTCTGAGGGCATGTACGATGACATCTGTCAGTAGTGGAGCTCGTATATCACAGTCTGGGGGCATGTACGATGACATCTGTCAGTAGTGGAGCTCGTATATCACAGTCTGGGGGCATGTACGATGACATCGGTCAGTAGTGGAGCTCGTATATCACAGTCTGGGGGCATGTACGATGACATATGTCAGTAGTGAAGCTCGTATATCACAGTCTGGGGGCATGTACGATGACATCGGTCAGTAGTGGAGCTCGTATATCACAGTCTGGGGGCATGTACGATGACATCTGTCAGTAGTGGAGCTCGTATATCACAGTCTGGGGGCATGTACGATGACATCTGTCAGTAGTGGAGCTCGTATATCACAGTCTGTGGGCATGTACGATGACATCGGTCAGTAGTGGAGCTCCTATATCAGAGTCTGGGGGCATGTACGATGACATCTGTCAGTAGTGGAGCTCGTATATCACAGTCTCTGGGCATGTACGATGACATCTGTCAGTAGTGGAGCTCGTATATCACAGCCTGGGGGCATGTACGATGACATCTGTCAGTAGTGGAGCTCGTATATCACCGTCTGGGGGCATGTACGATGACATCTGTCAGTAGTGGAGCTCGTATATCACAGACTGGGGGCATGTACGATGACATCTGTCAGTAGTGGAGCTCGTATATCACACTCTGGGGGCACGTACGATGACATCTGTCAGTAGTGGAGCTCGTATATCACAGTCTGGGGGCATGTACGATGACATCTGTCAGTAGTGGAACTCGTATATCACAGTCTGGGGGCATGTACGATGACATCTGTCAGTAGTGGAGCTCGTATATCACTGTCTGGGGGCATGTACGATGGCATCTGTCAGTAGTGGAGCTCGTATATCACAGTCTGGGGGCATGTACGATGACATCTGTCAGTAGTGGAACTCGTATATCACAGTTTGGGGGCATGTACGATGACATCTGTCAGTAGTGGAGCTCGTATATCACAGTCTGGGGGCATGTACGATGACATCTGTCAGTAGTGGAGCTCGTATATCACAGTCTGGGGGCATGTACGATGACATCTGTCAGTAGTGGAGCTCGTATATCACAGTCTGGGGGCATGTACGATGACATCTGTCAGTAGTGGAGCTCGTATATTACAGTCTGGGGGCATGTACGATGACATCTGTCAGTAGTGGAGCTCGTATATCACAGTCTGGGGGCATGTACGATGGCATCTGTCAGTAGTGGAACTCGTATATCACAGTCTGGGGGCATGTACGATGACATCTGTCAGTAGTGGAGCTCGTATATCACAGTCTGTGGGCATGTACGATGGCATCTGTCAGTAGTGGAGCTCGTATATCACAGTATGGGGGCATGTACGATGACATCTGTAAGTAGTGGAGCTCGTATATCACAGTCTGTGGGCATGTACGATGACATCGGTCAGTAGTGGAGCTCGTATATCACAGTCTGGGGGCATGTACGATGACATCTGTCAGTTTTGGAGCTCGTATATCACAGTCTGGGGGCATGTACGATGACATCTGTCAGTAGTGGAACTCGTATATCACAGTCTGGGGGCATGTACGATGGCATCTGTCAGTAGTGGAGCTCGTATATCACAGTCTGGGGGCATGTACGATGACATCGGTCAGTAGTGGAGCTCGTATATCACAGTCTGGGGGCATGTACGATGACATCTGTCAGTGTTGGAGCTCGTATATCACAGTCTGGGGGCATGTACGATGAAATCTGTCAGTAGTGGAACTCGTATATCACAATCTGGGGGCATGTACGATGACATCTGTCAGTAGTGGAACTCGTATATCACAGTCTGGGGGCATGTACGATGACATCTGTCAGTAGTGGAACTCGTATATCACAGTCTGGGGGCATGTACGATGACATCTGTCAGTAGTGGAGCTCGTATATCACAGTCTGGGGGCATGTACGATGACATCTGTCAGTAGTGGAGCTCGTATATCACAGTCTGGGGGCATGTACTATGAAATCTGTCAGGAGTGGAGCTCGTATATCACAGTCTGGGGGCATGTACGATGACATCGGTCAGTAGTGGAGCTCGTATATCACAGTCTGGGGGCATGTACGATGACATATGTCAGTAGTGGAGCTCGTATATCACAGTCTGGGGGCATGTACGATGACATCGGTCAGTAGTGGAGCTCGTATATCACAGTCTGGGGGCATGTACGATGACATCTGTCAGTAGTGGAGCTCGTATATCACAGTCTGGGGACATGTACGATGACATCTGTCAGTAGTGGAGCTCGTATATCACAGTCTGGGGGCATGTACGATGACATCTGTCAGTAGTGGAACTCGTATATCACAGTCTGGGGGCATGTACGATGACATCGGTCAGTAGTGGAGCTCGTATATCACAGTCTGGGGGCATGTACGATGACATCTGTCAGTAGTGGTGCTCGTATATCACAGTCTGGGGGCATGTACTATGACATCTGTCAGTAGTGGAGCTCGTATATCACAGTCTGGGGGCATGTACGATGACATCTGTCAGTAGTGGAGCTCGTATATCACAGTCTGGGGGCATGTACGATGACATCTGTCAGTAGTGGAGCTCGTATATCAAAGTCTGGGGGCATGTACGATGACATCTGTCAGTAGTGGAGCTCGTATATCACAGTCTGGGGGCATGTACGATGCCATCTGTCAGCAGTGGAACTCGAATATCACAGTCTGGGGGCATGTACGATGACATTTGTCAGTAGTGGAGCTCGTATACCACAGTCTGGGGGCATGTACGATGACATCTACCAGTAGTGGAGCTCGTATATCACAGTCTGGGGGCATGTACGATGACATCTGTCAGTAGTGGAGCTCGTATATCACAGTCTGAGGGCATGTACGATGACATCTGTCAGTAGTGGAGCTCGTATATCACAGTCTGGGGGCATGTACGATGACATCTGTCAGTAGTGGAGCTCGTATATCACAGTCTGGGGGCATGTACGATGACATCGGTCAGTAGTGGAGCTCGTATATCACAGTCTGGGGGCATGTACGATGACATATGTCAGTAGTGAAGCTCGTATATCACAGTCTGGGGGCATGTACGATGACATCGGTCAGTAGTGGAGCTCGTATATCACAGTCTGGGGGCATGTACGATGACATCTGTCAGTAGTGGAGCTCGTATATCACAGTCTGTGGGCATGTACGATGACATCGGTCAGTAGTGGAGCTCCTATATCAGAGTCTGGGGCATGTACGATGACATCTGTCAGTAGTGGAGCTCGTATATCACAGTCTGGGGGCATGTACGATGACATCTGTCAGTAGTGGAGCTCGTATATCACACTCTGGGGGCACGTACGATGACATCTGGCAGTAGTGGAGCTCGTATATCACAGTCTGGGGGCATGTACGGTGACATCTGTCAGTAGTGGAACTCGTATATCACAGTCTGGGGGCATGTACGATGACATCTGTCAGTAGTGGAGCTCGTATATCACAGTCTGGGGGCATGTACGATGGCATCTGTCAGTAGTGGAGCTCGTATATCACAGTCTGGGGGCATGTACGATGACATCTGTCAGTAGTGGAACTCGTATATCACAGTTTGGGGGCATGTACGATGACATCTGTCAGTAGTGGAGCTCGTATATCACAGTCTGGGGGCATGTACGATGACATCTGTCAGTAGTGGAGCTCGTATATCACAGTCTGGGGGCATGTACGATGACATCTGTCAGTAGTGGAGCTCGTATATCACTGTCTGGGGGCATGTACGATGACATGTGTCAGTAGTGGAGCTCGTATATCACAGTCTGGGGGCATGTACGATGGCATCTGTCAGTAGTGGAGCTCGTATATCACAGTCTGGGGGCATGTACGATGGCATCTGTCAGTAGTGGAGCTCGTATATCACAGTCTGGGGGCATGTACGATGACATCTGTCAGTAGTGGAACTCGTATATCACAGTCTGGGGGCATGTACGATGACATCTGTCAGTAGTGGAGCTCGTATATCACAGTCTGGGGGCATGTACGATGACATCTGTCAGTAGTGGAGCTCGTATATCACAGTCTGGGGGCATGTACGATGACATCTGTCAGTATTGGAACTCGTATATCACAGTCTGGGGGCATGTACGATGACATCTGTCAGTAGTGGAGCTCGTATATCACAGTCTGGGGGCATGTACGATGACGTCTGTCAGTAGTGGAGCTCGTATATCACAGTCTGGGGGCATGTACGATGGCGTCTGTCAGTAGTGGAGCTCGTATATCACAGTCTGGGGGCATGTACGATGACATCTGTCAGTAGTGGAGCTCGTATATCACAGTCTGGGGTCATGTACGATGACATCTGTCAGTAGTGGTGCTCGTATATCACATTCTGGGGGCATGTACGATGACATCTGTCAGTAGTGGAGCTCGTATATCACAGTCTGGGGGCATGTACGATGGCATCTGTCAGTAGTGGAACTCGTATATCACAGTCTGGGGGCATGTACGATGACATCTGTCAGTAGTGGAGCTCGTATATCACAGTCTGGGGGCATGTACGATGGCATCTGTCAGTAGTGGAGCTCGTATATCACAGTCTGGGGGCATGTACGATGGCATCTGTCAGTAGTGGAGCTCGTATATCACAGTCTGGGGGCATGTACGATGACATCTGTCAGTAGTGGAGCTCGTATATCACAGTCTGTGGGCATGTACGATGACATCGGTCAGTAGTGGAGCTCGTATATCACAGTCTGGGGGCATGTACGATGACATCTGTCAGTGTTGGAGCTCGTATATCACAGTCTGGGGACATGTACGATGACATCTGTCAGTAGTGGAACTCGTATATCACAGTGTGGGGGCATGTACGATGGCATCTGTCAGTAGTGGAGCTCGTATATCACAGTCTGGGGGCATGTACGATGACATCGGTCAGTAGTGGAGCTCGTATATCACAGTCTGGGGGCATGTACGATGACATCTGTCAGTGTTGGAGCTCGTATATCACAGTCTGGGGGCATGTACGATGACATCTGTCAGTAGTGGAACTCGTATATCACAGTCTGGGGGCATGTACGATGACATCTGTCAGTAGTGGAACTCGTATATCACAGTCTGGGGGCATGTACGATGACATCGGTCAGTAATGGAACTCGAATATCACAGTCTTGGGGCATGTACGATGACATCTGTCAGTAGTGGAGCTCGTATATCACAGTCTGGGGCATGTACGATGACATCGGTCAGTATTGGAACTCGTATATCACAGTCTGGGGGCATGTACGATGACATCTGTCAGTAGTGGAGCTCGTATATCACAGTCTGGGGGCATGTACGATGGCATCTGTCAGTAGTGGAACTCGTATATCACAGTCTGGGGGCATGTACGATGACATCTGTCAGTAGTGGAACTCGTATATCACAGTCTGGGGGCATGTACGATGACATCTGTCAGTAGTGGAACTCGTATATCACAATCTGGGGGCATGTACGATGACATCTGTCAGTAGTGGAGCTCGTATATCACAGTCTGGGTGCATGTACGATGACATCTGTCAGTAATGGAGCTCGTATATCACAGTCTGGGGGCATGTACGATGACATCTGTCAGTAGTGGAGCTCGTATATCACAGTCTGGGGGCATGTACGATGACATCGGTCAGTAGTGGAGCTCGTATATCACAGTCTGGGGGCATGTACGATGACATATGTCAGTAGTGGAGCTCGTATATCACAGTCTGGGGGCATGTACGATGACATCGGTCAGTAGTGGAGCTCGTATATCACAGTCTGGGGGCATGTACGATGACATCTGTCAGTAGTGGAGCTCGTATATCACAGTCTGGGGGCATGTACGATGACATCTGTCAGTAGTGGAGCTCGTATATCACAGTCTGGGGGCATGTACGATGACATCTGTCAGTAGTGGAGCTCGTATATCACAGTCTGGGGGCATGTACGATGACATCTGTCAGTAGTGGAGCTCGTATATCACAGTCTGGGGGCATGTACGATGACATCTGTCAGTAGTGGAACTCGTATATCAGAGTCTGGGGGCATGTACGATGACATCTGTCAGTAGTGGAGCTCGTATATCACAGTCTGGGGGCATGTACGATGACATCTGTCAGTAGTGGAGCTCGTATATCACAGTCTGGGGGCATGTACGATGACATCTGTCAGTAGTGGAGCTCGTATATCACAGTCTGGGGGCATGTACGATGACATGTGTCAGTAGTGGAGCTCGTATATCACAGTCTGGGGGCATGTACGATGACATCTGTCAGTATTGGAACTCGTATATCACAGTCTGGGGGCATGTACGATGACATCTGTCAGTAGTGGAGCTCGTATATCACAGTCTGGGGGCATGTACGATGACATCTGTCAGTAGTGGAGCTCGTATATCACAGTCTGGGGGCATGTACGATGGCATCTGTCAGTAGTGGAGCTCGTATATCACAGTCTGGGGGCATGTACGATGACATCTGTCAGTAGTGGAGCTCGTATATCACAGTCTGGGGGCATGTACGATGACATCTGTCAGTAGTGGAGCTCGTATATTACAGTCTGGGGGCCTGTACGATGACATCTGTCAGTAGTGGAGCTCGTATATCACAGTCTGGGGGCATGTACGATGGCATCTGTCAGTAGTGGAACTCGTATATCACAGTCTGGGGGCATGTACGATGACATCTGTCAGTAGTGGAGCTCGTATATCACAGTCTGGGGGCATGTACGATGGCATCTGTCAGTAGTGGAGCTCGTATATCACAGTCTGGGGGCATGTACGACGGCATCTGTCAGTAGTGGAGCTCGTATATCACAGTCTGGGGGCATGTACGATGACATCTGTCAGTAGTGGAGCTCGTATATCACAGTCTGTGGGCATGTACGATGACATCGGTCAGTAGTGGAGCTCGTATATCACAGTCTGGGGGCATGTACGATGACATCTGTCAGTGTTGGAGCTCGTATATCACAGTCTGGGGGCATGTACGATGACATCTGTCAGTAGTGGAACTCGTATATCACAGTCTGGGGGCATGTACGATGGCATCTGTCAGTAGTGGAGCTCGTATATCACAGTCTGGGGGCATGTACGATGACATCGGTCAGTAGTGGAGCTCGTATATCACAGTCTGGGGGCATGTACGATGACATCTGTCAGTGTTGGAGCTCGTATATCACAGTCTGGGAGCATGTACGATGACATCTGTCAGTAGTGGAACTCGTATATCACAGTCTGGGGGCATGTACGATGACATCTGTCAGTAGTGGAACTCGTATATCACAGTCTGGGGGCATGTACGATGACATCGGTCAGTGTTGGAACTCGAATATCACAGGGTGGGGGCATGTACGATGACATCTGTCAGTAGTGGAGCTCGTATATCACAGTCTGGGGCATGTACGATGACATCGGTCAGTATTGGAACTCGTATATTACAGTCTAGGGGCATGTACGATGACATCTGTCAGTAGTGGAGCTCGTATATCACAGTCTGGGGGCATGTACGATGGCATCTGTCAGTAGTGGAACTCGTATATCACAGTCTGGGGGCATGTACGATGACATCTGTCAGTAGTGGAACTCGTATATCACAGTCTGGGGGCATGTACGATGACATCTGTCAGTAGTGGAACTCGTATATCACAGTCTGGGGGCATGTACGATGACATCTGTCAGTAGTGGAGCTCGTATATCACAGCCTGGGGGCATGTACGATGACATCTGTCAGTAATGGAGCTCGTATATCACAGTCTGGGGGCATGTACGATGACATCTGTCAGTAGTGGAGCTCGTATATCACAGTCTGGGGCATGTACGATGACATCGGTCAGTAGTGGAGCTCGTATATCACAGTCTGGGGGCATGTACGATGACATATGTCAGTAGTGGAGCTCGTATATCACAGTCTGGGGGCATGTACGATGACATCGGTCAGTAGTGGAGCTCGTATATCACAGTCTGGGGGCATGTACGATGACATCTGTCAGTAGTGGAGCTCGTATATCACAGTCTGGGGGCATGTACGATGACGTCTGTCAGTAGTGGAGCTCGTATATCACAGTCTGGGGGCATGTACGATGGCATCTGTCAGTAGTGGAGCTCGTATATCACAGTCTGGGGGCATGTACGATGACATCTGTCAGTAGTGGAGCTCGTATATCACAGTCTGGGGGCATGTACGATGACATCTGTCAGTAGTGGAGCTCGTGTATCACAGTCTGGGGGCATGTACGATGACATCTGTCAGTAGTGGAGCTCGTATATCACAGTCTGGGGGCATGTACGATGGCATCTGTCAGTAGTGGAGCTCGTATATCACAGTCTGGGGGCATGTACGATGACATCGGTCAGTAGTGGAGCTCGTATATCAAAGTCTGGGGACATGTACGATGACATCTGTCAGTAGTGGAGCTCGTATATCACAGTCTGGGGCCATGTACGATGACATCTGTCAGTAGTGGAACTCGTATATCACAGTCTGTGGGCATGTACGATGACATCGGTCAGTAGTGGAGCTCGTATATCACAGTCTGGGGGCATGTACGATGACATCTGTCAGTGTTGGAGCTCGTATATCACAGTCTGGGGGCATGTACGATGACATCTGTCAGTAGTGGAACTCGTATATCACAGTGTGGGGGCATGTACGATGGCATCTGTCAGTAGTGGAGCTCGTATATCACAGTCTGGGGGCATGTACGATGACATCGGTCAGTAGTGGAGCTCGTATATCACAGTCTGGGGGCATGTACGATGACATCTGTCAGTGTTGGAGCTCGTATATCACAGTCTGGGGGCATGTACGATGACATCTGTCAGTAGTGGAACTCGTATATCACAGTCTGGGGGCATGTACGATGACATCTGTCAGTAGTGGAACTCGTATATCACAGTCTGGGGGCATGTACGATGACATCGGTCAGTAATGGAACTCGAATATCACAGTCTTGGGGCATGTACGATGACATCTGTCAGTAGTGGAGCTCGTATATCACAGTCTGGGGCATGTACGATGACATCGGTCAGTATTGGAACTCTTATATCACAGTCTGGGGGCATGTACGATGACATCTGTCAGTAGTGGAGCTCGTATATCACAGTCTGGGGGCATGTACGATGGCATCTGTCAGTAGTGGAACTCGTATATCACAGTCTGGGGGCATGTACGATGACATCTGTCAGTAGTGGAACTCGTATATCACAGTCTGGGGGCATGTACGATGACATCTGTCAGTAGTGGAACTCGTATATCACAATCTGGGGGCATGTACGATGACATCTGTCAGTAGTGGAGCTCGTATATCACAGTCTGGGTGCATGTACGATGACATCTGTCAGTAATGGAGCTCGTATATCACAGTCTGGGGGCATGTACGATGACATCTGTCAGTAGTGGAGCTCGTATATCACAGTCTGGGGGCATGTACGATGACATCGGTCAGTAGTGGAGCTCGTATATCACAGTCTGGGGGCATGTACGATGACATATGTCAGTAGTGGAGCTCGTATATCACAGTCTGGGGGCATGTACGATGACATCGGTCAGTAGTGGAGCTCGTATATCACAGTCTGGGGGCATGTACGATGACATCTGTCAGTAGTGGAGCTCGTATATCACAGTCTGGGGGCATGTACGATGACATCTGTCAGTAGTGGAGCTCGTATATCACAGTCTGGGGGCATGTACGATGACATCTGTCAGTAGTGGAGCTCGTATATCACAGTCTGGGGGCATGTACGATGACATCTGTCAGTAGTGGAGCTCGTATATCACAGTCTGGGGGCATGTACGATGACATCTGTCAGTAGTGGAACTCGTATATCAGAGTCTGGGGGCATGTACGATGACATCTGTCAGTAGTGGAGCTCGTATATCACAGTCTGGGGGCATGTACGATGACATCTGTCAGTAGTGGAGCTCGTATATCACAGTCTGGGGGCATGTACGATGACATCTGTCAGTAGTGGAGCTCGTATATCACAGTCTGGGGGCATGTACGATGACATGTGTCAGTAGTGGAGCTCGTATATCACAGTCTGGGGGCATGTACGATGACATCTGTCAGTATTGGAACTCGTATATCACAGTCTGGGGGCATGTACGATGACATCTGTCAGTAGTGGAGCTCGTATATCACAGTCTGGGGGCATGTACGATGACATCTGTCAGTAGTGGAGCTCGTATATCACAGTCTGGGGGCATGTACGATGGCATCTGTCAGTAGTGGAGCTCGTATATCACAGTCTGGGGGCATGTACGATGACATCTGTCAGTAGTGGAGCTCGTATATCACAGTCTGGGGGCATGTACGATGACATCTGTCAGTAGTGGAGCTCGTATATTACAGTCTGGGGGCATGTACGATGACATCTGTCAGTAGTGGAGCTCGTATATCACAGTCTGGGGGCATGTACGATGGCATCTGTCAGTAGTGGAACTCGTATATCACAGTCTGGGGGCATGTACGATGACATCTGTCAGTAGTGGAGCTCGTATATCACAGTCTGGGGGCATGTACGATGGCATCTGTCAGTAGTGGAGCTCGTATATCACAGTCTGGGGGCATGTACGACGGCATCTGTCAGTAGTGGAGCTCGTATATCACAGTCTGGGGGCATGTACGATGACATCTGTCAGTAGTGGAGCTCGTATATCACAGTCTGTGGGCATGTACGATGACATCGGTCAGTAGTGGAGCTCGTATATCACAGTCTGGGGGCATGTTCGATGACATCTGTCAGTGTTGGAGCTCGTATATCACAGTCTGGGGGCATGTACGATGACATCTGTCAGTAGTGGAACTCGTATATCACAGTCTGAGGGCATGTACGATGGCATCTGTCAGTAGTGGAGCTCGTATATCACAGTCTGGGGGCATGTACGATGACATCGGTCAGTAGTGGAGCTCGTATATCACAGTCTGGGGGCATGTACGATGACATCTGTCAGTGTTGGAGCTCGTATATCACAGTCTGGGAGCATGTACGATGACATCTGTCAGTAGTGGAACTCGTATATCACAGTCTGGGGGCATGTACGATGACATCTGTCAGTAGTGGAACTCGTATATCACAGTCTGGGGGCATGTACGATGACATCGGTCAGTGTTGGAACTCGAATATCACAGGGTGGGGGCATGTACGATGACATCTGTCAGTAGTGGAGCTCGTATATCACAGTCTGGGGCATGTACGATGACATCGGTCAGTATTGGAACTCGTATATTACAGTCTGGGGGCATGTACGATGACATCTGTCAGTAGTGGAGCTCGTATATCACAGTCTGGGGGCATGTACGATGGCATCTGTCAGTAGTGGAACTCGTATATCACAGTCTGGGGGCATGTACGATGACATCTGTCAGTAGTGGAACTCGTATATCACAGTCTGGGGGCATGTACGATGACATCTGTCAGTAGTGGAGCTCGTATATCACAGTCAGGGGGCATGTACGATGACATCTGTCAGTAGTGGAGCTCGTATATCACAGTCTGGGGGCATGTACGATGACATCTGTCAGTAGTGGAGCTCGTATATCACAGTCTGGGGCATGTACGATGACATCGGTCAGTAGTGGAGCTCGTATATCACAGTCTGGGGGCATGTACGATGACATATGTCAGTAGTGGAGCTCGTATATCACAGTCTGGGGGCATGTACGATGACATCGGTCAGTAGTGGAGCTCGTATATCACAGTCTGGGGGCATGTACGATGACATCTGTCAGTAGTGGAGCTCGTATATCACAGTCTGGGGGCATGTACGATGACGTCTGTCAGTAGTGGAGCTCGTATATCACAGTCTGGGGGCATGTACGATGGCATCTGTCAGTAGTGGAGCTCGTATATCACAGTCTGGGGGCATGTACGATGACATCTGTCAGTAGTGGAGCTCGTATATCACAGTCTGGGGGCATGTACGATGACATCTGTCAGTAGTGGAGCTCGTGTATCACAGTCTGGGGGCATGTACGATGACATCTGTCAGTAGTGGAGCTCGTATATCACAGTCTGGGGGCATGTACGATGGCATCTGTCAGTAGTGGAGCTCGTATATCACAGTCTGGGGGCATGTACGATGACATCGGTCAGTAGTGGAGCTCGTATATCAAAGTCTGGGGACATGTACGATGACATCTGTCAGTAGTGGAGCTCGTATATCACAGTCTGGGGCCACGTACGATGACATCTGTCAGTAGTGGAACTCGTATATCACAGTCTGGGGGCATGTACGATGACATCTGTCAGTAGTGGAGCTCGTATACCACAGTCTGGGGGCATGTACGATGACATCTGTCAGTAGTGGAGCTCGTATATCACAGTCTGGGGGCATGTACGATGACATCTGTCAGTAGTGGAGCTCGTATATCACAGTCTGAGGGCATGTACGATGACATCTGTCAGTAGTGGAGCTCGTATATCAGAGTCTGGGGGCATGTACGATGACATCTGTCAGTAGTGGAGCTCGTATATCACAGTCTGGGGGCATGTACGATGACATCTGTCAGTAGGGGAGCTCGTATATCACAGTCTGGGGGCATGTCCGATGACATCTGTCAGTAGTGGATCTCGTATATCACAGTCTGGGGGCATGTACGATGACATCTGTCAGTAGTGGAGCTCGTATATCACAGTCTGGGGGCATGTACGATGACATCTGTCAGTAGTGGAACTCGTATATCACAGTCTGAGGGCATGTACGATGACATCTGTCAGTAGTGGAGCTCGTATATCACAGTCTGAGGGCATGTACGATGACATCTGTCAGTAGTGGAGCTCGTATATCAAAGTCTTGGGGCATGTACGATGACATCTGTCAGTATTGGAACTCATATATCACAGTCTGGGGGCATGTACGATGACATCGGTCAGTAGTGGAACTCGTATATCACAGTCTGGGGGCATGTACGATGACATCGGTCAGTAGTGGAGCTCGTATATCACAGTCTGGGGGCATGTACGATGACATCTGTCAGTAGTGGAGCTCGTATATCACAGTCTGGGGGCATGTACTATGACATCTGTCAGTAGTGGAGCTCGTATATCACAGTCTGGGGGCATGTACGATGACATCTGTCAGTAGTGGAGCTCGTATATCACAGTCTGGGGGCATGTACGATGACATCTGTCAGTAGTGGAGCTCGTATATCAAAGTCTGGGGGCATGTACGATGACATCTGTCAGTAGTGGAGCTCGTATATCACAGTCTGGGGGCATGTACGATGCCATCTGTCAGCAGTGGAACTCGAATATCACAGTCTGGGGGCATGTACGATGACATTTGTCAGTAGTGGAGCTCGTATACCACAGTCTGGGGGCATGTACGATGACATCTACCAGTAGTGGAGCTCGTATATCACAGTCTGGGGGCATGTACGATGACATCTGTCAGTAGTGGAGCTCGTATATCACAGTCTGAGGGCATGTACGATGACATCTGTCAGTAGTGGAGCTCGTATATCACAGTCTGGGGGCATGTACGATGACATCTGTCAGTAGTGGAGCTCGTATATCACAGTCTGGGGGCATGTACGATGACATCGGTCAGTAGTGGAGCTCGTATATCACAGTCTGGGGGCATGTACGATGACATATGTCAGTAGTGAAGCTCGTATATCACAGTCTGGGGGCATGTACGATGACATCGGTCAGTAGTGGAGCTCGTATATCACAGTCTGGGGGCATGTACGATGACATCTGTCAGTAGTGGAGCTCGTATATCACAGTCTGGGGGCATGTACGATGACATCTGTCAGTAGTGGAGCTCGTATATCACAGTCTGTGGGCATGTACGATGACATCGGTCAGTAGTGGAGCTCCTATATCAGAGTCTGGGGGCATGTACGATGACATCTGTCAGTAGTGGAGCTCGTATATCACAGTCTGGGGGCATGTACTATGACATCTGTCAGTAGTGGAGCTCGTATATCACAGTCTGGGGGCATGTACGATGACATCTGTCAGTAGTGGAGCTCGTATATCACAGTCTGGGGGCATGTACGATGACATCTGTCAGTAGTGGAGCTCGTATATCAAAGTCTGGGGGCATGTACGATGACATCTGTCAGTAGTGGAACTCGTATATCACAGTCTGAGGGCATGTACGATGGCATCTGTCAGTAGTGGAGCTCGTATATCACAGTCTGGGGGCATGTACGATGACATCGGTCAGTAGTGGAGCTCGTATATCACAGTCTGGGGGCATGTACGATGACATCTGTCAGTGTTGGAGCTCGTATATCACAGTCTGGGAGCATGTACGATGACATCTGTCAGTAGTGGAACTCGTATATCACAGTCTGGGGGCATGTACGATGACATCTGTCAGTAGTGGAACTCGTATATCACAGTCTGGGGGCATGTACGATGACATCGGTCAGTGTTGGAACTCGAATATCACAGGGTGGGGGCATGTACGATGACATCTGTCAGTAGTGGAGCTCGTATATCACAGTCTGGGGCATGTACGATGACATCGGTCAGTATTGGAACTCGTATATTACAGTCTGGGGGCATGTACGATGACATCTGTCAGTAGTGGAGCTCGTATATCACAGTCTGGGGGCATGTACGATGGCATCTGTCAGTAGTGGAACTCGTATATCACAGTCTGGGGGCATGTACGATGACATCTGTCAGTAGTGGAACTCGTATATCACAGTCTGGGGGCATGTACGATGACATCTGTCAGTAGTGGAACTCGTATATCACAGTCTGGGGGCATGTACGATGACATCTGTCAGTAGTGGAGCTCGTATATCACAGTCTGGGGGCATGTACGATGACATCTGTCAGTAGTGGAGCTCGTATATCACAGTCTGGGGGCATGTACGATGACATCTGTCAGTAGTGGAGCTCGTATATCACAGTCTGGGGCATGTACGATGACATCGGTCAGTAGTGGAGCTCGTATATCACAGTCTGGGGGCATGTACGATGACATATGTCAGTAGTGGAGCTCGTATATCACAGTCTGGGGGCATGTACGATGACATCGGTCAGTAGTGGAGCTCGTATATCACAGTCTGGGGGCATGTACGATGACATCTGTCAGTAGTGGAGCTCGTATATCACAGTCTGGGGGCATGTACGATGACGTCTGTCAGTAGTGGAGCTCGTATATCACAGTCTGGGGGCATGTACGATGGCATCTGTCAGTAGTGGAGCTCGTATATCACAGTCTGGGGGCATGTACGATGACACCTGTCAGTAGTGGAGCTCGTATATCACAGTCTGGGGGCATGTACGATGACATCTGTCAGTAGTGGAGCTCGTGTATCACAGTCTGGGGGCATGTACGATGACATCTGTCAGTAGTGGAGCTCGTATATCACAGTCTGGGGGCATGTACGATGGCATCTGTCAGTAGTGGAGCTCGTATATCACAGTCTGGGGGCATGTACGATGACATCGGTCAGTAGTGGAGCTCGTATATCAAAGTCTGGGGACATGTACGATGACATCTGTCAGTAGTGGAGCTCGTATATCACAGTCTGGGGCCATGTACGATGACATCTGTCAGTAGTGGAACTCGTATATCACAGTCTGGGGGCATGTACGATGACATCTGTCAGTAGTGGAGCTCGTATACCACAGTCTGGGGGCATGTACGATGACATCTGTCAGTAGTGGAGCTCGTATATCACAGTCTGGGGGCATGTACGATGACATCTGTCAGTAGTGGAGCTCGTATATCACAGTCTGAGGGCATGTACGATGACATCTGTCAGTAGTGGAGCTCGTATATCAGAGTCTGGGGGCATGTACGATGACATCTGTCAGTAGTGGAGCTCGTATATCACAGTCTGGGGGCATGTACGATGACATCTGTCAGTAGGGGAGCTCGTATATCACAGTCTGGGGGCATGTCCGATGACATCTGTCAGTAGTGGATCTCGTATATCACAGTCTGGGGGCATGTACGATGACATCTGTCAGTAGTGGAGCTCGTATATCACAGTCTGGGGGCATGTACGATGACATCTGTCAGTAGTGGAACTCGTATATCACAGTCTGAGGGCATGTACGATGACATCTGTCAGTAGTGGAGCTCGTATATCACAGTCTGAGGGCATGTACGATGACATCTGTCAGTAGTGGAGCTCGTATATCAAAGTCTTGGGGCATGTACGATGACATCTGTCAGTATTGGAACTCATATATCACAGTCTGGGGGCATGTACGATGACATCGGTCAGTAGTGGAACTCGTATATCACAGTCTGGGGGCATGTACGATGACATCGGTCAGTAGTGGAGCTCGTATATCACAGTCTGGGGGCATGTACGATGACATCTGTCAGTAGTGGAGCTCGTATATCACAGTCTGGGGGCATGTACTATGACATCTGTCAGTAGTGGAGCTCGTATATCACAGTCTGGGGGCATGTACGATGACATCTGTCAGTAGTGGAGCTCGTATATCACAGTCTGGGGGCATGTACGATGACATCTGTCAGTAGTGGAGCTCGTATATCAAAGTCTGGGGGCATGTACGATGACATCTGTCAGTAGTGGAGCTCGTATATCACAGTCTGGGGGCATGTACGATGCCATCTGTCAGCAGTGGAACTCGAATATCACAGTCTGGGGGCATGTACGATGACATTTGTCAGTAGTGGAGCTCGTATACCACAGTCTGGGGGCATGTACGATGACATCTACCAGTAGTGGAGCTCGTATATCACAGTCTGGGGGCATGTACGATGACATCTGTCAGTAGTGGAGCTCGTATATCACAGTCTGAGGGCATGTACGATGACATCTGTCAGTAGTGGAGCTCGTATATCACAGTCTGGGGGCATGTACGATGACATCTGTCAGTAGTGGAGCTCGTATATCACAGTCTGGGGGCATGTACGATGACATCGGTCAGTAGTGGAGCTCGTATATCACAGTCTGGGGGCATGTACGATGACATATGTCAGTAGTGAAGCTCGTATATCACAGTCTGGGGGCATGTACGATGACATCGGTCAGTAGTGGAGCTCGTATATCACAGTCTGGGGGCATGTACGATGACATCTGTCAGTAGTGGAGCTCGTATATCACAGTCTGGGGGCATGTACGATGACATCTGTCAGTAGTGGAGCTCGTATATCACAGTCTGTGGGCATGTACGATGACATCGGTCAGTAGTGGAGCTCCTATATCAGAGTCTGGGGGCATGTACGATGACATCTGTCAGTAGTGGAGCTCGTATATCACAGTCTGGGGGCATGTACGATGACATCTGTCAGTAGTGGAGCTCGTATATCACAGCCTGGGGGCATGTACGATGACATCTGTCAGTAGTGGAGCTCGTATATCACAGTCTGGGGGCATGTACGATGACATCTGTCAGTAGTGGAGCTCGTATATCACAGTCTGGGGGCATGTACGATGACATCTGTCAGTAGTGGAGCTCGTATATCACACTCTGGGGGCACGTACGATGACATCTGGCAGTAGTGGAGCTCGTATATCACAGTCTGGGGGCATGTACGGTGACATCTGTCAGTAGTGGAACTCGTATATCACAGTCTGGGGGCATGTACGATGACATCTGTCAGTAGTGGAGCTCGTATATCACAGTCTGGGGGCATGTACGATGGCATCTGTCAGTAGTGGAGCTCGTATATCACAGTCTGGGGGCATGTACGATGACATCTGTCAGTAGTGGAACTCGTATATCACAGTTTGGGGGCATGTACGATGACATCTGTCAGTAGTGGAGCTCGTATATCACAGTCTGGGGGCATGTACGATGACATCTGTCAGTAGTGGAGCTCGTATATCACAGTCTGGGGGCATGTACGATGACATCTGTCAGTAGTGGAGCTCGTATATCACTGTCTGGGGGCATGTACGATGACATGTGTCAGTAGTGGAGCTCGTATATCACAGTCTGGGGGCATGTACGATGGCATCTGTCAGTAGTGGAGCTCGTATATCACAGTCTGGGGGCATGTACGATGGCATCTGTCAGTAGTGGAGCTCGTATATCACAGTCTGGGGGCATGTACGATGACATCTGTCAGTAGTGGAACTCGTATATCACAGTCTGGGGGCATGTACGATGACATCTGTCAGTAGTGGAGCTCGTATATCACAGTCTGGGGGCATGTACGATGACATCTGTCAGTAGTGGAGCTCGTATATCACAGTCTGGGGGCATGTACGATGACATCTGTCAGTATTGGAACTCGTATATCACAGTCTGGGGGCATGTACGATGACATCTGTCAGTAGTGGAGCTCGTATATCACAGTCTGGGGGCATGTACGATGACGTCTGTCAGTAGTGGAGCTCGTATATCACAGTCTGGGGGCATGTACGATGGCGTCTGTCAGTAGTGGAGCTCGTATATCACAGTCTGGGGGCATGTACGATGACATCTGTCAGTAGTGGAGCTCGTATATCACAGTCTGGGGGCATGTACGATGACATCTGTCAGTAGTGGTGCTCGTATATCACATTCTGGGGGCATGTACGATGACATCTGTCAGTAGTGGAGCTCGTATATCACAGTCTGGGGGCATGTACGATGGCATCTGTCAGTAGTGGAACTCGTATATCACAGTCTGGGGGCATGTACGATGACATCTGTCAGTAGTGGAGCTCGTATATCACAGTCTGGGGGCATGTACGATGGCATCTGTCAGTAGTGGAGTTCGTATATCACAGTCTGGGGGCATGTACGATGACATCGGTCAGTAGTGGAGCTCGTATATCACAGTCTGGGGGCATGTACGATGACATCTGTCAGTGTTGGAGCTCGTATATCACAGTCTGGGAGCATGTACGATGACATCTGTCAGTAGTGGAACTCGTATATCACAGTCTGGGGGCATGTACGATGACATCTGTCAGTAGTGGAACTCGTATATCACAGTCTGGGGGCATGTACGATGACATCGGTCAGTGTTGGAACTCGAATATCACAGGGTGGGGGCATGTACGATGACATCTGTCAGTAGTGGAGCTCGTATATCACAGTCTGGGGCATGTACGATGACATCGGTCAGTATTGGAACTCGTATATTACAGTCTGGGGGCATGTACGATGACATCTGTCAGTAGTGGAGCTCGTATATCACAGTCTGGGGGCATGTACGATGGCATCTGTCAGTAGTGGAACTCGTATATCACAGTCTGGGGGCATGTACGATGACATCTGTCAGTAGTGGAACTCGTATATCACAGTCTGGGGGCATGTACGATGACATCTGTCAGTAGTGGAACTCGTATATCACAGTCTGGGGGCATGTACGATGACATCTGTCAGTAGTGGAGCTCGTATATCACAGTCTGGGGGCATGTACGATGACATCTGTCAGTAGTGGAGCTCGTATATCACAGTCTGGGGGCATGTACGATGACATCTGTCAGTAGTGGAGCTCGTATATCACAGTCTGGGGCATGTACGATGACATCGGTCAGTAGTGGAGCTCGTATATCACAGTCTGGGGGCATGTACGATGACATATGTCAGTAGTGGAGCTCGTATATCACAGTCTGGGGGCATGTACGATGACATCGGTCAGTAGTGGAGCTCGTATATCACAGTCTGGGGGCATGTACGATGACATCTGTCAGTAGTGGAGCTCGTATATCACAGTCTGGGGGCATGTACGATGACGTCTGTCAGTAGTGGAGCTCGTATATCACAGTCTGGGGGCATGTACGATGGCATCTGTCAGTAGTGGAGCTCGTATATCACAGTCTGGGGGCATGTACGATGACATCTGTCAGTAGTGGAGCTCGTATATCACAGTCTGGGGGCATGTACGATGACATCTGTCAGTAGTGGAGCTCGTGTATCACAGTCTGGGGGCATGTACGATGACATCTGTCAGTAGTGGAGCTCGTATATCACAGTCTGGGGGCATGTACGATGGCATCTGTCAGTAGTGGAGCTCGTATATCACAGTCTGGGGGCATGTACGATGACATCGGTCAGTAGTGGAGCTCGTATATCAAAGTCTGGGGACATGTACGATGACATCTGTCAGTAGTGGAGCTCGTATATCACAGTCTGGGGCCATGTACGATGACATCTGTCAGTAGTGGAACTCGTATATCACAGTCTGTGGGCATGTACGATGACATCGGTCAGTAGTGGAGCTCGTATATCACAGTCTGGGGGCATGTACGATGACATCTGTCAGTGTTGGAGCTCGTATATCACAGTCTGGGGGCATGTACGATGACATCTGTCAGTAGTGGAACTCGTATATCACAGTGTGGGGGCATGTACGATGGCATCTGTCAGTAGTGGAGCTCGTATATCACAGTCTGGGGGCATGTACGATGACATCGGTCAGTAGTGGAGCTCGTATATCACAGTCTGGGGGCATGTACGATGACATCTGTCAGTGTTGGAGCTCGTATATCACAGTCTGGGGGCATGTACGATGACATCTGTCAGTAGTGGAACTCGTATATCACAGTCTGGGGGCATGTACGATGACATCTGTCAGTAGTGGAACTCGTATATCACAGTCTGGGGGCATGTACGATGACATCGGTCAGTAATGGAACTCGAATATCACAGTCTTGGGGCATGTACGATGACATCTGTCAGTAGTGGAGCTCGTATATCACAGTCTGGGGCATGTACGATGACATCGGTCAGTATTGGAACTCGTATATCACAGTCTGGGGGCATGTACGATGACATCTGTCAGTAGTGGAGCTCGTATATCACAGTCTGGGGGCATGTACGATGGCATCTGTCAGTAGTGGAACTCGTATATCACAGTCTGGGGGCATGTACGATGACATCTGTCAGTAGTGGAACTCGTATATCACAGTCTGGGGGCATGTACGATGACATCTGTCAGTAGTGGAACTCGTATATCACAATCTGGGGGCATGTACGATGACATCTGTCAGTAGTGGAGCTCGTATATCACAGTCTGGGTGCATGTACGATGACATCTGTCAGTAATGGAGCTCGTATATCACAGTCTGGGGGCATGTACGATGACATCTGTCAGTAGTGGAGCTCGTATATCACAGTCTGGGGGCATGTACGATGACATCGGTCAGTAGTGGAGCTCGTATATCACAGTCTGGGGGCATGTACGATGACATATGTCAGTAGTGGAGCTCGTATATCACAGTCTGGGGGCATGTACGATGACATCGGTCAGTAGTGGAGCTCGTATATCACAGTCTGGGGGCATGTACGATGACATCTGTCAGTAGTGGAGCTCGTATATCACAGTCTGGGGGCATGTACGATGACATCTGTCAGTAGTGGAGCTCGTATATCACAGTCTGGGGGCATGTACGATGACATCTGTCAGTAGTGGAGCTCGTATATCACAGTCTGGGGGCATGTACGATGACATCTGTCAGTAGTGGAGCTCGTATATCACAGTCTGGGGGCATGTACGATGACATCTGTCAGTAGTGGAACTCGTATATCAGAGTCTGGGGGCATGTACGATGACATCTGTCAGTAGTGGAGCTCGTATATCACAGTCTGGGGGCATGTACGATGACATCTGTCAGTAGTGGAGCTCGTATATCACAGTCTGGGGGCATGTACGATGACATCTGTCAGTAGTGGAGCTCGTATATCACAGTCTGGGGGCATGTACGATGACATGTGTCAGTAGTGGAGCTCGTATATCACAGTCTGGGGGCATGTACGATGACATCTGTCAGTATTGGAACTCGTATATCACAGTCTGGGGGCATGTACGATGACATCTGTCAGTAGTGGAGCTCGTATATCACAGTCTGGGGGCATGTACGATGACATCTGTCAGTAGTGGAGCTCGTATATCACAGTCTGGGGGCATGTACGATGGCATCTGTCAGTAGTGGAGCTCGTATATCACAGTCTGGGGGCATGTACGATGACATCTGTCAGTAGTGGAGCTCGTATATCACAGTCTGGGGGCATGTACGATGACATCTGTCAGTAGTGGAGCTCGTATATTACAGTCTGGGGGCATGTACGATGACATCTGTCAGTAGTGGAGCTCGTATATCACAGTCTGGGGGCATGTACGATGGCATCTGTCAGTAGTGGAACTCGTATATCACAGTCTGGGGGCATGTACGATGACATCTGTCAGTAGTGGAGCTCGTATATCACAGTCTGGGGGCATGTACGATGGCATCTGTCAGTAGTGGAGCTCGTATATCACAGTCTGGGGGCATGTACGACGGCATCTGTCAGTAGTGGAGCTCGTATATCACAGTCTGGGGGCATGTACGATGACATCTGTCAGTAGTGGAGCTCGTATATCACAGTCTGTGGGCATGTACGATGACATCGGTCAGTAGTGGAGCTCGTATATCACAGTCTGGGGGCATGTACGATGACATCTGTCAGTGTTGGAGCTCGTATATCACAGTCTGGGGGCATGTACGATGACATCTGTCAGTAGTGGAACTCGTATATCACAGTCTGGGGGCATGTACGATGGCATCTGTCAGTAGTGGAGCTCGTATATCACAGTCTGGGGGCATGTACGATGACATCGGTCAGTAGTGGAGCTCGTATATCACAGTCTGGGGGCATGTACGATGACATCTGTCAGTGTTGGAGCTCGTATATCACAGTCTGGGAGCATGTACGATGACATCTGTCAGTAGTGGAACTCGTATATCACAGTCTGGGGGCATGTACGATGACATCTGTCAGTAGTGGAACTCGTATATCACAGTCTGGGGGCATGTACGATGACATCGGTCAGTGTTGGAACTCGAATATCACAGGGTGGGGGCATGTACGATGACATCTGTCAGTAGTGGAGCTCGTATATCACAGTCTGGGGCATGTACGATGACATCGGTCAGTATTGGAACTCGTATATTACAGTCTGGGGGCATGTACGATGACATCTGTCAGTAGTGGAGCTCGTATATCACAGTCTGGGGGCATGTACGATGGCATCTGTCAGTAGTGGAACTCGTATATCACAGTCTGGGGGCATGTACGATGACATCTGTCAGTAGTGGAACTCGTATATCACAGTCTGGGGGCATGTACGATGACATCTGTCAGTAGTGGAACTCGTATATCACAGTCTGGGGGCATGTACGATGACATCTGTCAGTAGTGGAGCTCGTATATCACAGTCTGGGGGCATGTACGATGACATCTGTCAGTAGTGGAGCTCGTATATCACAGTCTGGGGGCATGTACGATGACATCTGTCAGTAGTGGAGCTCGTATATCACAGTCTGGGGCATGTACGATGACATCGGTCAGTAGTGGAGCTCGTATATCACAGTCTGGGGGCATGTACGATGACATATATCAGTAGTGGAGCTCGTATATCACAGTCTGGGGGCATGTACGATGACATCGGTCAGTAGTGGAGCTCGTATATCACAGTCTGGGGGCATGTACGATGACATCTGTCAGTAGTGGAGCTCGTATATCACAGTCTGGGGGCATGTACGATGACGTCTGTCAGTAGTGGAGCTCGTATATCACAGTCTGGGGGCATGTACGATGGCCTCTGTCAGTAGTGGAGCTCATATATCACAGTCTGGGGGCATGTACGATGACATCTGTCAGTAGTGGAGCTCGTATATCACAGTCTGGGGGCATGTACGATGACATCTGTCAGTAGTGGAGCTCGTGTATCACAGTCTGGGGGCATGTACGATGACATCTGTCAGTAGTGGAGCTCGTATATCACAGTCTGGGGGCATGTACGATGGCATCTGTCAGTAGTGGAGCTCGTATATCACAGTCTGGGGGCATGTACGATGACATCGGTCAGTAGTGGGGCTCGTATATCAAAGTCTGGGGACATGTACGATGACATCTGTCAGTAGTGGAGCTCGTATATCACAGTCTGGGGCCATGTACGATGACATCTGTCAGTAGTGGAACTCGTATATCACAGTCTGGGGGCATGTACGATGACATCTGTCAGTAGTGGAGCTCGTATACCACAGTCTGGGGCATGTACGATGACATCTGTCAGTAGTGGAGCTCGTATATCACAGTCTGGGGGCATGTACGATGACATCTGTCAGTAGTGGAGCTCGTATATCACAGTCTGAGGGCATGTACGATGACATCTGTCAGTAGTGGAGCTCGTATATCAGAGTCTGGGGGCATGTACGATGACATCTGTCAGTAGTGGAGCTCGTATATCACAGTCTGGGGGCATGTACGATGACATCTGTCAGTAGGGGAGCTCGTATATCACAGTCTGGGGGCATGTCCGATGACATCTGTCAGTAGTGGATCTCGTATATCACAGTCTGGGGGCATGTACGATGACATCTGTCAGTAGTGGAGCTCGTATATCACAGTCTGGGGGCATGTACGATGACATCTGTCAGTAGTGGAACTCGTATATCACAGTCTGAGGGCATGTACGATGACATCTGTCAGTAGTGGAGCTCGTATATCACAGTCTGAGGGCATGTACGATGACATCTGTCAGTAGTGGAGCTCGTATATCAAAGTCTTGGGGCATGTACGATGACATCTGTCAGTATTGGAACTCATATATCACAGTCTGGGGGCATGTACGATGACATCGGTCAGTAGTGGAGCTCGTATATCACAGTCTGGGGGCATGTATGATGACATCTGTCAGTAGTGGAGCTCGTATATCACAGTCTGGGGGCATGTACGATGACATCTGTCAGTAGTGGAACTCGTATATCACAGTCTCGGGGCATGTACGATGACATCTGTCAGTATTGGAACTCGTATATCACAGTCTGGGGGCATGTACTATGACATCTGTCAGTAGTGGAACTCGTATATCACAGTCTGGGGGCATGTACGATGACATCTGTCAGTAGTGGAGCTCGTATATCACAGTCTGGGGGCATGTACGATGACATCTGTCAGTAGTGGAGCTCGTATATCACAGTCTGGGGGCATGTACGATGACATCTGTCAGTATTGGAACTCGTATATCACAGTCTGGGGGCATGTACGATGACATCTGTCAGTAGTGGAGCTCGTATATCACAGTCTGGGGGCATGTACGATGACATATGTCAGTAGTGGAGCTCGTATATCACAGTCTGGGGGCATGTACGATGGCATCTGTCAGTAGTGGAGCTCGTATATCACAGTCTGGGGGCATGTACGACGGCATCTGTCAGTAGTGGTGCTCGTATATCACAGTCTGGGGGCATGTACGATGACATCTGTCAGTAGTGGAGCTCGTATATCACAGTCTGTGGGCATGTACGATGACATCGGTCAGTAGTGGAGCTCGTATATCACAGTCTGGGGGCATGTACGGTGACATCTGTCAGTGTTGGAGCTCGTATATCACAGTCTGGGGGCATGTACGATGACATCTGTCAGTAGTGGAACTCGTATATCCCAGTCTGGGGGCATGTACGATGGCATCTGTCAGTAGTGGAGCTCGTATATCACAGTCTGGGGGCATGTACGATGACATCGGTCAGTAGTGGAGCTCGTATATCACAGTCTGGGGGCATGTACGATGACATCTGTCAGTGTTGGAGCTCGTATATCACAGTCTGGGAGCATGTACGATGACATCTGTCAGTAGTGGAACTCGTATATCACAGTCTGGGGGCATGTACGATGACATCTGTCAGTAGTGGAACTCGTATATCACAGTCTGGGGGCATGTACGATGACATCGGTCAGTATTGGAACTCGAATATCACAGTCTGGGGGCATGTACGATGACATCTGTCAGTAGTGGAGCTCGTATATCACAGTCTGGGGCATGTACGATGACATCGGTCAGTATTGGAACTCGTATATCACAGTCTGGGGGCATGTACGATGACATCTGTCAGTAGTGGAGCTCGTATATCACAGTCTGGGGGCATGTACGATGGCATCTGTCAGTAGTGGAACTCGTATATCACAGTCTGGGGGCATGTACGATGACATCTGTCAGTAGTGGAACTCGTATATCACAGTCTGGGGGCATGTACGATGACATCTGTCAGTAGTGGAACTCGTATATCACAGTCTGGGGGCATGTACGATGACATCTGTCAGTAGTGGAGCTCGTATATCACAGTCTGGGGGCATGTACGATGACATCTGTCAGTAGTGGAGCTCGTATATCACAGTCTGGGGGCATGTACGATGACATCTGTCAGTAGTGGAGCTCGTATATCACAGTCTGGGGCATGTACGATGACATCGGTCAGTAGTGGAGCTCGTATATCACAGTCTGGGGGCATGTGCGTTGACATCTGTCAGTAGTGGAGCTCGCATATCAAAGTCTGGGGGCATGTACGATGACATCTGTCAGTAGTGGAGCTCGTATATCACAGTCTGGGGGCATGTACGATGACATCTGTCAGTAGTGGAGCTCGTATATCACAGTCTGGGGGCATGTACGATGACATCTGTCAGTAGTGGAGCTCGTATATCAAAGTCTGGGGGCATGTACGATGACATCTGTCAGTAGTGGAGCTCGTATATCACAGTCTGGGGGCATGTACGATGACATCTGTCAGTAGTGGAACTCGTATATCACAGTCTTGGGGCATGTACGATGACATCGGTCAGTAGTGGAGCTCGTATATCACAGTCTGGGGGCATGTACGATGACATCTGTCAGTAGTGGAGCTCGTATATCACAGTCTGGGGGCATGTACGATGACATCTGTCAGTAGTGGAGCTCGTATATCACAGTCTGGGGGCATGTACGATGACATCTGTCAGTAGTGGAACTCGTATATCACAGTCTTGGGGCATGTACGATGACATCGGTCAGTAGTGGAGCTCGTATATCACAGTCTGGGGGCATGTACGATGACATCTGTCAGTAGTGGAGCTCGTATATCACAGTCTGGGGGCATGTACGATGACATCTGTCAGTAGTGGAGCTCGTATATCACAGTCTGGGGGCATGTACGATGACATCTGTCAGTAGTGGAGCTCGTATATCACAGTCTGGGGGCATGTACGATGACATCTGTCAGTAGTGGAGCTCGTATATCAAAGTCTGGGGACATGTACGATGACATCTGTCAGTAGTGGAGCTCGTATATCACAGTCTGGGGCCATGTACGATGACATCTGTCAGTAGTGGAACTCGTATATCACAGTCTGGGGGCATGTACGATGACATCTGTCAGTAGTGGAGCTCGTATAACACAGTCTGGGGGCATGTACGATGACATCTGTCAGTAGTGGAGCTCGTATATCACAGTCTGGGGGCATGTACGATGACATCTGTCAGTAGTGGAGCTCGTATATCATAGTCCGAGGGCATGTACGATGACATCTGTCAGTAGTGGAGCTCGTATATCAGAGTCTGGGGGCATGTACGATGACATCTGTCAGTAGTGGAGCTCGTATATCACAGTCTGGGGGCATGTACGATGACATCTGTCAGTAGGGGAGCTCGTATATCACAGTCTGGGGGCATGTCCGATGACATCTGTCAGTAGTGGATCTCGTATATCACAGTCTGGGGGCATGTACGATGACATCTGTCAGTAGTGGAGCTCGTATATCACAGTCTGGGGGCATGTACGATGACATCTGTCAGTAGTGGAACTCGTATATCACAGTCTGAGGGCATGTACGATGACATCTGTCAGTAGTGGAGCTCGTATATCACAGTCTGAGGGCATGTACGATGACATCTGTCAGTAGTGGAGCTCGTATATCACAGTCTTGGGGCATGTACGATGACATCTGTCAGTATTGGAACTCATATATCACAGTCTGGGGGCATGTACGATGACATCGGTCAGTAGTGGAGCTCGTATATCACAGTCTGGGGGCATGTATGATGACATCTGTCAGTAGTGGAGCTCGTATATCACAGTCTGGGGGCATGTACGATGACATCTGTCAGTAGTGGAACTCGTATATCACAGGCTGGGGGCATGTACGATGACATCTGTCAGTATTGGAACTCGTATATCACAGTCTGGGGGCATGTACTATGACATCTGTCAGTAGTGGAACTCGTATATCACAGTCTGGGGGCATGTACGATGACATCTGTCAATAGTGGAGCTCGTATATCACAGTCTGGGGGCATGTACGATGACATCTGTCAGTAGTGGAGCTCGTATATCACAGTCTGGGGGCATGTACGATGACATCTGTCAGTATTGGAACTCGTATATCACAGTCTGGGGGCATGTACGATGACATCTGTCAGTAGTGGAGCTCGTATATCACAGTCTGGGGGCATGTACGATGACATATGTCAGTAGTGGAGCTCGTATATCACAGTCTGGGGGCATGTACGATGACATCGGTCAGTAGTGGAGCTCGTATATCACAGTCTGGGGGCATGTACGATGACATCTGTCAGTAGTGGAGCTCGTATATCACAGTCTGGGGGCATGTACGATGACATCTGTCAGTAGTGGAGCTCGTATATCACAGTCTGGGGGCATGTACGATGACATCTGTCAGTAGTGGAGCTCGTATATCACAGTCTGTGGGCATGTACGATGGCATCTGTCAGTAGTGGACCTCGTATATCACAGTCTGGGGGCATGTACGATGACATCTGTCAGTAGTGGAGCTCGTATATCACAGTCTGGGGGCATGCACGATGGCATCTGTCAGTAGTGGAGCTCGTATATCACAGTCTGGGGGCATGTACGATGGCATCTGTCAGTAGTGGAGCTCGTATATCACAGTCTGGGGGCATGTACGATGACATCTGTCAGTAGTGGAGCTCGTATATCACAGTCTGGGGGCATGTACGATGACATCGGTCAGTAGTGGAGCTCGTATATCACAGTCTGGGGGCATGTACGATGACATCTGTCAGTAGTGGAGCTCGTATATCACAGTCTGGGGGCATGTACGATGACATCTGTCAGTAGTGGAGCTCGTATATCATAGTCTGGGGGCATGTACGATGGCATCTGTCAGTAGTGGAACTCGTATATCACAGTCTGGGGGCATGTACGATGACATCTGTCAGTAGTGGAGCTCGTATATCACAGTCTGGGGGCATGTACGATGACATCTGTCAGTAGTGGAACTCGTATATCACAGTCTGGGTGCATGTACGATGACATCTGTCAGTAGTGGAACTCGTATATCACAGTCTGGGGGCATGTACGATGACATCGGTCAGTATTGGAACTCGAATATCACAGTCTGGGGGCATGTACGATGACATCTGTCAGTAGTGGAGCTCGTATATCACAGTCTGGGGCATGTACGATGACATCGGTCAGTATTGGAACTCGTATATCACAGTCTGGGGGCATGTACGATGACATCTATCAGTAGTGGAGCTCGTATATCACAGTCTGGGGGCATGTACGATGGCATCTGTCAGTAGTGGAACTCGTATATCACAGTCTGGGGGCATGTACGATGACATCTGTCAGTAGTGGAACTCGTATATCACAGTCTGGGGGCATGTACGATGACATCTGTCAGTAGTGGATCTCGTATATCACAGTCTGGGGGCATGTACGATGACATCTGTCAGTAGTGGAGCTCGTATATCACAGTCTGGGGGCATGTACGATGACATCTGTCAGTAGTGGAGCTCGTATATCACAGTTTGGGGGCATGTACGATGACATCTGTCAGTAGTGGAGCTCGTATATCACAGTCTGGGGGCATGTACGATGACATCGGTCAGTAGTGGAGCTCGTATATCACAGTCTGGGGGCATGTACGATGACATATGTCAGTAGTGGAGCTCGTATATCACAGTCTGGGGGCATGTACGATGACATCGGTCCGTAGTGGAGCTCGTATATCACAGTCTGGGGGCATGTACGATGACATCTGTCAGTAGTGGAGCTCGTATATCACAGTCTGGGGGCATGTACGATGACATCTGTCAGTAGTGGAGCTCGTATATCACAGTCTGGGGGCATGTACGATGACATCTGTCAGTAGTGGAACTCGTATATCACAGTCTGGGGGCATGTACGATGACATCGGTGAGTAGTGGAGCTCGTATATCACAGTCTGGGGGCATGTACGATGACATCTGTCAGTAGTGGAGCTCGTATATCACAGTCTGAGGGCATGTACGATGACATCTGTCAGTAGTGGAGCTCGTATATCAGAGTCTGGGGGCATGTACGATGACATCTGTCAGTAGTGGAGCTCGTATATCACAGTCTGGGGGCATGTACGATGACATCTGTCAGTAGTGGAGCTCGTATATCACAGTCTGGGGGCATGTACGATGACATCTGTCAGTAGTGGATCTCGTATATCACAGTCTGGGGGCATGTACGATGACATCTGTCAGTAGTGGAGCTCGTATATCACAGTCTGGGGGCATGTACGATGACATCTGTCAGTAGTGGAACTCGTATATCACAGTCTGAGGGCATGTACGATGACATCTGTCAGTAGTGGAGCTCGTATATCACGGTCTGAGGGCATGTACGATGACATCTGTCAGTAGTGGAGCTCGTATATCACAGTCTTGGGGCATGTACGATGACATCTGTCAGTATTGGAACTCGTATATCACAGTCTGGGGGCATGTACGATGACATCGGTCAGTAGTGGAGCTCGTATATCACAGTCTGGGGGCATGTACGATGACATCTGTCAGTAGTGGAGCTCGTATATCACAGTCTGGGGGCATGTACGATGACATCTGTCAGTAGTGGAACTCGTATATCACAGTCTGGGGGCATGTACGATGACATCTGTCAGTATTGGAACTCGTATATCACAGTCTGGGGGCATGTACGATGACATCTGTCAGTAGTGGAACTCGTATATCACAGTCTGGGGGCATGTACGATGACATCTGTCAGTAGTGGAGCTCGTATATCACAGTCTGGGGGCATGTGCGATGACATCTGTCAGTAGTGGAGCTCGTATATCACAGTCTGGGGGCATGTACGATGACATCTGTCAGTATTGGAACTCGTATATCACAGTCTGGGGGCATGTACGATGACATCTGCCAGTAGTGGAGCTCGTATATCACAGTCTGGGGGCATGTACGATGACATATGTCAGTAGTGGAGCTCGTATATCACAGTCTGGGGGCATGTACGATGACATCGGTCAGTAGTGGAGCTCGTATATCACAGTCTGGGGGCATGTACGATGAAATCTGTCAGTAGTGGAGCTCGTATATCACAGTCTGGGGGCATGTACGATGATATCTGTCAGTAGTGGAGCTCGTATATCAGAGTCTGGGGGCATGTACGATGACATCTGTCAGTAGTGTAGCTCGTATATCACAGTCTGTGGGCATGTACGATGGCATCTGTCAGTAGTGGAACTCGTATATCACAGTCTGGGGGCATGTACGATGACATCTGTCAGTAGTGGAGCTCGTATATCACAGTCTGGGGGCATGTACGATGGCATCTGTCAGTAGTGGAGCTCGTATATCACAGTCTGGGGGCATGTACGATGGCATCTGTCAGTAGTGGAGCTCGTATATCACAGTCTGGGGGCATGTACGATGACATCTGTCAGTAGTGGAGCTCGTATATCACAGTCTGTGGGCATGTACGATGACATCGGTCAGTAGTGGAGCTCGTATATCACAGTCTGGGGGCATGTACGATGACATCTGTCAGTGTTGGATCTCGTATTTCACAGTCTGGGGGCATGTACGATGACATCTGTCAGTAGTGGAACTCGTATATCACAGTCTGGGGGCATGTACGATGGCATCTGTCAGTAGTGGAGCTCGTATATCATAGTCTGGGGGCATGTACGATGACATCGGTCAGTAGTGGAGCTCGTATATCACAGTCTGGGGGCATGTACGATGACATCTGTCAGTGTTGGAGCTCGTATATCACAGTCTGGGGGCATGTACGATGACATCTGTCAGTAGCGGAACTCGTATATCACAGTCTGGGGGCATGTACGATGACATCTGTCAGTAGTGGAACTCGTATATCACAGTCTGGGGGCATGTACGATGACATCGGTCAGTATTGGAACTCGAATATCACAGTCTGGGGGCATGTACGATGACATCTGTCAGTAGTGGAGCTCGTATATCACAGTCTGGGGCATGTACGATGACATCGGTCAGTATTGGAACTCGTATATCACAGTCTGGGGGCATGTACGATGACATCTTTCAGTAGTGGAGCTCGTATATCACAGTCTGGGGGCATGTACGATGGCATCTGTCAGTAGTGGAACTCGTATATCACAGTCTGGGGGCATGTACGATGACATCTGTCAGTAGTGGAACTCGTATATCACAGTCTGGGGGCATGTACGATGACATCTGTCAGTAGTGGAACTCGTATATCACAGTCTGGGGGCATGTACGATGACATCTGTCAGTAGTGGAACTCGTATATCACAGTCTGGGGGCATGTACGATGACATCTGTCAGTAGTGGAACTCGTAAATCACAGGCTGGGGGCATGTACGATGACATCTGTCAGTAGTGGAACTCGTATATCACAGTCTGGGGGCATGTACGATGACATCTGTCAGTAGTTGAGCTCGTAGATCACAGTCTGGGGGCATGTACGATGACATCTGTCAGTAGTGGAGCTCGTATATCACAGCCTGGGGGCATGTACGATGACATCTGTCAGTAGTGGAGCTCGTATATCACAGTCTGGGGGCATGTACGATGACATCGGTCAGTAGTGGAGCTCGTATATCACAGTCTGGGGGCATGTACGATGACATATGTCAGTAGTGGAGCTCGTATATCACAGTCTGGGGGCATGTACGATGACATCGGTCAGTAGTGGAGCTCGTATGTCACAGTCTGGGGTCATGTACGATGACATCTGTCAGTAGTGGAGCTCGTATATCACAGTCTGGGGGCATGTACGATGACATCTGTCAGTAGTGGAGCTCGTATATCACAGTCTGGGGGCTTGTACGATGACATCTGTCAGTAGTGGAGCTCGTATATCACAGTCTGGGGGCATGTACGATGGCATCTGTCAGTAGTGGAACTCGTATATCACAGTCTGGGGGCATGTACGATGACATCTGTCAGTAGTGGAGCTCGTATATCACAGTCTGGGGGCATGTACGATGGCATCTGTCAGTAGTGGAGCTCGTATATCACAGTCTGGGGGCATGTACGATGACATCTGTCAGTAGTGGAGCTCGTATATCACAGTCTGGGGGCATGTACGATGACATCTGTCAGTAGTGGAGCTCGTATATCACAGTCTGTGGGCATGTACGATGACATCGGTCAGTAGTGGAGCTCGTATATCACTGTCTGGGGGCATGTACGATGACATCTGTCAGTGTTGGAGCTCGTATATCACAGTCTGGGGGCATGTACGATGACATCTGTCAGTAGTGGAACTCGTATATCACAGTCTGGGGGCATGTACGATGGCATCTGTCAGTAGTGGAGCTCGTATATCACAGTCTGGGGGCATGTACGATGACATCGGTCAGTAGTGGATCTCGTATATCACAGTCTGGGGGCATGTACGATGACATCTGTCAGTGTTGGAGCTCGTATATCACAGTCTGGGGGCATGTACGATGACATCTGTCAGTAGTGGAACTCGTATATCACAGTCTGGGGGCATGTACGATGACATCTGTCAGTAGTGGAACTCGTATATCACAGTCTGGGGGCATGTACGATGACATCGGTCAGTATTGAAACTCGAATATCACAGTCTGGGGCATGTACGATGACATCTGTCAGTAGTGGAGCTCGTATATCACAGTCTGGGGCATGTACGATGACATCGGTCAGTATTGGAACTCGTATATCACAGTCTGGGGGCATGTACGATGACATCTGTCAGTAGTGGAGCTCGTATATCACAGTCTGGGGGCATGTACGATGGCATCTGTCAGTAGTGGAACTCGTATATCACAGTCTGGGGGCATGTACGATGACATCTGTCAGTAGTGGAACTCGTATATCACAGTCTGGGGGCATGTACGATGACATCTGTCAGTAGTGGAACTCGTATATCACAGTCTGGGGGCATGTACGATGACATCTGTCAGTAGTGGAGCTCGTATATCACAGTCTGGGGGCATGTACGATGACATCTGTCAGTAGTGGAGCTCGTATATCACAGTCTGGGGGCATGTACGATGACATCTGTCAGTAGTGGAGCTCGTATATCACAGTCTGGGGTCATGTACGATGACATCGGTCAGTAGTGGAGCTCGTATATCACAGTCTGGGGGCATGTACGATGACATCTGTCAGTAGTGGAGCTCGTATATCACAGTCTGGGGGCATGTACGATGACATCTGTCAGTAGTGGAGCTCGTATATCACAGTCTGGGGGCATGTACGATGACATCTGTCAGTAGTGGAACTCGTATATCACAGTCTGGGGGCATGTACGATGACATCGGTCAGTAGTGGAGCTCGTATATCACAGTCTGGGGGCATGTACGATGACATCTGTCAGTAGTGGAGCTCGTATATCGCAGTCTGGGGGCATGTACGATGACATCTGTCAGTAGTGGAGCTCGTATATCACAGTCTGGGGGCATGTACGATGACATCTGTCAGTAGTGGAGCTCGTATATCACAGTCTGGGGGCATGTGCGATGACATCTGTCAGTAGTGGAGCTCGTATATCAAAGTCTGGGGGCATGTACGATGACATCTGTCAGTAGTGGAGCTCGTATATCACAGTCTGGGGGCATGTACGATGACATCTGTCAGTAGTGGAACTCGTATATCACAGTCTGGGGGCATGTACGATGACATCTGTCAGTAGTGGAGCTCGTATATCACAGTCTGAGGGCATGTACGATGACATCTGTCAGTAGTGGAGCTCGTATATCACAGTCTGGGGGCATGTACGATGACATCTGTCAGCAGTGGAGCTCGTATATCACAGTCTGGGGGCATGTACGATGACATCTGTCAGTAGTGGAGCTCGTATATCACAGTCTGGGGGCGTGTACGATGACATCTGTCAGTAGTGGATCTCGTGTATCACAGTCTGGGGGCATGTACGATGACATCTGTCAGTAGTGGAGCTCGTATATCACAGTCTGGGGGCATGTACGATGACATCTGTCAGTAGTGGAACTCGTATATCACAGTCTGAGGGCATGTACGATGACATCTGTCAGTAGTGGAGCTCGTATATCACAGTCTGAGGGCATGTACGATGACATCTGTCAGTAGTGGAGCTCATATCACAGTCTTGGGGCATGTACGATGACATCTGTCAGTATTGGAACTCGTATATCACAGTCTGGGGGCATGTACGATGACATCGGTCAGTAGTGGAGCTCGTATATCACAGTCTGGGGGCATGTACGATGACATCTGTCAGTAGTGGAACTCGTATATCACAGTCTGGGGGCATGTACGATGGCATCTGTCAGTACTGGAGCTCGTATATCACAGTCTGGGGGCATGTACGATGACATCTGTCAGTAGTGGAGCTCGTATATCACAGTCTGGGGGCATGTACGATGACATCTGTCAGTAGTGGAGCTCGTATATCACAGTCTGGGGGCATGTACGATGGCATCTGTCAGTAGTGGAGCTCGTATATCACAGTCTGTGGGCATGTACGATGACATCTGTCAGTAGTGGAACTCGTATATCACAGTCTGGGGGCATGTACGATGACATCTGTCAGTAGTGGAACTCGTATATCACAGTCTGGGTGCATGTACGATGACATCTGTCAGTAGTGGAACTCGTATATCACAGTCTGGGGGCATGTACGATGACATCGGTCAGTATTGGAACTCGTATATCACAGTCTGGGGGCATGTACGATGACATCTGTCAGTAGTGGAGCTCGTATATCACAGTCTGGGGCATGTACGATGACATCGGTCAGTATTGGAACTCGTATATCACAGTCTGGGGTCATGTACGATGACATCTGTCAGTAGTGGAACTCGTATATCACAGTCTGGGGGCATGTACGGTGGCATCTGTCTGTAGTGAAACTCGTATATCACAGTCTGGGGGCATGTACGATGACATCTGTCAGTAGTAGAACTCGTATATCACAGTCTGGGGGCATGTACGATGACATCTGTCAGTAGTGGAGCTCGTATATCACAGTCTGGGGGCATGTACGATGACATCGGTCAGTAGTGGTGCTCGTATATCACAGTCTGGGGGCATGTACGATGACATCTGTCAGTAGTAGAGCTCGTATATCTCAGTCTGGGGGCATGTACGATGACATCTGTCAGTAGTGGAGTTCGTATATCACAGTCTGGGGGCATGTACGATGACATCTGTCAGTAGTGGTGCTCGTATATCACAGTCTGGGGGCATGTACGATGACATCGGTCAGTAGTAGAGCTCGTATATCACAGTCTGGGGGCATGTACGATGACATCTGTCAGTAGTGGAGCTCGTATATCACAGTCTGGGGGCATGTCCGATGACATCGGTCAGTAGTGGAGCTTGTATATCACAGTCTGGGGGCATGTACGATGACATCTGTCAGTAGTGGAGCTCGTATATCACAGTCTGGGGGCATGTACGATGACATCTGTCAGTAGTGGAGCTCGTATATCACAGTCTGGGGGCATGTACGATGACATCTGTCAGTAGTGGAACTCGTATATCACAGTCTGGGGGCATGTACGATGACATCGGTCAGTAGTGGAGCTCGTATATCACAGTCTGGGGGCATGTACGATGACAACTGTCAGTAGTGGAGCTCGTATATCACAGTCTGGGGGCATGTACGATGACATCTGTCAGTAGTGGAGCTCGTATATCACAGTCTGGGGGCATGTACGATGACATCTGTCAGTAGTGGAACTCGTATATCGCAGTCTGGGGGCATGTACGATGACATCTGTCAGTTGTGGAGCTCGTATACCACAGTCTGGGGGCATGTACGATGACATCTGTCAGTAGTGGAGCTCGTATATCACAGTCTGGGGGCATGTACGATGACATCTGTCAGTAGTGGAGCTCGTATATCACAGTCTGGGGGCATGTACGATGACATCTGTCAGTAGTGGAGCTCGTATATCACAGTCTGAGGGCATGTACGATGACATCTGTCAGTAGTGGAGCTCGTATATCACAGTCTGGGGGCATGTACGATGACATCTGTCAGTAGTGGAGCTCGTATATCACAGTCTGGGGGCATGTACGATGACATCTGTCAGTAGTGGAGCTCGTATATCACAGTCTGGGGTCATGTACGATGACATCTGTCAGTAGTGGATCTCGTATATCACAGTCTGGGGGCATGTACGATGACATCTGTCGGTAGTGGAGCTCGTATATCACAGTCTGGGGGCATGTACGATGACATCTGTCAGTAGTGGAACTCGTATATCACAGTCTGAGGGCATGTACGATGACATCTGTCAGTAGTGGAGCTCGTATATCACAGTCTGAGGGCATGTACGGTGACATCTGTCAGTAGTGGAACTCGTATATCACAGTCTGGGGGCATGTACGATGACATCTGTCAGTAGTGGAACTCGTATATCACATTATGGGGGCATGTACGATGACATCTGTCAGTAGTGGAACTCGTATATCACAGTCTGGGGGCATATACGATGACATCGGACAGTATTGGAACTCGTATATCACAGTCTGGGGGCATGTACGATGACATCTGTCAGTAGTGGAGCTCGTATATCACAGTCTGGGGAATGTACGATGACATCGGTCAGTATTGGAACTCGTATATCACAGTCTGGGGGCATGTACGATGACATCTGTCAGTAGTGGAGCTCGTATATCACAGTCTGGGGGCATGTACGATGGCATCTGTCAGTAGTGGAACTCCTATATCACAGTCTGGGGGCATGTACGATGACATCTGTCAGTAGTGGAACTCGTATATCACAGTCTGGGGGCATGTACGATGACATCTGTCAGTAGTGGAACTCGTATATCACAGTCTGGGGGCATGTACGATGACATCTGTCAGTAGTGGAGCTCGTATATCACAGTCTGGGGGCATGTACGATGACATCTGTCAGTAGTGGAGCTCGTATATCACAGTCTGGGGGCATGTACGATGACATCTGTCAGTAGTGGAGCTCGTATATCACAGTCTGGGGGCATGTACGATGACATCGGTCAGTAGTGGAGCTCGTATATCACAGTCTGGGGGCATGTACGATGACATCTGTCAGTAGTGGAGCTCGTATATCACAGTCTGGGGGCATGTACGATGACATCGGTCAGTAGTGGAGCTCGTATATCACAGTCTGGGGGCATGTACGATGACATCTGTCAGTAGTGGAGCTCGTATATCACAGTCTGGGGGCATGTACGATGACATCTGTCAGTAGTGGAGCTCGTATATCACAGTCTGGGGGCATGTACGATGACATCTGTCAGTAGTGGAACTCGTATATCACAGTCTGGGTTTCATGTACGATGACATCGGTCAGTAGTGGAGCTCGTATATCACAGTCTGGGGGCATGTACGATGACATCTGTCAGTAGTGGAGCTCGTATATCACAGTCTGGGGGCATGTACGATGACATCTGTCAGTAGTGGAGCTCGTATATCACAGTCAGGGGGCATGTACGATGACATCTGTCAGTAGTGGAACTCGTATATCACAGTCTGGGGGCATGTACGATGACATCTGTCAGTAGTGGAGCTCGTATACCACAGTCTGGGGGCATGTACGATGACATCTGTCAGTAGTGGAGCTCGTATATCACAGTCTGGGGGCATGTACGATGACATCTGTCAGTAGTGGAGCTCGTATATCACAGTCTGGGGGCATGTACGATGACATCTGTCAGTAGTGGAGCTCGTATATCACAGTCTGAGGGCATGTACGATGACATCTGTCAGTAGTGGAGCTCGTATATCACAGTCTGGGGGCATGTACGATGACATCTGTCAGTAGTGGAGCTCGTATATCACAGTCTGGGGGCATGTACGATGACATCTGTCAGTAGTGGAGCTCGTATATCACAGTCTGGGGGCATGTACGATGACATCTGTCAGTAGTGGATCTCGTATATCACAGTCTGGGGGCATGTACGATGACATCTGTCAGTAGTGGAGCTCGTATATCACAGTCTGGGGGCATGTACGATGACATCTGTCAGTAGTGGAACTGTGACGAATCCACTATCCCCAACCCAACACAATTCTAGATTCAATTTCTCCCTCCCAAAAACAGTTCGATCAGCCGAGGCGGTGCGGTTTCTAAACCACATCACCCCAGATGGTCGAACTATTTTATAAGAGATATTTAACATTTGCGTTTCCGACCGGGCTTTAAAATAAGGAAAAGGGATCGCAGTTATAATGGGTAGGTCGGAGCCCCACATAAAGTTCTCGGGTAGATGACCCACCTTTAGACTGAAATTAAAAACTACAAACCATCAAGATGTAGCAAGGTAACAATAATTCAACACTAAGAAATGTTATGGTATAATTTATTGAATGAAATTAAACATTATTACATATCCAAAAAGCGTTTGTTTCACTATCTTAAATTGGGCTGAAATTCGGTGGCTAGAAAAAAAAAAAATATCAAGAATCCGATAAACAAGGCCCTTTTTATTATGTCCAGGCCACCCAGATTTTCTAATATAATATTAGGAGACTACTATTCTCCCATAGAGGGCGTACCAATGACCAAAGGGAACTGTCATAAGAAGCTTCCACCCTCGAAGAACCAGAGTTCGTCGAGTGTGATGTCTTCCAATATAAATGAGGAGTCACCTTCGTTCCTCCATAGATGTTATCTCCCAATAGTAATGATCAGGACTACACAGGTAAGAAGCTATCACCCTCGAAGAGCCAAAGTTCGTCGAGTGCGAAGTCTTCCACATATAAATAAGGAGTCACCTCTGCTCCTCCATAGGTGTCATACCAAATATCAATAATCAGGCCTCAATCAAGTAAGAAGCTTTCACCCTCGAAGAACCAGAGTTCGTCGAGTGTGAAGTCTTCCACATATAACTAAGGAGTCACCTCCGCGCTGCCATCTCTGACACCCCGCACACTCGGTGACTACCCAACAAGAAGAACTCACACTCGACAAAAGTTTGTCGAAGGCGAAATTCTTCAAAAAAATATTCCCGGAGTTCCAGAGAAAAAAAAAACTACTCTAAAACTTACTTAACTCTGATTCCATTGATCCGACAAACGGAGAAAAAAAAAGAATACCAAATAAATTCCTAAATAACTATCCCGGTCTCACCAATGGCACAGAGAATTCGGTGTTTAGTTTCTCATTCCGGAACTCCAAGGAATTACTATTTAAACTCATGACCAGCCGGCTCTTCCCAAACCTTCCAGAGAAAAGCCAAACAACCTACCCCAGTGAAATCCTATCTCGAACTGACTTTTTCGACGGTCCAGATCACCCACTTCAATTCATACACAACACGAAAAAATCATGCAACCTCTGAAATCTTGTATCGATTCAGGAAATCGCTGGTGTGTGCATTTCCCTCAGTGAAACTTGACAACAATTCAATCAACCGTTACTAGATCTCGTGCTACCTGACACTCTAATCACTGGTGGAGACAACCACCACAGAGAGAGCAAATAAGTAATATGGAATTAACCCCTGTTGGACGACAAACCCCCGACTCCATTTATCAAAAAACAGCACACTACCCCCACCCCAAGGTAAACGTCCTCGTTTTTGGATGGCTCAGATAGTGTTTTTGATTTCTTATTAATAAAGATAAAAATAAAAAAAAAAAGATTAATGATTTATAATGACTATATTTACACAAAAAAAAATGGGTCCGAAAAAAAAAAAATTGAGTACGATCTGTTCATACCTACTATCTAGATTAAATCTTTAGGCATGGGAAGTGCTACATCTGACGGAATAATCCGCCATCACATTTTATGTTTTATACAGCGGTAGGCAGGCCTGGGATACAGAAATCCAACCACCGACCAATTTCAATAAAAATTGAAACCGCTTACCGCCACGATCACTGACATGCGATAAGAGATGTTACCGCCTGGATTAGTTAAATCCCTGATCCGAAGAAAGCCACCACTATAACTTATATATTTATAAAACAATTAAACGGACCATACTTCATTGGAACACTACCCATAATTTACTACATATGAATTTTATCATCGTCCAGATGATGCTGCTCGCAGCGCCAAAAACTATCTTGGAAACCCTGCACACTACTGTATCCTTTTCATCACGACAACCCAGACAACAGCCACAAGATCCATTTATTGTTGGCGCGCTTGAATCATTCTAGATTAGAAAACAATTATCCAATATTTTTATGAATCCCGGAACTCTATTTCTCAATCGCCAACTCCATATTTCCAATTCAAAACAGTTGCAATTAATGCTTCGCTTGGGCAGCATAGTGAGCCCAACAAGGAATCACCATACCATGCCCAATCGAACCATCAACAGAGCCAACAATTGCCATCAAGGTCAATGTGAAATATCTCCAACTTTCACATTAATCACTTCTTTCCCACTTAATAAACCATCAACACATTCCCAATCACCCTGACTAGTGGGTTTTAAATTATAACATCTGGTAAATTTTCCTTTTTATTCTATCCCAAAAATTCTTTTGTGCATTCGGCCGGAGATGTACACCATCTGACAGAAAATGATGAGGATAAACCTGTCGATGGTGAAAATATAAAATATCTTCATCACCTACAGCCTTAAAAGCATCATTGACAGCCATACGTCTAAACTCATAAATCTCATAAGATACATTTCGGGGCTTTACTCTAGGAAATATACTACCTAATGTTATTTTCTTCACCCCAGCAAGCTTCCATTTCTTTAGCAATACTCGGAGGTCCCGCAGGAAACATTCAAAAGAGAATGTAGCGCAATCAATATCATTACCCCCAATCTGAAGAACTATCCATCTAGCCCCTCTGACATTAATATTTTGCAAATGGCTAATCTTTCCCCCAGGTATCCCAACAAATTTCACGGAGGCAAACGGTATGGTACAATGCCATACTTCTGGGCACAATAATAAAAATCGGTACAATCTCGCCACAAAACTGTGTCCAATCACCAAACCCTCCATTTTAAGGAGTCAAAATTAAATCCTAAAAAGCAAAGTTAAATTAGGAAGGTTTACAAGAACCAATTCACATTCAAGAGTCAATGTTAATGGACAACTGTCAATATCGTCTGAACTCATAACCATCAAATACCATGATACACCTACACAACTTCACTGTCACTGGACAACCATCAATATCGTCTGGTTTCATCACCATCAAATACCATGATACACACACATAATTTCAATGTCAATGGACAAACATCAGTATCATCTGGATTCATCGCCATTAAATACCATGACTCACATACATAATTTCAATGTCAATGGACAACATCAGTACCGCCCGGACTCATCGCCATCAAATACCATGATACACATACATAATTTCACCGTCAATGGACAAACATCAGTATCATCTGGATTCATCACCATCAAATACCATGATACACATACATAATTTCAATGTCAATGGACAACATCAGTATCATCTGGATTCATCGCCATCAAATACCATGATACACATACATAATTTCACTGTCACTGGACAACTACCAGTATCGTCTGGATTCATCGCCATCAAATACCATGATACACATACATAATTTCAATGTCAATGGACAACATCAGTATCGTCTGGATTCATCGCCATCAAATACCATGATACACATACATAATTTCAATGTCAATGGACAACATCAGTATCGTCTGGATTCATCGCCATCAAATACCATGATACACATACATAATTTCACTGTCACTGGACAACTACCAGTATCGTCTGGATTCATCGCCATCAAATACCATGATACACATACATAATTTCAATGTCAATGGATAACATCAGTATCGTCTGGATTCATCGCCATCAAATACCATGATACACATACATAATTTCACTGTCAATGGACAACATCAGTATCGTCTGGATTCATCGCCATCAAATACCATGACACACATACATAATTTCAATGTCAATGGACAACATCAGTATCATCTGGATTCATCGCCACCAAATACCTCCCTCAACCTAAAACAAAAAAAAGGAACACCACAGCAGTATACAAAATTTCGCAATTTTCTGTTTCCAACAGCTGAAATTAATTTATGTAATTTATTAGTTACATTACATGAAAGGAATGACCTCCAGTATTAAAAAAAAAAAAAAAACAATCTTTCTGTGACTCAGTCAAACTGCAACCAATAGGTTTCCAAGCAATCCAAATTTTTAAGTCGTAAATTTCTGGTGGTCTTGCATATTTACCACGGACACATCACTTACGAAAAGTTACATACTGGCGACGCCATCATAAATTACTTACGAAACCCATTCTTACCCTAGCAACATCAACCACCACCCATCAGACACAATCATACCTAACCCCCACCCCAAATGCCCATCCCACATGCGCGCCATGCAAGTCACACCAAAATAAATGACGTATTTGGAATCACTCTTCTACTGGCTCAATTTCACTAGCGTATAATGCTCCCGCTCACGAGCATTTCCAAGTGTAATTCCCAGGGGTCACATTTACAAAACACAAATAGCGCTAGTATTTTTGAGATTACTAAGGTAATTTTTTTACATTTTTAGAATTGCGCTGAGTTAGGGTGTTCGTTTACACAATTTTTCCTAATGGAACACCTCCATTACGACACCCCGTAAGGGAAACCATGGAATCAATTGATTTCCATCCTTTCCCTACATTATGTGACCCATGAGAATACTATATCATTTATCAATCTTTACTTTATCCAATCCACTACCATAGGACATAACCACCGGTCCAATGACCCTACAACTTGTCCTATATATGACTGTTTGAAAGTCAAAATTAAACAATTCTGATTCAAAAGTTTCCAAATGAATCGAACAGCAAATTCAAATGAATTTGCAGTTTATTTTGTCTCCGCCCATTAACCCTTCCTTGGATCCCCAGCACCATTCCTCCTTGCCTATTAATTACAACTTCCAAATGGAAGACATAATTTAACCCTTGCATCGACATATAAGGCACACTCCGGGTAATTTAACAATTTTCCCATGATCACTGGGCACCACATCAAAAATTTAGCAAATCTTATCTTTGCTCGTGAGCTAGAGTTCTCGCCAAATGAATTCATTAAGCCAAATCTTAAATCATAAAATCACCGAATTTAGACCGGGGTCATTCCAGAATAATAAATACAAATCTTTTTTTTTTTTTTTAAGACAGATCGTACTCATTTGAGTTCAACCAGCGGGGACGACGGACCCTTCGCCCCCGGTGGGTGACAGGATCTCCGCTAGGGGCAGGATTGTTTAAGTTGCTGGAACTGCCCTGAGCCGACTGGTCAGAATCTTCCTCCCGATCAATGAGTTCCGAAAAAGGTAACCTACCAGAATCTCCTGAATTGTCTACACTTGTTCCCATATTAGGTCGTTCAAAACATTTTTTTAATCTATTAAAGTGGACCACCTGCAGCCGACCACCATGCTCTCTACAAATAACATAATTTGCATCAGAGAGTCGCTTTTTAACCACAAATGGCCCAAACCAATATTTAGCAAATTTGGGGGTTTGACCTTGCTTTATTTTTGAAATATATAGCCACACTTTATCACCAACCTCATAAGGTCTTCCATGAACTCTACGGTCGTACAACCTTTTCCTATGTTTAATAGCAGTTTCACACTTACTGCTCACAAACTGGAAAATGGTTGCCATTCTATTTTCCAAATCCATCACATATTGAACTCGACTAAGATCCTTATCAGGAACTTTACCAGCCATAAATTCAATAGGTAATCGGATTTCTTTCCCAAAAAGGATCATATTTGGAGTAAGGCCCGTGGTCTCATGAACAGCACTACGATAAGCCATCATAACAAAAGGTAGATAGTATTCCCAGTCGTTATGATTATCTTCAACAAAACATGCTAGCATAGCTATCAATGTTCTGTTGAAGCGCTCAACCTGGCCATCAGACTGAGGGTGATATGGAGATGTTCTTGTCTTGGAAATCTCAAAATATTTACAGATTCCCAAAAACAATTCAGACTCAAAGTTGGCCCCTTGATCAGAATGGATAAACTTAGGCATACCAAAACGGGATATCCACTCTTTAACCAATATTTCTCCAATTGTACTTGCACGCTGATTAGGCATGGCATAGGCTTCAGTCCATTTAGAGAAATAGTCAGAAACAACCAGAATGTAAATGTTTCCACTCACAGATTCCGGTAGGGGACCCAATACATCAAGTGCAACCCTCTCCATCAGTTCCGAAACACGGTCGGTAACCAGGGGGGCCTTTAACGCTTTGTTGGGACTTTTCCGACGTTGACACACCTCACAAGTCTGCACCCACTGTTCTACATCCTTCTTTAGACCAATCCAAAAAAATCTTTGCCTAATTTTCAAATAGGTTTTCATCATACCTAAATGGCCTCCCACCACGGAATCATGGCAATGTTTTAAAATTTCAGGTTTTAGTTTCCCAGGAACAATCCACAAAAATTTATTTTCCTTTCCAAATTCCAACCATTCTCGATAAAGCATACCTTGCCTAACAACAATTTGTTCCCATTGGGCTACATATTTTTTAAATATTAATTCTTCACCCTTCATTTGCTCAGCCGACGGCTTAGAATCATTTGTTTTATTTTCAAACAATTTCTTCAATATTGGATCACTCATCTGATCATCAACCGAAATTACACCTCCTGGAGACAAATCAATAGCATTAGTCTCCAAAGATATCCTACTCAAGGCGTCGGCATTCTTATGTTGCTCTCCTCTACGATGGATGATAGAAAAGTCAAATCCACTCAAATATTCCAGCCAACGAGCCACTTGCCCCGTTGGTTCCTTAAAATTAAACAACCACCTCAAAGATCCATGATCGGTGCGCAGAGTAAAGTGTTTTCCTATCAAATAATGGCGAAAATTTTTAATGCTTTTAATAACTGCCAATAGCTCTTTCCGAGTGACACTATAATTACGTTCTGGAGGAGAATGCACTTTACTAAAATATGCAATTACCTTCTCCTGTCCGTTAACTAACTGAGACAACACAGCCCCACTAGCCTGATCACTCGCATCTGTGTCCAAAATAAACTCTTGCTCAAAATTTGGAAATCCCAAGATTGGACTCTCACATAGTTTATTCTTTAAAATTTCAAAAGATTCTTTTCTAGCCTTATTCCACTCAAATTTTACATTCTTTCTAGTTAATTCCAACAGGGGACCAGCCAAATCTGAGAAGTTCAAAATAAATTTTCTGTAATAAGAACACAAACCGACAAAACTGCGTATATCTCTGACACATCTTGGAATCGGCCAATCCTTAATCCTAGCTATCTTTTCTGGGTCAGCCCGTATCCCCTCTGAGGACACGATATGGCCCAAAAAAGATACCTGTTTTCTAAAAAGAGCACATTTAGAAGGCTTGAGTTTCAAACCAGCTTCCTTAATTTTTGTGAACACCTCTTCCAACCTTTCTACATGTTCTTGGAAAGTTTTAGCATAAATAATTATGTCATCCAGATATATCAGACAGGTCTTCCAATGAAGGCCCTTCAAAACGAGCTCCATAAGCCTCTGAAAGGAATGGGGAGCCCCAGAAAGCCCGAAAGGGAGTACCTTGAACTCATAAAGCCCTTTACCTGTACTAAAGGCAGTTTTTTCTTGAGCTGAGGAAGCCATCTCCACCTGCCAATACCCTGAAGCCAAATCTAATGTAGAGAACCAACTGGCCCCCTGCATTCCTTCAAGGCTGTCATCAATGCGTGGCAAGGGATATGCATCCTTCCGAGTTACAGCATTTAACTTACGATAGTCTACACAAAAGCGTAGGCTACCGTCTTTTTTTTTAACCAGGACAATGGGGGCCGCCCACGGACTATCCGAGGGTTGTATTATCCCCTGTTCTAACATTTCTTGTAACTGCCTATCAACTTCCTGTCGCTTATGTACAGGAAGTCTATAGGCTCTTTGTTTTATGGGTGGATGTTTACCCGTGTCAATATCATGTTTTATAATACTTGTTCGACCTAAATCTTTATCATGGCGGATAAAAACCGACTCATTTCTATCAAGAAGCATTTTAACTTGAAATACCTGATCCGTAGTCAAAACAGTTTCATCAATTGTTTGCTGGAGAGAATACTTATCAACATTTTCTTGTTTTACATTTTCTTGAATTACACTATTTCCCAGAACCTCCCCTTGCTGGAATACTGCCACTGTTTCACCTTTTTTCAAGGACTGGGGTACCCCGGTGGTATTTACTAACCTCATTGGCACAACATCTCCATTTGAAGTACCCACAAAACTTCGCCCAACCATAATCCCATTATGTTTTTCTGAAAATTTTTGATCTACCTCACAAATTCCCTCTAAAAGAGAAACATTACTTACCTTACCATTAATTATAATCTCGGAAGATGGAGGTATAGTTACATTTTCAATAAGCATGACCTCATTACTATCGTTGTTATTGCCAAAATTTAGGGGAATTTCTTTTCCTGCTAATTTAACACAATTCCTCCCCAGATAAATGTCTAAGTCTAGGGCAGTCATCAGATCAACCCCCAATATTCCCTCAAATGATAACTCGGCAACATAAAACTCTTGATCAAAACTATTATTACCTATATTAATGGGAAGGTTGATAACTCCTGGCACCTGCAAGGGTTGTCCGCTAGCTCCACAAACCTCTCTAGGAGCTGCTTGTAATTCTGAAGAATCCTTTCCAAATACCTCTTCCAATACCTTAGTACTTAATATGCTAATGGCTGATCCAGTGTCCAGCAAAAATTTTACCTCTTTGTCACAAATGGTTAAGGGAAGAAAAAAATGACCAATCTTTTTCTCAGGGTGGGCCCCATTCTGTTGGAGCTGAGGTTTGACCCCAACCCCAGCTCTTATTCTTTTAAACCTTGCCTATTATTCCACCTTCCACCTCTTCGACCCCCATAATTCCGACGAACATTTCCTCGACCACGTCCACGAGAAAAATCTTCCCGAGTATTTTGTATTTCCGCTATTTTGTCAATTCCATCCTCCTTCCCCAATTGTTCTAAAAATTCGCGTCTCATTTCCCTTTGTTCTTTGCGCAAATCATCAATCTGAAACCGCAGATCAGTCAGCGTCTGAGTTAATAATTCCAATTGCTCGGAATTAACAGCTTCGTTGTCAGAAGGTTGGACAGTGGAAGCAACTTCCACTCTCCTATATGATTCTTCCTCTAATGCCAAACGAACCGCGGCATCCAACGTCTCGGGTTTTCCACGCAACACCTGCATCCGAACGTCTTTATCCGTTATGGCTTCAACAAAAGCTTCTTTTGCCAAATCGTCCCTTAAAATGGATGGGGCTGAAGGGTAAGCTTTCTTTACCAATCTACGTATACTACTAGCCAGCTCGGGGAGTGTTTCTCGAGCGGTTCGCCTTCTTGAACGCAATTGTGACCTATAAATTGCCGTACCTCTAAAGGGATCAAATCGATCTATCAAACTTTTTAATATTTGTTTTAGGCCAATCTTATCATTACTATCTAGATCTTCGTAAAATTGCAATGCGGCCCCTCTTAATGAAACTACCAAAAATCTACAAGCCACCACCTCTGACCATTCATTGATTTCTACACATTTTTCAAAATGCGTCACCCAATCAACCACATTGGTGGACCCATTAAATGTTTCTGGTGTAACCACCGGTTTTCTGGGCCCGTTATATTGTTCACCACTTTTGGATGGACGTTCCTTAAGAGCAGGAAGGTCCGCACCCGGTGCCACTAACGCCCGATCACCCTTATCTTGATAGCTGACCCTCGCAAGAGGAGTTTTAACTTTCTTAGGAATGGCACCCGAAGCTCTTCTTCTACAAAATTCACGTGCAGAACTTCCTACCTGTTTATGAATTCCATTGTCCAAACCATTATGTTTTGGAATTTCACTCACTTGAATTTCTACATTTTCATTAAAAGACGTAGGAGTGGCCTCTGGTGTTTCTTGAAAAAAATCTAGAGCCTCAGCCATGGGGTATCTCCTTGGTGTGCTAATATCTGGATTTGTAGCCAAATCAGTTAACTTTTTAGATGCCCCCAAGTATTCATCCAGCCCTTCCGAAATTCCCGTAGCCATATTAAATTTGAACCAATACTAAACAATTTACCTGTATTAAATTTCTATACATCAGTCTTATGGTATCATAAAATATCCTGTCGGCGACGCCAATAACTGTGACGAATCCACTATCCCCAACCCAACACAAGTCTAGATTCAATTTCTCCCTCCCAAAAACAGTTCGATCAGCCGAGGCGGTGCGGTTTCTAAAACCACATCACCCCAGATGGTCGAACTATTTTATAAGAGATATTTAACATTTGCGTTTCCGACCGGGCTTTAAAATAAGGAAAAGGGATCGCAGTTATAATGGGTAGGTCGGAGCCCCACATAAAGTTCTCGGGTAGATGACCCACCTTTAGACTGAAATTAAAAACTACAAACCATCAAGATGTAGCAAGGTAACAATAATTCAACACTAAGAAATGTTATGGTATAATTTATTGAATGAAATTAAACATTATTACATATCCAAAAAGCGTTTGTTTCACTATCTTAAATTGGGCTGAAATTCGGAGGCTAGAGAAAAAAAAAATATCAAGAATCCGATAAACAAGGCCCTTTTTATTATGTCCAGGCCACCCAGATTTTCTAATATAATATTAGGAGACTACTATTCTCCCATAGAGGACGTACCAATGACCAAAGGGAACTGTCATAAGAAGCTTCCACCCTCGAAGAGCCAGAGTTCGTCGAGTGTGAAGTCTTCCAATATAAATGAGGAGTCACCTTCGTTCCTCCATAGATGTTATCTCCCAATAGTAATGATCAGGACTACACAGGTAAGAAGCTTTCACCCTCGAAGAGCCAAAGTTCGTCGAGTGCGAAGTCTTCCACATATAAATAAGGAGTCACCTCTGCTCCTCCATAGGTGTCATACCAAATATCAATAATCAGGCCTCAATCAAGTAAGAAGCTTTCACCCTCGAAGAACCAGAGTTCGTCGAGTGTGAAGTCTTCCACATATAACTAAGGAGTCACCTCCGCGCTGCCATCTCTGACACCCCGCACACTCGGTGACTACCCAACAAGAAGAACTCACACTCGACAAAAGTTTGTCGAAGGCGAAATTCTTCAAAAAAATATTCCCGGAGTTCCAGAGAAAAAAAAAACTACTCTAAAACTTACTTAACTCTGATTCCATTGATCCGACAAACGGAGAAAAAAAAAGAATACCAAATAAATTCCTAAATAACTATCCCGGTGTCACCAATGGCACAGAGAATTCGGTGTTTAGTTTCTCATTCCGGAACTCCAAGGAATTACTATTTAAACTCATGACCAGCCGGCTCTTCCCAAACCTTCCAGAGAAAAGCCAAACAACCTACCCCAGTGAAATCCTATCTCGAACTGACTTTTTCGACGGTCCAGATCACCCACTTCAATTCATACACAACACGAAAAAATCATGCAACCTCTGAAATCTTGTATCGATTCAGGAAATCGCTGGTGTGTGCATTTCCCTCAGTGAAACTTGACAACAATTCAATCAACCTTTACTAGATCTCGTGCTACCTGACACTCTAATCACTGGTGGAGACAACCACCACAGAGAGAGCAAATAAGTAATATGGAATTAACCCCTGTTGGCCGACAAACCCCCGACTCCATTTATCAAAAAACAGCACAGAACTCGTATATCACAGTCTGAGGGCATGTACGATGACATCTGTCAGTAGTGGAGCTCGTATATCACAGTCTGAGGGTATGTACGATGACATCTGTCAGTAGTGGAGCTCGTATATCACAGTCTTGGGGCATGTACGATGACATCTGTCAGTATTGGAACTCGTATATCACAGTCTGGGGGCATGTACGATGACATCGGTCAGTAGTGGAGCTCGTATATCACAGTCTGGGGGCATGTACGATGACATCTGTCAGTAGTGGAGCTCGTATATCACAGTCTGGGGGCATGTACGATGACATCTGTCAGTAGTGGAACTCGTATATCACAGTCTGGGGGCATGTACGATGACATCTGTCAGTATTGGAACTCGTATATCACAGTCTGGGGGCATGTACGATGACATCTGTCAGTAGTGGAGCTCGTATATCACAGTCTGGGGGCATGTACGATGACATCTGTCAGTAGTGGAGCTCGTATATCACAGTCTGGTGGCATGTACGGTGACATCTGTCAGTAGTGGAGCTCGTATATCACAGTCTGGGGGCATGTACGATGACATCTGTCAGTAGTGGAACTCGAATATCACAGTCTTGGGGCATGTACGATGACATCTGTCAGTAGTGGAGCTCGTATACCACAGTCTAGGGGCATGTACGATGACATCTGTCAGTAGTGGAGCTCGTATATCACAGTCTGGGGGCATGTACGATGACATCTGTCAGTAGTGGAGCTCGTATATCACAGTCTGGGGGCATGTACGATGACATCTGTCAGTAGTGGAGCTCGTATATCACAGTCTGAGGGCATGTACGATGACATCTGTCAGTAGTGGAGCTCGTATATCACAGTCTGGGGGCATGTACGATGACATCTGTCAGTAGTGGAGCTCGTATATCACAGTCTGGGGGCATGTACGATGACATCTGTCAGTAGTGGAGCTCGTATATCACAGTCTGAGGGCATGTACGATGACATCTGTCAGTAGTGGAGCTCGTATATCACAGTCTGGGGGCATGTACGATGACATCTGTCAGTAGTGGAGCTCGTATATCACAGTCTGGGGGCATGTACGATGACATCTGTCAGTAGTGGAGCTCGTATATCACAGTCTGGGGGCATGTACGATGACATCTGTCAGTAGTGGAGCTCGTATATCACAGTCTGAGGGCATGTACGATGACATCTGTCAGTAGTGGAGCTCGTATATCACAGTCTGGGGGCATGTACGATGACATCTGTCAGTAGTGGAGCTCGTATATCACAGTCTGGGGGCATGTACGATGACATCTGTCAGTAGTGGAGCTCGTATATCACAGTCTGGGGGCATGTACGATGACATCTGTCAGTAGTGGATCTCGTATATCACAGTCTGGGGGCATGTACGATGACATCTGTCGGTAGTGGAGCTCGTATATCACAGTCTGGGGGCATGTACGATGACATCTGTCAGTAGTGGAACTCGTATATCACAGTCTGAGGGCATGTACGATGACATCTGTCAGTAGTGGAGCTCGTATATCACAGTCTGAGGGCATGTACGGTGACATCTGTCAGTAGTGGAACTCGTATATCACAGTCTGGGGGCATGTACGATGACATCTGTCAGTAGTGGAACTCGTATATCACATTATGGGGGCATGTACGATGACATCTGTCAGTAGTGGAACTCGTATATCACAGTCTGGGGGCATATACGATGACATCGGACAGTATTGGAACTCGTATATCACAGTCTGGGGGCATGTACGATGACATCTGTCAGTAGTGGAGGTCGTATATCACAGTCTGGGGAATGTACGATGACATCGGTCAGTATTGGAACTCGTATATCACAGTCTGGGGGCATGTACGATGACATATGTCAGTAGTGGAGCTCGTATATCACAGTCTGGGGGCATGTACGATGACATCGGTCAGTAGTGGAGCTCGTATATCACAGTCTGGGGGCATGTACGATGACATCTGTCAGTAGTGGAGCTCGTATATCACAGTCTGGGGGCATGTACGGTGACATCTGTCAGTAGTGGAGCTCGTATATCACAGTCTGGGGGCATGTACGATGACATCTGTCAGTAGTGGAACTCGAATATCACAGTCTTGGGGCATGTACGATGACATCTGTCAGTAGTGGAGCTCGTATACCACAGTCTGGGGGCATGTACGATGACATCTGTCAGTAGTGGAGCTCGTATATCACAGTCTGGGGGCATGTACGATGACATCTGTCAGTAGTGGAGCTCGTATATCACAGTCTGGGGGCATGTACGATGACATCTGTCAGTAGTGGAGCTCGTATATCACAGTCTGAGGGCATGTACGATGACATCTGTCAGTAGTGGAGCTCGTATATCACAGTCTGGGGGCATGTACGATGACATCTGTCAGTAGTGGAGCTCGTATATCACAGTCTGGGGGCATGTACGATGGCATCTGTCAGTAGTGGAGCTCGTATATCACAGTCTGGGGGCATGTACGATGACATCTGTCAGTAGTGGAGCTCGTATATCACAGTCTGGGGGCATGTACGATGACATCTGTCAGTAGTGGAGCTCGTATATCACAGTCTGGGGGCATGTACGATGACATCTGTCAGTATTGGAACTCGTATATCACAGTCTGGGGGCATGTACGATGACATCTGTCAGTATTGGAGCTCGTATATCACAGTATGGGGGCATGTACGATGACATCTGTCAGTAGTGGAGCTCGTATATCACAGTCTGGGGGCATGTACGATGACATCTGTCAGTAGTGGAGCTCGTATATCACAGTCTGGGGGCATGTACGATGACATCTGTCAGTAGTGGAACTCGTATATCACAGTCTGGGGGCATGTACGATGACATCTGTCAGTAGTGGAGCTCGTATATCACAGTCTGGGGGCATGTACGATGACATCGGTCAGTAGTGGAGCTCGTATATCACAGTCTGGGGGCATGTACGATGACATCTGTCAGTAGTGGAGCTCGTATATCACAGTCTGAGGGCATGTAAGATGACATCTGTCAGTAGTGGAGCTCGTACATCACAGTCTGGGGGCATGTACGATGACATCTGTCAGTAGTGAAGCTCGTATATCACAGTCTGGGGGCATGTACGATGACATCTGTCAGTAGTGGAACTCGTATATCACAGTCTGGGGGCATGTTCGATGGCATCTGTCAGTAGTGGAGCTCGTATATCACAGTCTGGGGGCATGTACGATGACATCTGTCAGTAGTGGAGCTCGTATATCACAGTCTGGGGGCATGTACGATGACATCTGTCAGTAGTGGAGCTCGTATATCACAGTCTGGGGGCATGTACGATGACATCTGTCAGTAGTGGAGCTCGTATATCACAGTCTGGGGGCATGTACGATGACATCTGTCAGTAGTGGAACTCGTATATCACAGTCTGGGGGCATGTGCGATGACATCTATCAGTAGTGGAGCTCGTATATCACAGTCTGGGGGCATGTACGATGACATCTGTCAGTAGTGGAGCTCGTATATCACAGTCTGGGGGCATGTACGATGACATCTGTCAGTAGTGGAGCTCGTATATCACAGTCTGGGGGCATGTACGATGACATCTGTCAGTATTGGAACTCGTATATCACAGTCTGGGGGCATGTACGATGACATCTGTCAGTAGTGGAGCTCGTATATCACAGTCTGGGGGCATGTACGATGACATCTGTCAGTAGTGGACCTCGTATATCACAGTCTGGGGGCATGTACGATGACATCTGTCAGTAGTGGAGCTCGTATATCACAGTCTGGGGGCATGTACGATGACATCTGTCAGTAGTGGAACTCGTATATCACAGTCTGGGGGCATGTACGATGACATCTGTCAGTAGTGGAGCTCGTATATCACAGTCTGGGGGCATGTACGATGACATCTGTCAGTAGTGGAACTCGTATATCACAGTCTGGGGGCATGTACGATGACATCTGTCAGTAGTGGAGCTCGTATATCACAGTCTGGGGGCATGTACGATGACATCTGTCAGTAGTGGAACTCGTATATCACAGTCTGGGGGCATGTACGATGACATCTGTCAGTAGTGGAGCTCGTATATCACAGTCTGGGGGCATGTACGATGACATCTGTCAGTAGTGGAACTCGTATATCACAGTCTGGGGGCATGTACGATGACATCTGTCAGTAGTGGAGCTCGTATATCACAGTCTGGGGGCATGTACGATGACATCTGTCAGTAGTGGAGCTCGTATATCACAGTCTGGGGGCATGTACGATGACATCTGTCAGTAGTGGAGCTCGTATATCACAGTCTGGGGGCATGTACGATGACATCTGTCAGTAGTGGAGCTCGTATATCACAGTCTGGGGGCAAGTACGATGACATCTGTCAGTAATGGAGCTCGTATATCACAGTCTGGGGGCATGTACGATGACATCTGTTAGTAGTGGAGCTCGTATATCACAGTCTGGGGGCATGTACGATGACAACTGTCAGTAGTGGAGCTCGTATATCACAGTCTGGGGGCATGTACGATGACATCTGTCAGTAGTGGAGCTCGTATATCACAGTCTGGGGGCATGTACGATGACATCTGTCAGTAGTGGAGCTCGTATATCACAGTCTGAGGGCATGTACGATGACATCTGTCAGTAGTGGAGCTCGTATATCACAGTCTGGGGGCATGCACGATGACATCTGTCAGTAGTGGAGCTCGTATATCACAGTCTGGGGGCATGTACGATGACATCTGTCAGTAGTGGAGCTCGTATATCACAGTCTGGGGGCATGTACGATGACATCTGTCAGTAGTGGAGCTCGTATATCACAGTCTGGGGGCATGTACGATGACATCTGTCAGTAGTGGAGCTCGTATATCACAGTCTGCGGGCATGTACGATGACATCTGTCAGTAGTGGAGCTCGTATATCACAGTCTGGGGGCATGTACGATGACATCTGTCAGTAGTGGAGCTCGTATATCACAGTCTGGGGGCATGTACGATGACATCTGTCAGTAGTGGAGCTCGTATATCACAGTCTGGGGGCATGTACGATGACATCTGTCAGTAGTGGATCTCGTATATCACAGTCTGGGGGCATGTACGATGACATCTGTCGGTAGTGGAGCTCGTATATCACAGTCTGGGGGCATGTACGATGACATCGGTCAGTAGTGGAACTCGTATATCACAGTCTGGGGGCATGTACGATGACATCTGTCAGTAGTGGAGCTCGTATATCACAGTCTGAGGGCATGTACGATGAAATCTGTCAGTAGTGGAGCTCGTATATCACAGTCTGGGGGCATGTACGATGACATCTGTCAGTAGTGGAGCTCGTATATCACAGTCTGGGGGCATGTACGATGACATCTGTCAGTAGTGGAACTCGTATATCACAGTCTGGGGGCATGTACGATGACATCGGTCAGTAGTGGAGCTCGTATATCACAGTCTGGGGGCATGTACGATGACATCTGTCAGTAGTGGAGCTCGTATATCACAGTCTGGGGGCATGTACGGTGACATCTGTCAGTAGTGGAGCTCGTATATCACAGTCTGGGGGCATGTACGATGACATCTGTCAGTAGTGGAACTCGAATATCACAGTCTTGGGGCATGTACGATGACATCTGTCAGTAGTGGAGCTCGTATACCACAGTCTGGGGGCATGTACGATGACATCTGTCAGTAGTGGAGCTCGTATATCACAGTCTGGGGGCATGTACGATGACATCTGTCAGTAGTGGAGCTCGTATATCACAGTCTGGGGGCATGTACGATGACATCTGTCAGTAGTGGAGCTCGTATATCACAGTCTGAGGGCATGTACGATGACATCTGTCTGTAGTGGAGCTCGTATATCACAGTCTGGGGGCATGTACGATGACATCTGTCAGTAGTGGAGCTCGTATATCACAGTCTGGGGGCATGTACGATGGCATCTGTCAGTAGTGGAGCTCGTATATCACAGTCTGGGGGCATGTACGATGACATCTGTCAGTAGTGGAGCTCGTATATCACAGTCTGGGGGCATGTACGATGACATCTGTCAGTAGTGGAGCTCGTATATCACAGTCTGGGGGCATGTACGATGACATCTGTCAGTATTGGAACTGGTATATCACAGTCTGGGGGCATGTACGATGACATCTGTCAGTATTGGAGCTCGTATATCACAGTATGGGGGCATGTACGATGACATCTGTCAGTAGTGGAGCTCGTATATCACAGTCTGGGGGCATGTACGATGACATCTGTCAGTAGTGGAGCTCGTATATCACAGTCTGGGGGCATGTACGATGACATCTGTCAGTAGTGGAACTCGTATATCACAGTCTGGGGGCATGTACGATGACATCTGTCAGTAGTGGAGCTCGTATATCACAGTCTGGGGGCATGTACGATGACATCGGTCAGTAGTGGAGCTCGTATATCACAGTCTGGGGGCATGTACGATGACATCTGTCAGTAGTGGAGCTCGTATATCACAGTCTGAGGGCATGTAAGATGACATCTGTCAGTAGTGGAGCTCGTACATCACAGTCTGGGGGCATGTACGATGACATCTGTCAGTAGTGAAGCTCGTATATCACAGTCTGGGGGCATGTACGATGACATCTGTCAGTAGTGGAACTCGTATATCACAGTCTGGGGGCATGTTCGATGGCATCTGTCAGTAGTGGAGCTCGTATATCACAGTCTGGGGGCATGTACGATGACATCTGTCAGTAGTGGAGCTCGTATATCACAGTCTGGGGGCATGTACGATGACATCTGTCAGTAGTGGAGCTCGTATATCACAGTCTGGGGGCATGTACGATGACATCTGTCAGTAGTGGAGCTCGTATATCACAGTCTGGGGGCATGTACGATGACATCTGTCAGTAGTGGAACTCGTATATCACAGTCTGGGGGCATGTGCGATGACATCTATCAGTAGTGGAGCTCGTATATCACAGTCTGGGGGCATGTACGATGACATCTGTCAGTAGTGGAGCTCGTATATCACAGTCTGGGGGCATGTACGATGACATCTGTCAGTAGTGGAGCTCGTATATCACAGTCTGGGGGCATGTACGATGACATCTGTCAGTATTGGAACTCGTATATCACAGTCTGGGGGCATGTACGATGACATCTGTCAGTAGTGGAGCTCGTATATCACAGTCTGGGGGCATGTACGATGGCATCTGTCAGTAGTGGACCTCGTATATCACAGTCTGGGGGCATGTACGATGACATCTGTCAGTAGTGGAGCTCGTATATCACAGTCTGGGGGCATGTACGATGACATCTGTCAGTAGTGGAACTCGTATATCACAGTCTGGGGGCATGTACGATGACATCTGTCAGTAGTGGAGCTCGTATATCACAGTCTGGGGGCATGTACGATGACATCTGTCAGTAGTGGAACTCGTATATCACAGTCTGGGGGCATGTACGATGACATCTGTCAGTAGTGGAGCTCGTATATCACAGTCTGGGGGCATGTACGATGACATTTGTCAGTAGTGGAACTCGTATATCACAGTCTGGGGGCATGTACGATGACATCTGTCAGTAGTGGAGCTCGTATATCACAGTCTGGGGGCATGTACGATGACATCTGTCAGTAGTGGAACTCGTATATCACAGTCTGGGGGCATGTACGATGACATCTGTCAGTAGTGGAGCTCGTATATCACAGTCTGGGGGCATGTACGATGACATCTGTCAGTAGTGGAGCTCGTATATCACAGTCTGGGGGCATGTACGATGACATCTGTCAGTAGTGGAGCTCGTATATCACAGTCTGGGGGCATGTACGATGACATCTGTCAGTAGTGGAGCTCGTATATCACAGTCTGGGGGCAAGTACGATGACATCTGTCAGTAATGGAGCTCGTATATCACAGTCTGGGGGCATGTACGATGACATCTGTTAGTAGTGGAGCTCGTATATCACAGTCTGGGGGCATGTACGATGACAACTGTCAGTAGTGGAGCTCGTATATCACAGTCTGGGGGCATGTACGATGACATCTGTCAGTAGTGGAGCTCGTATATCACAGTCTGGGGGCATGTACGATGACATCTGTCAGTAGTGGAGCTCGTATATCACAGTCTGAGGGCATGTACGATGACATCTGTCAGTAGTGGAGCTCGTATATCACAGTCTGGGGGCATGTACGATGACATCTGTCAGTAGTGGAGCTCGTATATCACAGTCTGGGGGCATGTACGATGACATCTGTCAGTAGTGGAGCTCGTATATCACAGTCTGGGGGCATGTACGATGACATCTGTCAGTAGTGGAGCTCGTATATCACAGTCTGGGGGCATGTACGATGACATCTGTCAGTAGTGGAGCTCGTATATCACAGTCTGCGGGCATGTACGATGACATCTGTCAGTAGTGGAGCTCGTATATCACAGTCTGGGGGCATGTACGATGACATCTGTCAGTAGTGGAGCTCGTATATCACAGTCTGGGGGCATGTACGATGACATCTGTCAGTAGTGGAGCTCGTATATCACAGTCTGGGGGCATGTACGATGACATCTGTCAGTAGTGGATCTCGTATATCACAGTCTGGGGGCATGTACGATGACATCTGTCGGTAGTGGAGCTCGTATATCACAGTCTGGGGGCATGTACGATGACATCTGTCAGTAGTGGAACTCGTATATCACAGTCTGAGGGCATGTACGATGACATCTGTCAGTAGTGGAGCTCGTATATCACAGTCTGAGGGCATGTACGGTGACATCTGTCAGTAGTGGAACTCGTATATCACAGTCTGGGGGCATGTACGATGACATCTGTCAGTAGTGGAACTCGTATATCACATTATGGGGGCATGTACGATGACATCTGTCAGTAGTGGAACTCGTATATCACAGTCTGGGGGCATATACGATGACATCGGACAGTATTGGAACTCGTATATCACAGTCTGGGGGCATGTACGATGACATCTGTCAGTAGTGGAACTCGAATATCACAGTCTGGGGGCATGTACGATGACATCTGTCAGTAGTGGAGCTCGTATTTCACAGTCTGGGGGCATGTACGATGACATCTGTCAGTAGTGGAGCTCGTATATCACAGTCTGGGGGCATGCACGATGACATCTGTCAGTTGTGGAACTCGTATATCACAGTCTGGGGGCATGTACGATGGCATCTGTCAGTAGTGGAGCTCGTATATCACAGTCTGGGGGCATGTACGACGACATCTGTCAGTAGTGGAGCTCGTATATCAGAGTCTGGGGGCATGTACGATGACATCTGTCAGTAGTGGAACTCGTATATCACAGTCTGGGGGCATGTACGATGAGATCTGTCAGTAGTGGAGCTCGTATATCACAGTCTGGGGGCATGTACGATGACATCTGTCAGTAGTGGAACTCGTATATCACAGTCTGGGGGCATGTACGATGACATCTGTCAGTAGTGGAGCTCGTATATCACAGTCTGGGGGCATGTACGATGACATCTGTCAGTAGTGGAACTCGTATATCACAGTCTGGGGGCAAGTACGATGACATCTGTCAGTAATGGAGCTCGTATATCACAGTCTGGGGGCATGTACGATGACCTCTGTTAGTAGTGGAGCTCGTATATCACAGTCTGGGGGCATGTACGATGACAACTGTCAGTAGTGGAGCTCGTATATCACAGTCTGGGGGCATGTACGATGGCATCTGTCAGTAGTGGAACTCGTATATCACAGTCTGGGGGCATGTACGATGACATCTGTCAGTAGTGGAGCTCGTATATCACAGTCTGGGGGCATGTACGATGACATCTGTCAGTAGTGGAGCTCGTATATCACAGTCTGGGGGCATGTACGATGACATCTGTCAGTAGTGGAGTTCGTATATCACAGTCTGGGGGCATGTGCGATGACATCTGTCAGTAGTGGAACTCGTATATCACAGCCTGGGGGCATGTACGATGACATCTGTCAGTAGTGGAGCTCGTATATCACAGTCTGGGGGCATGTACGATGACATCTGTCAGTAGTGGAACTCGTATATCACAGTGTGGGGGCATATACGATGACATCTGTCAGTAGTGGAGCTCGTATATCACAGTCTGGGGGCATGTACGATGACATCTGTCAGTAGTGGAACTCGTATATCACAGTCTGGGGGCATGTACGATGACATCTGTCAGTAGTGGAGCGCGTATATCACAGTCTGGGGGCATGTACGATGACATCTGTCAGTAGTGGAGCTCGTATATCACAGTCTGGGGGCATGCACGATGACATCTGTCAGTAGTGGAACTCGTATATCACAGTCTGGGGGCATGTACGATGGCATCTGTCAGTAGTGGAGCTCGTATATCACAGTCTGGGGGCATGTACGATGACATCTGTCAGTAGTGGAGCTCGTATATCACAGTCTGGGGGCATGTACGATGACATCTGTCAGTAGTGGAACTCGTATATCACAGTCTGGGGGCATGTACGATGACATCTGTCAGTAGTGGAGCTCGTATATCACAGTCTGGGGGCATGTACGATGACATCTGTCAGTAGTGGAACTTGTATATCACAGTCTGGGGGCATGTACGATGACATCTGTCAGTAGTGGAGCTCGTATATCACAGTCTGGGGGCATGTACGATGACATCTGTCAGTAGTGGACCTCGTATATCACAGTTTGGGGGCATGTACGATGACATCTGTCAGTAGTGGAGCTCGTATATCACAGTCTGGGGGCATGTACGATGACATCTGTCAGTAGTGGAGCTCGTATATCACAGTCTGGGGGCATGTACGATGACATCTGTCAGTAGTGGAACTCGTATATCACAGTCTGGGGGCATGTACGATGACATCTGTCAGTAGTGGAGCTCGTATATCACAGTCTGGGGGCATGTACGATGACATCTGTCAGTAGTGGAGCTCGTATATCACAGTCTGGGGGCATGTACGATGACATCTGTCAGTAGTGGAACTCGTATATCAAAGTCTGGGGGCATGTGCGATGACATCTGTCAGTAGTGGAGCTCGCATATCACAGTCTGGGGGCATGTACGATGACATCTGTCAGTAGTGGAACTCGTATATCACAGTCTGAGGGCATGTACGATGACATCTGTCAGTAGTGGAGCTCGTATATCACAGTCTGAGGGTATGTACGATGACATCTGTCAGTAGTGGAGCTCGTATATCACAGTCTTGGGGCATGTACGATGACATCTGTCTGTATTGGAACTCGTATATCACAGTCTGGGGGCATGTACGATGACATCGGTCAGTAGTGGAGCTCGTATATCACAGTCTGGGGACATGTACGATGACATCTGTCAGTAGTGGAGCTCGTATATCACAGTCTGGGGGCATGTACGATGACATCTGTCAGTAGTGGAACTCGTATATCACAGTCTGGGGGCATGTACGATGACATCTGTCAGTATTGGAACTCGTATATCACAGTCTGGGGGCATGTACGATGACATCTGTCAGTAGTGGAGCTCGTATATCACAGTCTGGGGGCATGTACGATGACATCTTTCAGTAGTGGAACTCGTATATCTCAGTCTGGGGGCATGTACGATGGCATCTGTCAGTAGTGGAGCTCGTATATCACAGTCTGGGGGCATGTACGATGACATCTGTCAGTAGTGGAGCTCGTATATCACAGTCTGGGGGCATGTACGATGACATCTGTCAGTAGTGGAGCTCGTATATCACAGTCTGGGGGCATGTACGATGACATCTGTCAGTAGTGGAGCTCGTATATCACAGTCTGGGGGCATGTACGATGACATCTGTCAGTAGTGGAACTCGTATTTCACAGTCTGGGGGCATGTACGCTGACATCTGTCAGTAGTGGAGCTCGTATATCACAGTCTGGGGGCATGTACGATGACATCTGTCAGTAGTGGAGCTCGTATATCACAGTCTGGGGGCATGTACGATGACATCTGTCAGTAGTGGAGCTCGTATATCACAGTCTGGGGGCATGTACGATGACATCTGTCAGTATTGGAACTCGTATATAACAGTCTGGTGGCATGTACGATGACATCTGTCAGTAGTGGAGCTCGTATATCACAGTCTGGGGGCATGTACGATGACATCTGTCAGTAGTGGAGCTCGTATATCACAGTCTGGGGGCATGTACGATGACATCTGTCAGTAGTGGAGCTCGTATATCACAGTCTGGGGGCATGTACGATGACATCTGTCAGTAGTGGAGCTCGTATATCACAGTCTGGGGGCATGTACGATGACATCTGTCAGTAGAGGAGCTCGTATATCACAGTCTGGGGGCATGTACGATGACATCTGTCAGTAGTGGAACTCGTATATCACAGTCTGGGGGCATGTACGATGACATCTGTCAGTAGTGGAGCTCGTATATCACAGTCTGGGGGCATGTACGATGACATCTGTCAGTAGTGGAGCTCGTATATCACAGTCTGGGGGCATGTACGATGACATCTGTCAGTAGTGGAGCTCGCATATCACAGTCTGGGGGCATGTACGATGACATCTGTCAGTAGTGGAGCTCGTATATCACAGTCTGGGGGCATGTACGATGACATCTGTCAGTAGTGGAACTCGTATATCACAGTCTGGGGGCATGTACGATGACATCGGTCAGTAATGGAGCTGGTATATCACAGTCTGGGGGCATGTACGATGACATCTGTCAGTAGTGGAACTCGTATATCACAGTCTGGGGGCATGTACGATGACATCTGTCAGTAGTGGAGCTCGTATATCACAGTCTGGGGGCATGTACGATGACATCTGTCAGTAGTGGAACTCGTATATCACAGTCTGGGGGCATGTACGATGACATCTGTCTGTAGTGGAGCTCGTATATCACAGTCTGGGGGCATGTACGATGACATCTGTCAGTAGTGGAACTCGTATATCACAGTCTGGGGGCATGTACGATGACATATGTCAGTAGTGGAGCTCGTATATCACAGTCTGGGGGCATGTACGATGACATCTGTCAGTAGTGGAGCTCGTATATCACAGTCTGGGGGCATGTACGATGACATCTGTCAGTAGTGGAGCTCGTATATCACAGTCTGGGGGCATGTACGATGACATCTGTCAGTAGTGGAGCTCGTATATCACAGTCTGGGGGCAGGTACGATGACATCTGTCAGTAGTGGAGCTCGTATATCACAGTCTGGGGGCATGTACGATGACATCTGTCAGTAGTGGAGCTCGTATATCACAGTCTGGGGGCATATACGATGACATCTGTTAGTAGTGGAGCTCGTATATCACAGTCTGGGGGCATGTACGATGACAAATGTCAGTAGTGGAGCTCGTATATCACAGTCTGGGGGCATGTACGATGGCATCTGTCAGTAGTGGAGCTCGTATATCACAGTCTGGGGGCATGTACGATGACATCTGTCAGTAGTGGAACTCGTATATCACGGACTGGGGGCATGTACGATGACATCTGTCCGTATTGGAACTCGTATATCACAGTCTGGGGGCATGTACGATGACATCTGTCAGTAGTGGAGCTGGTATATCACAGTCTGGGGGCATGTACGATGACATCTGTCAGTAGTGGAGCTCGTATATCACTGTCTGGGGGCATGTACGATGACACCTGTCAGTAGTGGAGCTCGTATATCACAGTCTGGGGGCATGTACGATGACATCTGTCAGTAGTGGAGCTCGTATATCACAGTCTGGGGGCATGTACGATGACATCTGTCAGTAGTGGAGCTCGTATATCACAGTCTGGGGGCATGTACGATGACATCTGTCAGTAGTGGAGCTCGTATATCACAGTCTGGTTGCATGTACGATGACATCTGTCAGTATTGGAACTCGTATATCACAGTCTTGAGGCATGTACGATGACATCTGTCAGTAGTGGAGCTCGTACATCACAGTCTGGGGGCATGTACGATGACATCTGTCAGTAGTGGAACTCGTATATCACTGTCTGGGGGCATGTACGATGACATCTGTCAGTATTGGAACTCGTATATCACAGTCTTGAGGCATGTACGATGACATCTGTCAGTAGTGGAGCTCGTATATCACAGTCTGGGGGCATGTACGGTGACATCTGTCAGTAGTGGAACTCGTATATCACAGTCTGGGGGCATGTACGATGACATCTGTCAGTAGTGGAACTCGTATATCACAGTCTGGGGGCATGTACGATGACATCTGTCAGTAGTGGAGCTCGTATATCACAGTCTGAGGGCATGTACGATGACATCTGTCAGTAGTGGAACTCGTATATCACAGTCTGGGGGCATGTACGATGACATCTGTCAGTAGTGGAGCTCGTATATCACAGTCTGGGGGCATGTACGATGACATCTGTCAGTAGTGGAGCTCGTATATCACAGTCTGGGGGCATGTACGATGACATCTATCAGTAGTGGAGCTCGTATATCACAGTCTGGGGGCATGTACGATGACATCTGTCAGTAGTGGAGCTCGTATATCACAGTCTGGGGGCATGTACGATGACATCTGTCAGTAGTGGAACTCGTTTATCACAGTCTGGGGGCATGTACGATGACATCTGTCAGTAGTGGAGCTCGTATATCACAGTCTGGGGGCATGTACGATGACATCTGTCAGTAGTGGAACTCGTATATCACAGTCTGGGGGCATGTACGATGACATCTGTCAGTAGTGGAGCTCGTATATCACAGTCTGGGGGCATGTACGATGACATCTGTCAGTAGTGGAGCTCGTATATCACAGTCTGGGGGCATGTACGATGACATCTGTCAGTAGTGGAGCTCGTATATCACAGTCTGGGGGCATGTACGATGACATCTGTCAGTAGTGGAGCTCGTATATCACAGTCTGGGGGCAAGTACGATGACATCTGTCAGTAATGGAGCTCGTATATCACAGTCTGGGGGCATGTACGATGACATCTGTTAGTAGTGGAGCTCGTATATCACAGTCTGGGGGCATGTACGATGACAACTGTCAGTAGTGGAGCTCGTATATCACAGTCTGGGGGCATGTACGATGACATCTGTCAGTAGTGGAGCTCGTATATCACAGTCTGGGGGCATGTACGATGACATCTGTCAGTAGTGGAGCTCGTATATCACAGTCTGAGGGCATGTACGATGACATCTGTCAGTAGTGGAGCTCGTATATCACAGTCTGGGGGCATGTACGATGACATCTGTCAGTAGTGGAGCTCGTATATCACAGTCTGGGGGCATGTACGATGACATCTGTCAGTAGTGGAGCTCGTATATCACAGTCTGGGGGCATGTACGATGACATCTGTCAGTAGTGGAGCTCGTATATCACAGTCTGGGGGCATGTACGATGACATCTGTCAGTAGTGGAGCTCGTATATCACAGTCTGCGGGCATGTACGATGACATCTGTCAGTAGTGGAGCTCGTATATCACAGTCTGGGGGCATGTACGATGACATCTGTCAGTAGTGGAGCTCGTATATCACAGTCTGGGGGCATGTACGATGACATCTGTCAGTAGTGGAGCTCGTATATCACAGTCTGGGGGCATGTACGATGACATCTGTCAGTAGTGGATCTCGTATATCACAGTCTGGGGGCATGTACGATGACATCTGTCGGTAGTGGAGCTCGTATATCACAGTCTGGGGGCATGTACGATGACATCGGTCAGTAGTGGAACTCGTATATCACAGTCTGGGGGCATGTACGATGACATCTGTCAGTAGTGGAGCTCGTATATCACAGTCTGAGGGCATGTACGATGAAATCTGTCAGTAGTGGAGCTCGTATATCACAGTCTGGGGGCATGTACGATGACATCTGTCAGTAGTGGAGCTCGTATATCACAGTCTGGGGGCATGTACGATGACATCTGTCAGTAGTGGAACTCGTATATCACAGTCTGGGGGCATGTACGATGACATCGGTCAGTAGTGGAGCTCGTATATCACAGTCTGGGGGCATGTACGATGACATCTGTCAGTAGTGGAGCTCGTATATCACAGTCTGGGGGCATGTACGGTGACATCTGTCAGTAGTGGAGCTCGTATATCACAGTCTGGGGGCATGTACGATGACATCTGTCAGTAGTGGAACTCGAATATCACAGTCTTGGGGCATGTACGATGACATCTGTCAGTAGTGGAGCTCGTATACCACAGTCTGGGGGCATGTACGATGACATCTGTCAGTAGTGGAGCTCGTATATCACAGTCTGGGGGCATGTACGATGACATCTGTCAGTAGTGGAGCTCGTATATCACAGTCTGGGGGCATGTACGATGACATCTGTCAGTAGTGGAGCTCGTATATCACAGTCTGAGGGCATGTACGATGACATCTGTCAGTAGTGGAGCTCGTATATCACAGTCTGGGGGCATGTACGATGACATCTGTCAGTAGTGGAGCTCGTATATCACAGTCTGGGGGCATGTACGATGGCATCTGTCAGTAGTGGAGCTCGTATATCACAGTCTGGGGGCATGTACGATGACATCTGTCAGTAGTGGAGCTCGTATATCACAGTCTGGGGGCATGTACGATGACATCTGTCAGTAGTGGAGCTCGTATATCACAGTCTGGGGGCATGTACGATGACATCTGTCAGTATTGGAACTCGTATATCACAGTCTGGGGGCATGTACGATGACATCTGTCAGTATTGGAGCTCGTATATCACAGTATGGGGGCATGTACGATGACATCTGTCAGTAGTGGAGCTCGTATATCACAGTCTGGGGGCATGTACGATGACATCTGTCAGTAGTGGAGCTCGTATATCACAGTCTGGGGGCATGTACGATGACATCTGTCAGTAGTGGAACTCGTATATCACAGTCTGGGGGCATGTACGATGACATCTGTCAGTAGTGGAGCTCGTATATCACAGTCTGGGGGCATGTACGATGACATCGGTCAGTAGTGGAGCTCGTATATCACAGTCTGGGGGCATGTACGATGACATCTGTCAGTAGTGGAGCTCGTATATCACAGTCTGAGGGCATGTAAGATGACATCTGTCAGTAGTGGAGCTCGTACATCACAGTCTGGGGGCATGTACGATGACATCTGTCAGTAGTGAAGCTCGTATATCACAGTCTGGGGGCATGTACGATGACATCTGTCAGTAGTGGAACTCGTATATCACAGTCTGGGGGCATGTTCGATGGCATCTGTCAGTAGTGGAGCTCGTATATCACAGTCTGGGGGCATGTACGATGACATCTGTCAGTAGTGGAGCTCGTATATCACAGTCTGGGGGCATGTACGATGACATCTGTCAGTAGTGGAGCTCGTATATCACAGTCTGGGGGCATGTACGATGACATCTGTCAGTAGTGGAGCTCGTATATCACAGTCTGGGGGCATGTACGATGACATCTGTCAGTAGTGGAACTCGTATATCACAGTCTGGGGGCATGTGCGATGACATCTATCAGTAGTGGAGCTCGTATATCACAGTCTGGGGGCATGTACGATGACATCTGTCAGTAGTGGAGCTCGTATATCACAGTCTGGGGGCATGTACGATGACATCTGTCAGTAGTGGAGCTCGTATATCACAGTCTGGGGGCATGTACGATGACATCTGTCAGTATTGGAACTCGTATATCACAGTCTGGGGGCATGTACGATGACATCTGTCAGTAGTGGAGCTCGTATATCACAGTCTGGGGGCATGTACGATGGCATCTGTCAGTAGTGGACCTCGTATATCACAGTCTGGGGGCATGTACGATGACATCTGTCAGTAGTGGAGCTCGTATATCACAGTCTGGGGGCATGTACGATGACATCTGTCAGTAGTGGAACTCGTATATCACAGTCTGGGGGCATGTACGATGACATCTGTCAGTAGTGGAGCTCGTATATCACAGTCTGGGGGCATGTACGATGACATCTGTCAGTAGTGGAACTCGTATATCACAGTCTGGGGGCATGTACGATGACATCTGTCAGTAGTGGAGCTCGTATATCACAGTCTGGGGGCATGTACGATGACATTTGTCAGTAGTGGAACTCGTATATCACAGTCTGGGGGCATGTACGATGACATCTGTCAGTAGTGGAGCTCGTATATCACAGTCTGGGGGCATGTACGATGACATCTGTCAGTAGTGGAACTCGTATATCACAGTCTGGGGGCATGTACGATGACATCTGTCAGTAGTGGAGCTCGTATATCACAGTCTGGGGGCATGTACGATGACATCTGTCAGTAGTGGAGCTCGTATATCACAGTCTGGGGGCATGTACGATGACATCTGTCAGTAGTGGAGCTCGTATATCACAGTCTGGGGGCATGTACGATGACATCTGTCAGTAGTGGAGCTCGTATATCACAGTCTGGGGGCAAGTACGATGACATCTGTCAGTAATGGAGCTCGTATATCACAGTCTGGGGGCATGTACGATGACATCTGTTAGTAGTGGAGCTCGTATATCACAGTCTGGGGGCATGTACGATGACAACTGTCAGTAGTGGAGCTCGTATATCACAGTCTGGGGGCATGTACGATGACATCTGTCAGTAGTGGAGCTTGTATATCACAGTCTGGGGGCATGTACGATGACATCTGTCAGTAGTGGAGCTCGTATATCACAGTCTGAGGGCATGTACGATGACATCTGTCAGTAGTGGAGCTCGTATATCACAGTCTGGGGGCATGTACGATGACATCTGTCAGTAGTGGAGCTCGTATATCACAGTCTGGGGGCATGTACGATGACATCTGTCAGTAGTGGAGCTCGTATATCACAGTCTGGGGGCATGTACGATGACATCTGTCAGTAGTGGAGCTCGTATATCACAGTCTGGGGGCATGTACGATGACATCTGTCAGTAGTGGAGCTCGTATATCACAGTCTGCGGGCATGTACGATGACATCTGTCAGTAGTGGAGCTCGTATATCACAGTCTGGGGGCATGTACGATGACATCTGTCAGTAGTGGAGCTCGTATATCACAGTCTGGGGGCATGTACGATGACATCTGTCAGTAGTGGAGCTCGTATATCACAGTCTGGGGGCATGTACGATGACATCTGTCAGTAGTGGATCTCGTATATCACAGTCTGGGGGCATGTACGATGACATCTGTCGGTAGTGGAGCTCGTATATCACAGTCTGGGGGCATGTACGATGACATCTGTCAGTAGTGGAACTCGTATATCACAGTCTGAGGGCATGTACGATGACATCTGTCAGTAGTGGAGCTCGTATATCACAGTCTGAGGGCATGTACGGTGACATCTGTCAGTAGTGGAACTCGTATATCACAGTCTGGGGGCATGTACGATGACATCTGTCAGTAGTGGAACTCGTATATCACATTATGGGGGCATGTACGATGACATCTGTCAGTAGTGGAACTCGTATATCACAGTCTGGGGGCATATACGATGACATCGGACAGTATTGGAACTCGTATATCACAGTCTGGGGGCATGTACGATGACATCTGTCAGTAGTGGAACTCGAATATCACAGTCTGGGGGCATGTACGATGACATCTGTCAGTAGTGGAGCTCGTATTTCACAGTCTGGGGGCATGTACGATGACATCTGTCAGTAGTGGAGCTCGTATATCACAGTCTGGGGGCATGCACGATGACATCTGTCAGTTGTGGAACTCGTATATCACAGTCTGGGGGCATGTACGATGGCATCTGTCAGTAGTGGAGCTCGTATATCACAGTCTGGGGGCATGTACGACGACATCTGTCAGTAGTGGAGCTCGTATATCAGAGTCTGGGGGCATGTACGATGACATCTGTCAGTAGTGGAACTCGTATATCACAGTCTGGGGGCATGTACGATGAGATCTGTCAGTAGTGGAGCTCGTATATCACAGTCTGGGGGCATGTACGATGACATCTGTCAGTAGTGGAACTCGTATATCACAGTCTGGGGGCATGTACGATGACATCTGTCAGTAGTGGAGCTCGTATATCACAGTCTGGGGGCATGTACGATGACATCTGTCAGTAGTGGAACTCGTATATCACAGTCTGGGGGCAAGTACGATGACATCTGTCAGTAATGGAGCTCGTATATCACAGTCTGGGGGCATGTACGATGACCTCTGTTAGTAGTGGAGCTCGTATATCACAGTCTGGGGGCATGTACGATGACAACTGTCAGTAGTGGAGCTCGTATATCACAGTCTGGGGGCATGTACGATGGCATCTGTCAGTAGTGGAACTCGTATATCACAGTCTGGGGGCATGTACGATGACATCTGTCAGTAGTGGAGCTCGTATATCACAGTCTGGGGGCATGTACGATGACATCTGTCAGTAGTGGAGCTCGTATATCACAGTCTGGGGGCATGTACGATGACATCTGTCAGTAGTGGAGTTCGTATATCACAGTCTGGGGGCATGTGCGATGACATCTGTCAGTAGTGGAACTCGTATATCACAGCCTGGGGGCATGTACGATGACATCTGTCAGTAGTGGAGCTCGTATATCACAGTCTGGGGGCATGTACGATGACATCTGTCAGTAGTGGAACTCGTATATCACAGTGTGGGGGCATATACGATGACATCTGTCAGTAGTGGAGCTCGTATATCACAGTCTGGGGGCATGTACGATGACATCTGTCAGTAGTGGAACTCGTATATCACAGTCTGGGGGCATGTACGATGACATCTGTCAGTAGTGGAGCGCGTATATCACAGTCTGGGGGCATGTACGATGACATCTGTCAGTAGTGGAGCTCGTATATCACAGTCTGGGGGCATGCACGATGACATCTGTCAGTAGTGGAACTCGTATATCACAGTCTGGGGGCATGTACGATGGCATCTGTCAGTAGTGGAGCTCGTATATCACAGTCTGGGGGCATGTACGATGACATCTGTCAGTAGTGGAGCTCGTATATCACAGTCTGGGGGCATGTACGATGACATCTGTCAGTAGTGGAACTCGTATATCACAGTCTGGGGGCATGTACGATGACATCTGTCAGTAGTGGAGCTCGTATATCACAGTCTGGGGGCATGTACGATGACATCTGTCAGTAGTGGAACTTGTATATCACAGTCTGGGGGCATGTACGATGACATCTGTCAGTAGTGGAGCTCGTATATCACAGTCTGGGGGCATGTACGATGACATCTGTCAGTAGTGGACCTCGTATATCACAGTTTGGGGGCATGTACGATGACATCTGTCAGTAGTGGAGCTCGTATATCACAGTCTGGGGGCATGTACGATGACATCTGTCAGTAGTGGAGCTCGTATATCACAGTCTGGGGGCATGTACGATGACATCTGTCAGTAGTGGAACTCGTATATCACAGTCTGGGGGCATGTACGATGACATCTGTCAGTAGTGGAGCTCGTATATCACAGTCTGGGGGCATGTACGATGACATCTGTCAGTAGTGGAGCTCGTATATCACAGTCTGGGGGCATGTACGATGACATCTGTCAGTAGTGGAACTCGTATATCAAAGTCTGGGGGCATGTGCGATGACATCTGTCAGTAGTGGAGCTCGCATATCACAGTCTGGGGGCATGTACGATGACATCTGTCAGTAGTGGAACTCGTATATCACAGTCTGAGGGCATGTACGATGACATCTGTCAGTAGTGGAGCTCGTATATCACAGTCTGAGGGTATGTACGATGACATCTGTCAGTAGTGGAGCTCGTATATCACAGTCTTGGGGCATGTACGATGACATCTGTCTGTATTGGAACTCGTATATCACAGTCTGGGGGCATGTACGATGACATCGGTCAGTAGTGGAGCTCGTATATCACAGTCTGGGGACATGTACGATGACATCTGTCAGTAGTGGAGCTCGTATATCACAGTCTGGGGGCATGTACGATGACATCTGTCAGTAGTGGAACTCGTATATCACAGTCTGGGGGCATGTACGATGACATCTGTCAGTATTGGAACTCGTATATCACAGTCTGGGGGCATGTACGATGACATCTGTCAGTAGTGGAGCTCGTATATCACAGTCTGGGGGCATGTACGATGACATCTTTCAGTAGTGGAACTCGTATATCTCAGTCTGGGGGCATGTACGATGGCATCTGTCAGTAGTGGAGCTCGTATATCACAGTCTGGGGGCATGTACGATGACATCTGTCAGTAGTGGAGCTCGTATATCACAGTCTGGGGGCATGTACGATGGCATCTGTCAGTAGTGGAGCTCGTATATCACAGTCTGGGGGCATGTACGATGACATCTGTCAGTAGTGGAGCTCGTATATCACAGTCTGGGGGCATGTACGATGACATCTGTCAGTAGTGGAACTCGTATTTCACAGTCTGGGGGCATGTACGCTGACATCTGTCAGTAGTGGAGCTCGTATATCACAGTCTGGGGGCATGTACGATGACATCTGTCAGTAGTGGAGCTCGTATATCACAGTCTGGGGGCATGTACGATGACATCTGTCAGTAGTGGAGCTCGTATATCACAGTCTGGGGGCATGTACGATGACATCTGTCAGTATTGGAACTCGTATATCACAGTCTGGTGGCATGTACGATGACATCTGTCAGTAGTGGAGCTCGTATATCACAGTCTGGGGGCATGTACGATGACATCTGTCAGTAGTGGAGCTCGTATATCACAGTCTGGGGGCATGTACGATGACATCTGTCAGTAGTGGAGCTCGTATATCACAGTCTGGGGGCATGTACGATGACATCTGTCAGTAGTGGAGCTCGTATATCACAGTCTGGGGGCATGTACGATGACATCTGTCAGTAGAGGAGCTCGTATATCACAGTCTGGGGGCATGTACGATGACATCTGTCAGTAGTGGAACTCGTATATCACAGTCTGGGGGCATGTACGATGACATCTGTCAGTAGTGGAGCTCGTATATCACAGTCTGGGGGCATGTACGATGACATCTGTCAGTAGTGGAGCTCGTATATCACAGTCTGGGGGCATGTACGATGACATCTGTCAGTAGTGGAGCTCGCATATCACAGTCTGGGGGCATGTACGATGACATCTGTCAGTAGTGGAGCTCGTATATCACAGTCTGGGGGCATGTACGATGACATCTGTCAGTAGTGGAACTCGTATATCACAGTCTGGGGGCATGTACGATGACATCGGTCAGTAATGGAGCTGGTATATCACAGTCTGGGGGCATGTACGATGACATCTGTCAGTAGTGGAACTCGTATATCACAGTCTGGGGGCATGTACGATGACATCTGTCAGTAGTGGAGCTCGTATATCACAGTCTGGGGGCATGTACGATGACATCTGTCAGTAGTGGAACTCGTATATCACAGTCTGGGGGCATGTACGATGACATCTGTCTGTAGTGGAGCTCGTATATCACAGTCTGGGGGCATGTACGATGACATCTGTCAGTAGTGGAACTCGTATATCACAGTCTGGGGGCATGTACGATGACATATGTCAGTAGTGGAGCTCGTATATCACAGTCTGGGGGCATGTACGATGACATCTGTCAGTAGTGGAGCTCGTATATCACAGTCTGGGGGCATGTACGATGACATCTGTCAGTAGTGGAGCTCGTATATCACAGTCTGGGGGCATGTACGATGACATCTGTCAGTAGTGGAGCTCGTATATCACAGTCTGGGGGCAGGTACGATGACATCTGTCAGTAGTGGAGCTCGTATATCACAGTCTGGGGGCATGTACGATGACATCTGTCAGTAGTGGAGCTCGTATATCACAGTCTGGGGGCATATACGATGACATCTGTTAGTAGTGGAGCTCGTATATCACAGTCTGGGGGCATGTACGATGACAAATGTCAGTAGTGGAGCTCGTATATCACAGTCTGGGGGCATGTACGATGGCATCTGTCAGTAGTGGAGCTCGTATATCACAGTCTGGGGGCATGTACGATGACATCTGTCAGTAGTGGAACTCGTATATCACGGACTGGGGGCATGTACGATGACATCTGTCCGTATTGGAACTCGTATATCACAGTCTGGGGGCATGTACGATGACATCTGTCAGTAGTGGAGCTGGTATATCACAGTCTGGGGGCATGTACGATGACATCTGTCAGTAGTGGAGCTCGTATATCACTGTCTGGGGGCATGTACGATGACACCTGTCAGTAGTGGAGCTCGTATATCACAGTCTGGGGGCATGTACGATGACATCTGTCAGTAGTGGAGCTCGTATATCACAGTCTGGGGGCATGTACGATGACATCTGTCAGTAGTGGAGCTCGTATATCACAGTCTGGGGGCATGTACGATGACATCTGTCAGTAGTGGAGCTCGTATATCACAGTCTGGGGGCATGTACGATGACATCTGTCAGTATTGGAACTCGTATATCACAGTCTTGAGGCATGTACGATGACATCTGTCAGTAGTGGAGCTCGTATATCACAGCCTGGGGGCATGTACGATGACATCTGTCAGTAGTGGAACTCGTATATCACTGTCTGGGGGCATGTACGATGACATCTGTCAGTATTGGAACTCGTATATCACAGTCTTGAGGCATGTACGATGACATCTGTCAGTAGTGGAGCTCGTATATCACAGTCTGGGGGCATGTACGGTGACATCTGTCAGTAGTGGAACTCGTATATCACAGTCTGGGGGCATGTACGATGACATCTGTCAGTAGTGGAACTCGTATATCACAGTCTGGGGGCATGTACGATGACATCTGTCAGTAGTGGAGCTCGTATATCACAGTCTGAGGGCATGTACGATGACATCTGTCAGTAGTGGAACTCGTATATCACAGTCTGGGGGCATGTACGATGACATCTGTCAGTAGTGGAGCTCGTATATCACAGTCTGGGGGCATGTACGATGACATCTGTCAGTAGTGGAGCTCGTATATCACAGTCTGGGGGCATGTACGATGACATCTATCAGTAGTGGAGCTCGTATATCACAGTCTGGGGGCATGTACGATGACATCTGTCAGTAGTGGAGCTCGTATATCACAGTCTGGGGGCATGTACGATGTCATCTGTCAGTAGTGGAGCTCGTATATCACAGTCTGGGGCATGTTCGATGACATCGGTCAGTATTGGAACTCGTATATCACAGTCTGGGGGCATGTACGATGACATCGGTCAGTATTGGAACTCGTTTATCACAGTCTGGGGGCATGTACGATGACATCTGTCAGTAGTGGAGCTCGTATATCACAGTCTGGGGGCATGTACGATGACATCTGTCAGTAGTGGAGCTCGTATATCACAGTCTGGGGGCATGTACGATGACATCTGTCAGTAGTGGAGCTCGGATATCACAGTCTGGGGGCATGTACGATGACATCGGTCAGTAGTGGAGCTCGTATATCACAGTCTGGGGGCATGTACGATGACATCTGTCAGTAGTGGAGCTCGTATATCACAGTCTGGGGGCATGTACGATGACATCGGTCAGTAGTGGAACTCGTATATCACAGTCTGGGGGCATGTACGATGACATCTGTCAGTAGTGGAGCTCGTATATCACAGTCTGGGGGCATGTACGATGACATCTGTCAGTAGTGGAGCTCGTATATCACAGTCTGGGGGCATGTACGATGACATCTGTCAGTAGTGGAACTCGTATATCACAGTCTGGGGGCATGTACGATGACATCTGTCAGTAGTGGAGCTCGTATATCACAGTCTGGGGGCATGTACGATGACATCTGTCAGTAGTGGAGCTCGTATATCACAGTCTGGGGGCATGTACGATGACATCTGTCAGTAGTGGAACTCGAATATCACAGTCTGGGGGCATGTACGATGACATCTGCCAGTAGTGGAGCTCGTATACCACAGTCTGGGGGCATGTACGATGACATCTGTCAGTAGTGGAGCTCGTATATCACAGTCTGGGGGCATGTACGATGACATCTGTCAGTAGTGGAGCTCGTATATCACAGTCTGGGGGCATGTACGATGACATCTGTCAGTAGTGGAACTCGAATATCACAGTCTGGGGGCATGTACGATGACATCTGTCAGTAGTGGAGCCCGTATACCACAGTCTGGGGGCATGTACGATGACATCTGTCAGTAGTGGAGCTCGTATATCACAGTCTGGGGGCAGGTAAGATGACATCTGTCAGTAGTGGAGCTCGTATATCACAGTCTGAGGGCATGTACGATGACATCTGTCAGTAGTGGAGCTCGTATATCACAGTCTGGGGGCATGTACGATGACATCTGTCAGTAGTGGAGCTCGTATATCACAGTCGGGGGGCATGTACGATGGCATCTGTCAGTAGTGGAGCTCGTATATCACAGTCTGGGGGCATGTACGATGACATCTGTCAGTAGTGGAGCTCGTATATCACAGTCTGGGGGCATGTACGATGACATCTGTCAGTAGTGGAGCTCGTATATCACACTCTGGGGGCATGTACGATGACATCTGTCAGTAGTGGAACTCGTATATCACAGTCTGGGGGCATGTACGATGACATCTGTCAGTAGTGGAGCTCGTATATCACAGTCTGGGGGCATGTACGATGACATCTGTCAGTAGTGGAACTCGTATATCACAGTCTGGGGGCATGTGCGATGACATCTATCAGTAGTGGAGCTCGTATATCACAGTCTGGGGGCATGTACGATGACATCTGTCAGTAGTGGAGCTCGTATATCACAGTCTGGGGGCATGTACGATGACATCTGTCAGTAGTGGAGCTCGTATATCACAGTCTGGGGGCATGTACGATGACATCTGTCAGTATTGGAACTCGTATATCACAGTCTGGGGGCATGTACGATGACATCTGTCAGTAGTGGAGCTCGTATATCACAGTCTGGGGGCATGTACGATGACATCTGTCAGTAGTGGACCTCGTATATCACAGTCTGGGGGCATGTACGATGACATCTGTCAGTAGTGGAGCTCGTATATCACAGTCTGGGGGCATGTACGATGACATCTGTCAGTAGTGGAACTCGTATATCACAGTCTGGGGGCATGTACGATGACATCTGTCAGTAGTGGAGCTCGTATATCACAGTCTGGGGGCATGTACGATGACATCTGTCAGTAGTGGAACTCGTATATCACAGTCTGGGGGCATGTACGATGACATCTGTCAGTAGTGGAGCTCGTATATCACAGTCTGGGGGCATGTACGATGACATCTGTCAGTAGTGGAACTCGTATATCACAGTCTGGGGGCATGTACGATGACATCTGTCAGTAGTGGAGCTCGTATATCACAGTCTGGGGGCATGTACGATGACATCTGTCAGTAGTGGAACTCGTATATCACAGTCTGGGGGCATGTACGATGACATCTGTCAGTAGTGGAGCTCGTATATCACAGTCTGGGGGCATGTACGATGACATCTGTCAGTAGTGGAGCTCGTATATCACAGTCTGGGGGCATGTACGATGACATCTGTCAGTAGTGGAGCTCGAATATCACAGTCTGGGGGCATGTACGATGACATCTGTCAGTAGTGGAGCTCGTATATCACAGTCTGGGGGCAAGTACGATGACATCTGTCAGTAATGGAGCTCGTATATCACAGTCTGGGGGCATGTACGATGACATCTGTTAGTAGTGGAGCTCGTATATCACAGTCTGGGGGCATGTACGATGACAACTGTCAGTAGTGGAGCTTGTATATCACAGTCTGGGGGCATGTACGATGACATCTGTCAGTAGTGGAGCTCGTATATCACAGTCTGGGGGCATGTACGATGACATCTGTCAGTAGTGGAGCTCGTATATCACAGTCTGAGGGCATGTACGATGACATCTGTCAGTAGTGGAGCTCGTATATCACAGTCTGGGGGCATGTACGATGACATCTGTCAGTAGTGGAGCTCGTATATCACAGTCTGGTGGCATGTACGATGACATCTGTCAGTAGTGGAGCTCGTATATCACAGTCTGAGGGCATGTACGATGACATCTGTCAGTAGTGGAGCTCGTATATCACAGTCTGGGGGCATGTACGATGACATCTGTCAGTAGTGGAGCTCGTATATCACAGTCTGGGGGCATGTACGATGACATCTGTCAGTAGTGGAGCTCGTATATCACAGTCTGGGGGCATGTACGATGACATCTGTCAGTAGTGGAGCTCGTATATCACAGTCTGCGGGCATGTACGATGACATCTGTCAGTAGTGGAGCTCGTATATCACAGTCTGGGGGCATGTACGATGTCATCTGTCAGTAGTGGAGCTCGTATATCACAGTCTGGGGGCATGTACGATGACATCTGTCAGTAGTGGAGCTCGTATATCACAGTCTGGGGGCATGTACGATGACATCTGTCAGTAGTGGATCTCGTATATCACAGTCTGGGGGCATGTACGATGACATCTGTCGGTAGTGGAGCTCGTATATCACAGTCTGGGGGCATGTACGATGACATCTGTCAGTAGTGGAACTCGTATATCACAGTCTGAGGGCATGTACGATGACATCTGTCAGTAGTGGAGCTCGTATATCACAGTCTGAGGGCATGTACGGTGACATCTGTCAGTAGTGGAACTCGTATATCACAGTCTGGGGGCATGTACGATGACATCTGTCAGTAGTGGAACTCGTATATCACATTATGGGGGCATGTACGATGACATCTGTCAGTAGTGGAACTCGTATATCACAGTCTGGGGGCATATACGATGACATCGGACAGTATTGGAACTCGTATATCACAGTCTGGGGGCATGTACGATGACATCTGTCAGTAGTGGAACTCGAATATCACAGTCTGGGGGCATGTACGATGACATATGTCAGTAGTGGAGCTCGTATTTCACAGTCTGGGGGCATGAACGATGACATCTGTCAGTAGTGGAGCTCGTATATCACAGTCTGGGGGCATGCACGATGACATCTGTCAGTTGTGGAACTCGTATATCACAGTCTGGGGGCATGTACGATGGCATCTGTCAGTAGTGGAGCTCGTATATCACAGTCTGGGGGCATGTACGATGACATCTGTCAGTAGTGGAGCTCGTATATCACAGTCTGGGGGCATGTACGATGACATCTGTCAGTAGTGGAACTCGTATATCACAGTCTGGGGGCATGTACGATGACATCTGTCAGTAGTGGAGCTCGTATATCACAGTCTGGGGGCATGTACGATGACATCTGTCAGTAGTGGAACTCGTATATCACAGTCTGGGGGCATGTACGATGACATCTGTCAGTAGTGGAGCTCGTATATCACAGTCTGGGGGCATGTACGATGACATCTGTCAGTAGTGGAACTCGTATATCACAGTCTGGGGGCAAGTACGATGACATCTGTCAGTAATGGAGCTCGTATATCACAGTCTGGGGGCATGTACGATGACATCTGTTAGTAGTGGAGCTCGTATATCACAGTCTGGGGGCATGTACGATGACAACTGTCAGTAGTGGAGCTCGTATATCACAGTCTGGGGGCGTGTACGATGGCATCTGTCAGTAGTGGAACTCGTTTATCACAGTCTGGGGGCATGTACGATGACATCTGTCAGTAGTGGAGCTCGTATATCACAGTCTGGGGGCATGTACGATGACATCTGTCAGTAGTGGAGCTCGTATATCACAGTCTGGGGGCATGTACGATGACATCTGTCAGTAGTGGAGTTCGTATATCACAGTCTGGGGGCATGTACGATGACATCTGTCAGTAGTGGAACTCGTATATCACAGCCTGGGGGCATGTACGATGACATCTGTCAGTAGTGGAGCTCGTATATCACAGTCTGGGGGCATGTACGATGACATCTGTCAGTAGTGGAACTCGTATATCACAGTGTGGGGGCATGTACGATGACATCTGTCAGTAGTGGAGCTCGTATATCACAGTCTGGGGGCATGTACGATGACATCTGTCAGTAGTGGAGCTCGTATATCACAGTCTGGGGGCATGCACGATGACATCTGTCAGTAGTGGAACTCGTATATCACAGTCTGGGGGCATGTACGATGGCATCTGTCAGTAGTGGAGCTCGTATATCACAGTCTGGGGGCATGTACGATGACATCTGTCAGTAGTGGAGCTCGTATATCACAGTCTGGGGGCATGTACGATGACATCTGTCAGTAGTGGAACTCGTATATCACAGTCTGGGGGCATGTACGATGACATCTGTCAGTAGTGGAGCTCGTATATCACAGTCTGGGGGCATGTACGATGACATCTGTCAGTAGTGGAACTTGTATATCACAGTCTGGGGGCATGTACGATGACATCTGTCAGTAGTGGAGCTCGTATATCACAGTCTGGGGGCATGTACGATGACATCTGTCAGTAGTGGACCTCGTATATCACAGTTTGGGGGCATGTACGATGACATCTGTCAGTAGTGGAGCTCGTATATCACAGTCTGGGGGCATGTACGATGACATCTGTCAGTAGTGGAGCTCGTATATCACAGTCTGGGGGCATGTACGATGACATCTGTTAGTAGTGGAGCTCGTATATCACAGTCTGGGGGCATGTACGATGACAACTGTCAGTAGTGGAGCTCGTATATCACAGTCTGGGGGCATGTACGATGGCATCTGTCAGTAGTGGAACTCGTTTATCACAGTCTGGGGGCATGTACGATGACATCTGTCAGTAGTGGAGCTCGTATATCACAGTCTGGGGGCATGTACGATGACATCTGTCAGTAGTGGAGCTCGTATATCACAGTCTGGGGGCATGTACGATGACATCTGTCAGTAGTGGAGTTCGTATATCACAGTCTGGGGGCATGTACGATGACATCTGTCAGTAGTGGAACTCGTATATCACAGCCTGGGGGCATGTACGATGACATCTGTCAGTAGTGGAGCTCGTATATCACAGTCTGGGGGCATGTACGATGACATCTGTCAGTAGTGGAACTCGTATATCACAGTGTGGGGGCATGTACGATGACATCTGTCAGTAGTGGAGCTCGTATATCACAGTCTGGGGGCATGTACGATGACATCTGTCAGTAGTGGAGCTCGTATATCACAGTCTGGGGGCATGCACGATGACATCTGTCAGTAGTGGAACTCGTATATCACAGTCTGGGGGCATGTACGATGGCATCTGTCAGTAGTGGAGCTCGTATATCACAGTCTGGGGGCATGTACGATGACATCTGTCAGTAGTGGAGCTCGTATATCACAGTCTGGGGGCATGTACGATGACATCTGTCAGTAGTGGAACTCGTATATCACAGTCTGGGGGCATGTACGATGACATCTGTCAGTAGTGGAGCTCGTATATCACAGTCTGGGGGCATGTACGATGACATCTGTCAGTAGTGGAACTTGTATATCACAGTCTGGGGGCATGTACGATGACATCTGTCAGTAGTGGAGCTCGTATATCACAGTCTGGGGGCATGTACGATGACATCTGTCAGTAGTGGACCTCGTATATCACAGTTTGGGGGCATGTACGATGACATCTGTCAGTAGTGGAGCTCGTATATCACAGTCTGGGGGCATGTACGATGACATCTGTCAGTAGTGGAGCTCGTATATCACAGTCTGGGGGCATGTACGATGACATCTGTCAGTAGTGGAACTCGTATATCACAGTCTGGGGGCATGTACGATGACATCTGTCAGTAGTGGAGCTCGTATATCACAGTCTGGGGGCATGTACGATGACATCTGTCAGTAGTGGAGCTCGTATATCACAGTCTGGGGGCATGTACGATGACATCTGTCAGTAGTGGAACTCGTATATCAAAGTCTGGGGGCATGTGCGATGACATCTGTCAGTAGTGGAGCTCGTATATCACAGTCTGGGGGCATGTACGATGACATCTGTCAGTAGTCGAACTCGTATATCACAGTCTGAGGGCATGTACGATGACATCTGTCAGTAGTGGAGCTCGTATATCACAGTCTGAGGGTATGTACGATGACATCTGTCAGTAGTGGAGCTCGTATATCACAGTCTTGGGGCATGTACGATGACATCTGTCTGTATTGGAACTCGTATATCACAGTCTGGGGGCATGTACGATGACATCGGTCAGTAGTGGAGCTCGTATATCACAGTCTGGGGACATGTACGATGACATCTGTCAGTAGTGGAGCTCGTATATCACAGTCTGGGGGCATGTACGATGACATCTGTCAGTAGTGGAACTCGTATATCACAGTCTGGGGGCATGTACGATGACATCTGTCAGTATTGGAACTCGTATATCACAGTCTGGGGGCATGTACGATGACATCTGTCAGTAGTGGAGCTCGTATATCACAGTCTGGGGGCATGTACGATGACATCTTTCAGTAGTGGAACTCGTATATCTCAGTCTGGTGGCATGTACGATGGCATCTGTCAGTAGTGGAGCTCGTATATCACAGTCTGGGGGCATGTACGATGACATCTGTCAGTAGTGGAGCTCGTATATCACAGTCTGGGGGCATGTACGATGACATCTGTCAGTAGTGGAGCTCGTATATCACAGTCTGGGGGCATGTACGATGACATCTGTCAGTAGTGGAGCTCGTATATCACAGTCTGGGGGCATGTACGATGACATCTGTCAGTAGTGGAACTCGTATTTCACAGTCTGGGGGCATGTACGCTGACATCTGTCAGTAGTGGAGCTCGTATATCACAGTCTGGGGGCATGTACGATGACATCTGTCAGTAGTGGAGCTCGTATATCACAGTCTGGGGGCATGTACGATGACATCTGTCAGTAGTGGAGCTCGTATATCACAGTCTGGGGGCATATACGATGACATCTGTCAGTATTGGAACTCGTATATCACAGTCTGGTGGCATGTACGATGACATCTGTCAGTAGTGGAGCTCGTATATCACAGTCTGGGGGCATGTACGATGACATCTGTCAGTAGTGGAGCTCGTATATCACAGTCTGGGGGCATGTACGATGACATCTGTCAGTAGTGGAGCTCGTATATCACAGTCTGGGGGCATGTACGATGACATCTGTCAGTAGTGGAGCTCGTATATCACAGTCTGGGGGCATGTACGATGACATCTGTCAGTAGAGGAGCTCGTATATCACAGTCTGGGGGCATGTACGATGACATCTGTCAGTAGTGGAACTCGTATATCACAGTCTGGGGGCATGTACGATGACATCTGTCAGTAGTGGAGCTCGCATATCACAGTCTGGGGGCATGTACGATGACATCTGTCAGTAGTGGAGCTCGTATATCACAGTCTGGGGGCATGTACGATGACATCTGTCAGTAGTGGAGCTCGCATATCACAGTCTGGGGGCATGTACGATGACATCTGTCAGTAGTGGAGCTCGTATATCACAGTCTGGGGGCATGTACGATGACATCTGTCAGTAGTGGAACTCGTATATCACAGTCTGGGGGCATGTACGATGACATCGGTCAGTAGTGGAGCTCGTATATCACAGTCTGGGGGCATGTACGATGACATCTGTCAGTAGTGGAACTCGTATATCACAGTCTGGGGGCATGTACGATGACATCTGTCAGTAGTGGAGCTCGTATATCACAGTCTGGGGGCATGTACGATGACATCTGTCAGTAGTGGAACTCGTATATCACAGTCTGGGGGCATGTACGATGACATCTGTCTGTAGTGGAGCTCGTATATCACAGTCTGGGGGCATGTACGATGACATCTGTCAGTAGTGGAACTCGTATATCACAGTCTGGGGGCATGTACGATGACATATGTCAGTAGTGGAGCTCGTATATCACAGTCTGGGGGCATGTACGATGACATCTGTCAGTAGTGGAGCTCGTATATCACAGTCTGGGGGCAAGTACGATGACATCTGTCAGTAGTGGAGCTCGTATATCACAGTCTGGGGGCATGTACGATGACATCTGTCAGTAGTGGAGCTCGTATATCACAGTCTGGGGGCAGGTACGATGACATCTGTCAGTAGTGGAGCTCGTATATCACAGTCTGGGGGCATGTACGATGACATCTGTCAGTAGTGGAGCTCGTATATCACAGTCTGGGGGCATATACGATGACATCTGTTAGTAGTGGAGCTCGTATATCACAGTCTGGGGGCATGTACGATGACAAATGTCAGTAGTGGAGCTCGTATATCACAGTCTGGGGGCATGTACGATGGCATCTGTCAGTAGTGGAACTCGTATATCACAGTCTGGGGGCATGTACGATGACATCTGTCAGTAGTGGAGCTCGTATATTACAGTCTGGGGGCATGTACGATGACATCTGTCAGTAGTGGAGCTCGTATATCACAGTCTGGGGGCATGTACGATGACATCTGTCAGTAGTGGAGTTCGTATATCACAGTCTGGGGGCATGTACGATGACATCTGTCAGTAGTCGAACTCGTATATCACAGTCTGGGGGCATGTACGATGACATCTGTCAGTAGTGGAGCTCGTATATCACAGTCTGGGGGCATGTACGATGACATCTGTCAGTAGTGGAACTCGTATATCACAGTCTGGGGGCATGTACGATGACATCTGTCAGTAGTGGAGCTCGTATATCACAGTCTGGGGGCATGTACGATGACATCTGTCAGTAGTGGAACTCGTATATCACAGTCTGGGGGCATGTACGATGACATCTGTCAGTAGTGGAGCTCGTATATCACAGTCTGGGGGCATGTACGATGACATCTGTTAGTAGTGGAGCTCGTATATTACAGTCTGGGGGCATGCACGATGACATCTGTCAGTAGTGGAACTCGTATATCACAGTCTGGGGGCATGTACGATGGCATCTGTCAGTAGTGGAGCTCGTATATCACAGTCTGGGGGCATGTACGATGACATCTGTCAGTAGTGGAGCTCGTATATCACAGTCTGGGGGCATGTACGATGACATCTGTCAGTAGTGGAACTCGTATATCACAGACCGGGGGCATGTACGATGACATCTGTCCGTATTGGAACTCGTATATCACAGTCTGGGGGCATGTACAATGACATCTGTCAGTAGTGGAGCTCGTATATCACAGTCTGGGGGCATGTACGATGACATCTGTCAGTAGTGGAGCTCGTATATCACTGTCTGGGGGCATGTACGATGACACCTGTCAGTAGTGGAGCTCGTATATCACAGTCTGGGGGCATGTACGATGACATCTGTCAGTAGTGGAGCTCGTATATCACAGTCTGGAGGCATGTACGATGACATCTGTCAGTAGTGGAGCTCGTATATCACAGTCTGGGGGCATGTACGATGACATCTGTCAGTAGTGGAGCTCGTATATCACAGTCTGGGGGCATGTACGATGACATCTGTCAGTATTGGAACTCGTATATCACAGTCTTGAGGCATGTACGATGACATCTGTCAGTAGTGGAGCTCGTATATCACAGTCTGGGGGCAAGTGCGATGACATCTGTCAGTAGTGGAACTCGTATATCAAAGTCTGGGGGCATGTGCGATGACATCTGTCAGTAGTGGAGCTCGTATATCACAGTCTGGGGGCATGTACGATGACATCTGTCAGTAGTGGAACTCGTATATCACAGTCTGAGGGCATGTACGATGACATCTGTCAGTAGTGGAGCTCGTATATCACAGTCTGAGGGTATGTACGATGACATCTGTCAGTAGTGGAGCTCGTATATCACAGTCTTGGGGCATGTACGATGACATCTGTCTGTATTGGAACTCGTATATCACAGTCTGGGGGCATGTACGATGACATCGGTCAGTAGTGGAGCTCGTATATCACAGTCTGGGGACATGTACGATGACATCTGTCAGTAGTGGAGCTCGTATATCACAGTCTGGGGGCATGTACGATGACATCTGTCAGTAGTGGAACTCGTATATCACAGTCTGGGGGCATGTACGATGACATCTGTCAGTATTGGAACTCGTATATCACAGTCTGGGGGCATGTACGATGACATCTGTCAGTAGTGGAGCTCGTATATCACAGTCTGGGGGCATGTACGATGACATCTTTCAGTAGTGGAACTCGTATATCTCAGTCTGGTGGCATGTACGATGGCATCTGTCAGTAGTGGAGCTCGTATATCACAGTCTGGGGGCATGTACGATGACATCTGTCAGTAGTGGAGCTCGTATATCACAGTCTGGGGGCATGTACGATGACATCTGTCAGTAGTGGAGCTCGTATATCACAGTCTGGGGGCATGTACGATGACATCTGTCAGTAGTGGAGCTCGTATATCACAGTCTGGGGGCATGTACGATGACATCTGTCAGTAGTGGAACTCGTATTTCACAGTCTGGGGGCATGTACGCTGACATCTGTCAGTAGTGGAGCTCGTATATCACAGTCTGGGGGCATGTACGATGACATCTGTCAGTAGTGGAGCTCGTATATCACAGTCTGGGGGCATGTACGATGACATCTGTCAGTAGTGGAGCTCGTATATCACAGTCTGGGGGCATGTACGATGACATCTGTCAGTATTGGAACTCGTATATCACAGTCTGGTGGCATGTACGATGACATCTGTCAGTAGTGGAGCTCGTATATCACAGTCTGGGGGCATGTACGATGACATCTGTCAGTAGTGGAGCTCGTATATCACAGTCTGGGGGCATGTACGATGACATCTGTCAGTAGTGGAGCTCGTATATCACAGTCTGGGGGCATGTACGATGACATCTGTCAGTAGTGGAGCTCGTATATCACAGTCTGGTGGCATGTACGATGACATCTGTCAGTAGAGGAGCTCGTATATCACAGTCTGGGGGCATGTACGATGACATCTGTCAGTAGTGGAACTCGTATATCACAGTCTGGGGGCATGTACGATGACATCTGTCAGTAGTGGAGCTCGTATATCACAGTCTGGGGGCATGTACGATGACATCTGTCAGTAGTGGAGCTCGTATATCACAGTCTGGGGGCATGTACGATGACATCTGTCAGTAGTGGAGCTCGCATATCACAGTCTGGGGGCATGTACGATGACATCTGTCAGTAGTGGAGCTCGTATATCACAGTCTGGGGGCATGTACGATGACATCTGTCAGTAGTGGAACTCGTATATCACAGTCTGGGGGCATGTACGATGACATCGGTCAGTAGTGGAGCTCGTATATCACAGTCTGGGGGCATGTACGATGACATCTGTCAGTAGTGGAACTCGTATATCACAGTCTGGGGGCATGTACGATGACATCTGTCAGTAGTGGAGCTCGTATATCACAGTCTGGGGGCATGTACGATGACATCTGTCAGTAGTGGAACTCGTATATCACAGTCTGGGGGCATGTACGATGACATCTGTCTGTAGTGGAGCTCGTATATCACAGTCTGGGGGCATGTACGATGACATCTGTCAGTGGTGGAGCTCGTATATCACAGTCTGGGGGCATGTACGATGACATCTGTCAGTAGTGGAACTCGTATATCACAGTCTGGGGGCAAGTACGATGACATCTGTCAGTAGTGGAGCTCGTATATCACAGTCTGGGGGCATGCACGATGACATCTGTCAGTAGTGGAACTCGTATATCACAGTCTGGGGGCATGTACGATGACATCTGTCAGTAGTGGAGCTCGTATATCACAGTCTGGGGGCATGTACGATGACATCTGTCAGTAGTGGAGCTCGTATATCACAGTCTGGGGGCATGTACGATGACATCTGTCAGTAGTGGAGCTCGTATATCACAGTCTGGGGGCATGTACGATGACATCGGTCAGTAGTGGAGCTCGTATATCACAGTCTGGGGGCATGTACGATGACATCTGTCAGTAGTGGAGCTCGTATATCACAGTCTGGGGGCATGTACGATGACATCGGTCAGTAGTGGAACTCGTACATCACAGTCTGGGGGCATGTACGATGACATCTGTCAGTAGTGGAGCTCGTATATCACAGTCTGGGGGCATGTACGATGACATCTGTCAGTAGTGGAGCTCGTATATCACAGTCTGGGGGCATGTACGATGACATCTGTCAGTAGTGGAACTCGTATATCACAGTCTGGGGGCATGTACGATGACATCGGTCAGTAGTGGAGCTCGTATATCACAGTCTGGGGGCATGTACGATGACATCTGTCAGTAGTGGAGCTCGTATATCACAGTCTGGGGGCATGTACGATGACATCTGTCAGTAGTGGAGCTCGTATATCACAGTCTGGGGGCATGTACGATGACATCTGTCAGTAGTGGAACTCGAATATCACAGTCTGGGGGCATGTACGATGACATCTGTCAGTAGTGGAGCTCGTATACCACAGTCTGGGGGCATGTACGATGACATCTGTCAGTAGTGGAGCTCGTATATCACAGTCTGGGGGCATGTAAGATGACATCTGTCAGTAGTGGAGCTCGTATATCACAGTCTGAGGGCATGAACGATGACATCTGTCAGTAGTGGAGCTCGTATATCACAGTCTGGGGGCATGTACGATGACATCTGTCAGTAGTGGAGCTCGTATATCACAGTCTGGGGGCATGTACGATGACATCTGTCAGTAGTGGAACTCGTATATCACAGTCTGGGGGCATGTACGATGACATCTGTCAGTAGTGGAGCTCGTATATCACAGTCTGGGGGCATGTACGATGACATCTGTCAGTAGTGGAACTCGTATATCACAGTTTGGGGGCATGTACGATGACATCTGTCAGTAGTGGAGCTCGTATATCACAGTCTGGGGGCATGTACGATGTCATCTGTCAGTAGTGGAGGTCGTATATCACAGTCTGGGGGCATGTACGATGACATCTGTCAGTAGTGGAACTCGTATATCACAGTCTGGGGGCATGTACGATGACATCTGTCAGTAGTGGAGCTCGTATATCACAGTCTGGGGGCATGTACGATGACATCTGTCAGTAGTGGAGCTCGTATATCACAGTCTGGGGGCATGTACGATGACATCTGTCAGTAGTGGAACTCGTATATCAAAGACTGGGGGCATGTGCGATGACATCTGTCAGTAGTGGAGCTCGTATATCACAGTCTGGGGGCATGTACGATGACATCTGTCAGTAGTGGAACTCGTATATCACAGTCTGAGGGCATGTACGATGACATCTGTCAGTAGTGGAGCTCGTATATCACAGTCTGAGGGTATGTACGATGACATCTGTCAGTAGTGGAGCTCGTATATCACAGTCTTGGGGCATGTACGATGACATCTGTCAGTATTGGAACTCGTATGTCACAGTCTGGGGGTATGTACGATGACATCGGTCAGTAGTGGAGCTCGTATATCACAGTCTGGGGACATGTACGATGACATCTGTCAGTAGTGGAGCTCGTATATCACAGTCTGGGGGCATGTACGATGACATCTGTCAGTAGTGGAACTCGTATATCACAGTCTGGGGGCATGTACGATGACATCTGTCAGTATTGGAACTCGTATATCACAGTCTGGGGGCATGTACGATGACATCTGTCAGTAGTGGAGCTCGTATATCACAGTCTGGGGGCATGTACGATGACATCTTTCAGTAGTGGAACTCGTATATCACAGTCTGGGGGCATGTACGATGGCATCTGTCAGTAGTGGAGCTCGTATATCACAGTCTGGGGGCATGTACGATGACATCTGTCAGTAGTGGAGCTCGTATATCACAGTCTGGGGGCATGTACGATGACATCTGTCAGTAGTGGAGCTCGTATATCACAGTCTGGGGGCATGTACGATGACATCTGTCAGTAGTGGAGCTCGTATATCACAGTCTGGGGGCATGTACGATGACATCTGTCAGTAGTGGAACTCGTATTTCACAGTCTGGTTGCATGTACGCTGACATCTGTCAGTAGTGGAGCTCGTATATCACAGTCTGGGGGCATGTACGATGACATCTGTCAGTAGTGGAGCTCGTATATCACAGTCTGGGGGCATGTACGATGACATCTGTCAGTAGTGGAGCTCGTATACCACAGTCTGGGGGCATGTACGATGACATCTGTCAGTATTGGAACTCGTATATCACAGTCTGGTGGCATGTACGATGACATCTGTCAGTAGTGGAGCTCGTATATCACAGTCTGGGGGCATGTACGATGACATCTGTCAGTAGTGGAGCTCGTATATCACAGTCTGGGGGCATGTACGATGACATCTGTCAGTAGTGGAGCTCGTATATCACAGTCTGGGGGCATGTACGATGACATCTGTCAGTAGTGGAGCCCGTATATCACAGTCTGGGGGCATGTACGATGACATCTGTCAGTAGTGGAGCTCGTATATCACAGTCTGGGGGCATGTACGATGACATCTGTCAGTAGTGGAACTCGTATATCACTGTCTGGGGTCATGTACGATGACATCTGTCAGTAGTGGAGCTCGTATATCACAGTCTGGGGGCATGTACGATGACATCTGTCAGTAGTGGAGCTCGTATATCACAGTCTGGGGGCATGTACGATGACATCTGTCAGTAGTGGAGCTCGTATATCACAGTCTGGGGGCATGTACGATGACATCTGTCAGTAGTGGAGCTCGTATATCACAGTCTGGGGGCATGTACGATGACATCTGTCAGTAGTGGAACTCGTATATCACAGTCTGGGGGCATGTACGATGACATCGGTCAGTAGTGGAGCTCGTATATCACAGTGTGGGGGCATGTACGATGACATCTGTCAGTAGTGGAACTCGTATATCACAGTCTGGGGGCATGTACGATGACATCTGTCAGTAGTGGAGCTCGTATATCACAGTCTGGGGGCATGTACGATGACATCTGTCAGTAGTGGAACTCGTATATCACAGTCTGGGGGCATGTACGATGACATCTGTCTGTAGTGGAGCTCGTATATCACAGTCTGGGGGCATGTACGATGACAACTGTCAGTAGTGGAACTCGTATATCACAGTCTGGGGGCATGTACGATGACATCTGTCAGTAGTGGAGCTCGTATATCACAGTCTGGGGGCATGTACGATGACATCTGTCAGTAGTGGAGCTCGTATATCACAGTCTGGGGGCATGTACGATGACATCTGTCAGTAGTGGAGCTCGTATATCACAGTCTGGGGGCATGTACGATGACATCTGTCAGTAGTGGAGCTCGTATATCACAGTCTGGGGGCAGGTACGATGACATCTGTCAGTAGTGGAGCTCGTATATCACAGTCTGGGGGCATGTACGATGACATCTGTCAGTAGTGGAGCTCGTATATCACAGTCTGGGGGCATATACGATGACATCTGTTAGTAGTGGAGCTCGTATATCACAGTCTGGGGGCATGTACGATGACAAATGTCAGTAGTGGAGCTCGTATATCACAGTCTGGGGGCATGTACGATGGCATCTGTCAGTAGTGGAACTCGTATATCACAGTCTGGGGGCATGTACGATGACATCTGTCAGTAGTGGAGCTCGTATATCACAGTCTGGGGGCATGTACGATGACATCTGTCAGTAGAGGAGCTCGTATATCACAGTCTGGGGGCATGTACGATGACATCTGTCAGTAGTGGAGTTCGTATATCACAGTCTGGGGGCATGTACGATGACATCTGTCAGTAGTGGAACTCGTATATCACAGTCTGGGGGCATGTACGATGACATCTGTCAGTAGTGGAGCTCGTATATCACAGTCTGGGGGCATGTACGATGACATCTGTCAGTAGTGGAACTCGTATATCACAGTCTGGGGGCATGTACGATGACATCTGTCAGTAGTGGAGCTCGTATATCACAGTCTGGGGGCATGTACGATGACATCTGTCAGTAGTGGAACTCGTATATCACAGTCTGGGGGCATGTACGATGACATCTGTCAGTAGTGGAGCTCGTATATCACAGTCTGGGGGCATGTACGATGACATCTGTTAGTAGTGGAGCTCGTATATTATAGTCTGGGGGCATGCACGATGACATCTGTCAGTAGTGGAACTCGTATATCACAGTCTGGGGGCATGTACGATGGCATCTGTCAGTAGTGGAGCTCGTATATCACAGTCTGGGGGCATGTACGATGACATCTGTCAGTAGTGGAGCTCGTATATCACAGTCTGGGGGCATGTACGATGACATCTGTCAGTAGTGGAACTCGTATATCACAGTCTGGGGGCATGTACGATGACATCTGTCAGTATTGGAACTCGTATATCACAGTCTGGGGGCATGTACGATGACATCTGTCAGTAGTGGAGCTCGTATATCACAGTCTGGGGGCATGTACGATCACATCTGTCAGTAGTGGAGCTCGTATATCACTGTCTGGGGGCATGTACGATGACACCTGTCAGTAGTGGAGCTCGTATATCACAGTCTGGGGGCATGTACGATGACATCTGTCAGTAGTGGAGCTCGTATATCACAGTCTGGGGGCATGTACGATGACATCTGTCAGTAGTGGAGCTCGTATATCACAGTCTGGGGGCATGTACGATGACATCTGTCAGTAGTGGAGCTCGTATATCACAGTCTGGGGGCATGTACGATGACATCTGTCAGTATTGGAACTCGTATATCACAGTCTTGGGGCATGTACGATGACATCTGTCAGTAGTGGAGCTCGTATATCACAGTCTGGGGGCATATACGATGACATCTGTCAGTAGTGGAACTCGTATATCACTGTCTGGGGGCATGTACGATGACATCTGTCAGTATTGGAACTCGTATATCACAGTCTTGGGGCATGTACGATGACATCTGTCAGTAGTGGAGCTCGTATATCACAGTCTGGGGGCATGTACGGTGACATCTGTCAGTAGTGGAACTCGTATATCACAGTCTGGGGGCATGTACGATGACATCTGTCAGTAGTGGAACTCGTATATCACAGTCTGGGGGCATGTACGATGACATCTGTCAGTAGTGGAGCTCGTATATCACAGTCTGAGGGCATGTACGATGACATCTGTCAGTAGTGGAACTCGTATATCACAGTCTGGGGGCATGTACGATGACATCTGTCAGTAGTGGAGCTCGTATATCACAGTCTGGGGGCATGTACGATGACATCTGTCAGTAGTGGAGCTCGTATATCACAGTCTGGGGGCATGTACGATGACATCTATCAGTAGTGGAGCTCGTATATCACAGTCTGGGGGCATGTACGATGACATCTGTCAGTAGTGGAGCTCGTATATCACAGTCTGGGGGCATGTACGATGACATCTGTCAGTAGTGGAGCTCGTATATCACAGTCTGGGGCATGTTCGATGACATCGGTCAGTATTGGAACTCGTATATCACAGTCTGGGGGCATGTACGATGACATCTGTCAGTAGTGGAGCTTGTATATCACAGTCTGGGGGCATGTACGATGGCATCTGTCAGTAGTGGAACTCGTATATCGCAGTCTGGGGGCATGTACGATGACATCTGTCAGTAGTGGAACTCGTATATCACAGTCTGGGGGCATGTACGATGACATCTGTCAGTAGTGGAACTCGTATATCACAGTCTGGGGGCATGTACGACGACATCTGTCAGTAGTGGAGCTCGTATATCACAGTCTGGGGGCATGTACGATGACATCTGTCAGTAGTGGAGCTCGTATATCACAGTCTGGGGGCATGTACGATGACATCTGTCAGTAGTGGAGCTCGTATATCACAGTCTGGGGGCATGTACGATGACATCGGTCAGTAGTGGAGCTCGTATATCACAGTCTGGGGGCATGTACGATGACATCTGTCAGTAGTGGAGCTCGTATATCACAGTCTGGGGGCATGTACGATGACATCGGTCAGTAGTGGAACTCGTATATCACAGTCTGGGGGCATGTACGATGACATCTGTCAGTAGTGGAGCTCGTATATCACAGTCTGGGGGCATGTACGATGACATCTGTCAGTAGTGGAGCTCGTATATCGCAGTCTGGGGGCATGTACGATGACATCTGTCAGTAGTGGAACTCGTATATCACAGTCTGGGGGCATGTACGATGACATCGGTCAGTAGTGGAGCTCGTATATCACAGTCTGGGGGCATGTACGATGACATCTGTCAGTAGTGGAGCTCGTATATCACAGTCTGGGGGCATGTACGATGACATCTGTCAGTAGTGGAGCTCGTATATCACAGTCTGGGGGCATGTACGATGACATCTGTCAGTAGTGGAACTCGAATATCACAGTCTGGGGGCATGTACGATGACATCTGTCAGTAGTGGAGCTCGTATACCACAGTCTGGGGGCATGTACGATGACATCTGTCAGTAGTGGAGCTCGTATATCACAGTCTGGGGGCATGTACGATGACATATGTCAGTAGTGGAGCTCGTATATCACAGTCTGGGGGCATGTACGATGACATCTGTCAGTAGTGGAGCTCGTATATCACAGTCTGGGGGCATGTACGATGACATCTGTCAGTAGTGGAGCTCGTATATCACAGTCGGGGGGCATGTACGATGGCATCTGTCAGTAGTGGAGCTCGTATATCACAGTCTGGGGGCATGTACGATGACATCTGTCAGTAGTGGAGCTCGTATATCACAGTCTGGGGGCATGAACGATGACATCTGTCAGTAGTGGAGCTCGTATATCACAGTCTGGGGGCATGTACGATGACATCTGTCAGCATTGGAACTCGTATATCACAGTCTGGGGGCATGTACGATGACATCTGTCAGTATTGGAGCTCGTATATCACAGTCTGGGGGCATGTACGATGACATCTGTCAGTAGTGGAGCTCGTATATCACAGTCTGGGGGCATGTACGATGACATCTGTCAGTAGTGGAGCTCGTATATCACACTCTTGGGGCATGTACGATGACATCTGTCAGTAGTGGAACTCCTATATCACAGTCTGGGGGCATGTACGATGACATCTGTCAGTAGTGGAGCTCGTATATCACAGTCTGGGGGCATGTACGATGACATCGGTCAGTAGTGGAGCTCGTATATCACAGTCTGGGGGCATGTACAATGACATCTGTCAGTAGTGGAGCTCGTATATCACAGTCTGAGGGCATGTAAGATGACATCTGTCAGTAGTGGAGCTCGTATATCACAGTCTGGGGGCATGTACGATGACATCTGTCAGTAGTGGAGCCCGTATATCACAGTCTGGGGGCATGTACGATGACATCTGTCAGTAGTGGAACTCGTATATCACAGTCTGGGGGCATGTTCGATGGCATCTGTCAGTAGTGGAGCTCGTATATCACAGTCTGGGGGCATGTACGATGACATCTGTCAGTAGTGGAGCTCGTATATCACAGTCTGGGGGCATGTACGATGACATCTGTCAGTAGTGGAGCTCGTATATCACAGTGTGGGGGCATGTACGATGACATCTGTCAGTAGTGGAGCTCGTATATCACAGTCTGGGGGCATGTACGATGACATCTGTCAGTAGTGGAACTCGTATATCACAGTCTGGGGGCATGTACGATGACATCTGTCAGTAGTGGAGCTCGTATATCACAGTCTGGGGGCATGTACGATGACATCTGTCAGTAGTGGAGCTCGTATATCACAGTCTGGGGGCATGTACGATGACATCTGTCAGTAGTGGAGCTCGTATATCACAGTCGGGGGCATGTACGATGACATCTGTCAGTATTGGAACTCGTATATCACAGTCTGGGGGCATGTACGATGACATCTGTCAGTAGTGGAGCTCGTATATCACAGTCTGGGGGCATGTACGATGACATCTGTCAGTAGTGGAACTCGTATATCACAGTCTGGGGGCATGTACGATGACATCTGTCAGTAGTGGAGCTCGTATATCACAGTCTGGGGGCATGTACGATGACATCTGTCAGTAGTGGAACTCGTATATCACAGTCTGGGGGCATGTACGATGACATCTGTCAGTAGTGGAGCTCGTATATCACAGTCTGCGGGCATGTACGATGACATCTGTCAGTAGTGGAACTCGTATATCACAGTCTGGGGGCATGTACGATGACATCTGTCAGTAGTGGAGCTCGTATATCACAGTCTGGGGGCATGTACGATGACATCTGTCAGTAGTGGAACTCGTATATCACAGTCTGGGGGCATGTACGATGACATCTGTCAGTAGTGGAGCTCGTATATCACAGTCTGGGGGCATGTACGATGACATCTGTCAGTAGTGGAGCTCGTATATCACAGTCTGGGGGCATGTACGATGACATCTGTCAGTAGTGGAGCTCGTATATCACAGTCTGGGGGCATGTACGATGACATCTGTCAGTAGTGGAGCTCGTATATCACAGTCTGGGGGCAAGTACGATGACATCTGTCAGTAGTGGAGCTCGTATATCACAGTCTGGGGGCATGTACGATGACATCTGTTAGTAGTGGAGCTCGTATATCACAGTCTGGGGGCATGTACGATGACAACTGTTAGTAGTGGAGCTCGTATATCACAGTCTGGGGGCATGTACGATGGCATCTGTCAGTAGTGGAACTCGTATATCACAGTCTGGGGGCATGTACGATGACATCTGTCAGTAGTGGAGCTCGTATATCACAGTCTGGGGGCATGTACGATGACATCTGTCAGTAGTGGAGCTCGTATATCACAGTCTGGGGGCATGTACGATGACATCTGTCAGTAGTGGAGTTCGTATATCACAGTCTGGGGGCATGTACGATGACATCTGTCAGTAGTGGAACTCGTATATCACAGTCTGGGGGCATGTACGATGACATCTGTCAGTAGTGGAGCTCGTATATCACAGTCTGGGGGCATGTACGATGACATCTGTCAGTAGTGGAACTCGTATATCACAGTGTGGGGGCATGTACGATGACATCTGTCAGTAGTGGAGCTCGTATATCACAGTCTGGGGGCATGTACGATGACATCTGTCAGTAGTGGAACTCGTATATCACAGTCTGGGGGCATGTACGATGACATCTGTCAGTAGTGGAGCTCGTATATCACAGTCTGGGGGCATGTACGATGACATCTGTCAGTATTGGAACTCGTATATCACAGTCTGGGGGCATGTACGATGACATCTGTCAGTAGTGGAGCTCGTATATCACAGTCTGGGGGCATGTACGATGACATCTGTCAGTAGTGGAGCTCGTATATCACAGTCTGGGGGCATGTACGATGACATCTGTCAGTAGTGGAGCTCGTATATCACAGTCTGGGGGCATGTACGATGACATCTGTCAGTAGTGGAACTCGTATATCACAGTCTGGGGGCATGTACGATGACATCTGTCAGTAGTGGAGCTCGTATATCACAGTCTGGGGGCATGTACGATGACATCTGTCAGTAGTGGAGCTCGTATATCACAGTCTGGGGGCATGTACGATGACATCTGTCAGTAGTGGAGCTCGTATATCACAGTCTGGGGGCATGTACGATGACATCTGTCAGTAGTGGAGCTCGTATATCACAGTGTGGGGGCATGTACGATGACATCTGTCAGTAGTGGAGCTCGTATATCACAGTCTGGGGGCATGTACGATGACATCTGTCAGTAGTGGAACTCGTATATCACAGTCTGGGGGCATGTACGATGACATCTGTCAGTAGTGGAGCTCGTATATCACAGTCTGGGGGCATGTACGATGACATCTGTCAGTAGTGGAGCTCGTATATCACAGTCTGGGGGCATGTACGATGACATCTGTCAGTAGTGGAGCTCGTATATCACAGTCTGGGGGCATGTACGATGACATCTGTCAGTATTGGAACTCGTATATCACAGTCTGGGGGCATGTACGATGACATCTGTCAGTAGTGGAGCTCGTATATCACAGTCTGGGGGCATGTACGATGACATCTGTCAGTAGTGGAACTCGTATATCACAGTCTGGGGGCATGTACGATGACATCTGTCAGTAGTGGAGCTCGTATATCACAGTCTGGGGGCATGTACGATGACATCTGTCAGTAGTGGAACTCGTATATCACAGTCTGGGGGCATGTACGATGACATCTGTCAGTAGTGGAGCTCGTATATCACAGTCTGCGGGCATGTACGATGACATCTGTCAGTAGTGGAACTCGTATATCACAGTCTGGGGGCATGTACGATGACATCTGTCAGTAGTGGAGCTCGTATATCACAGTCTGGGGGCATGTACGATGACATCTGTCAGTAGTGGTACTCGTATATCACAGTCTGGGGGCATGTACGATGACATCTGTCAGTAGTGGAGCTCGTATATCACAGTCTGGGGGCATGTACGATGACATCTGTCAGTAGTGGAGCTCGTATATCACAGTCTGGGGGCATGTACGATGACATCTGTCAGTAGTGGAGCTCGTATATCACAGTCTGGGGGCATGTACGATGACATCTGTCATTAGTGGAGCTCGTATATCACAGTCTGGGGGCAAGTACGATGACATCTGTCAGTAGTGGAGCTCGTATATCACAGTCTGGGGGCATGTACGATGACATCTGTTAGTAGTGGAGCTCGTATATCACAGTCTGGGGGCATGTACGATGACAACTGTTAGTAGTGGAGCTCGTATATCACAGTCTGGGGGCATGTACGATGGCATCTGTCAGTAGTGGAACTCGTATATCACAGTCTGGGGGCATGTACGATGACATCTGTCAGTAGTGGAGCTCGTATATCACAGTCTGGGGGCATGTACGATGACATCTGTCAGTAGTGGAGCTCGTATATCACAGTCTGGGGGCACGTACGATGACATCTGTCAGTAGTGGAGTTCGTATATCACAGTGTGGGGGCATGTACGATGACATCTGTCAGTAGTGGAACTCGTATATCACAGTCTGGGGGCATGTACGATGACATCTGTCAGTAGTGGAGCTCGTATATCACAGTCTGGGGGCATGTACGATGACATCTGTCAGTAGTGGAACTCGTATATCACAGTGTGGGGGCATGTACGATGACATCTGTCAGTAGTGGAGCTCGTATATCACAGTCTGGGGGCATGTACGATGACATCTGTCAGTAGTGGAACTCGTATATCACAGTCTGGGGGCATGTACGATGACATCTGTCAGTAGTGGAGCTCGTATATCACAGTCTGGGGGCATGTACGATGACATCTGTCAGTAGTGGAGCTCGTATATCACAGTCTGGGGGCATGCACGATGACATCTGTCAGTAGTGGAACTCGTATATCACAGTCTGGGGGCATGTACGATGGCATCTGTCAGTAGTGGAGCTCGTATATCACAGTCTGGGGGCATGTACGATGACATCTGTCAGTAGTAGAGCTCGTATATCACATTCTGGGGGCATGTACGATGACATCTGTCAGTAGTGGAACTCGTATATCACAGTCTGGGGGCATGTACGATGACATCTGTCAGTAGTGGAGCTCGTATATCACAGTCTTGGGGCATGTACGATGACATCTGTCAGTAGTGGAACTCGTATATCACAGTCTGGGGGCATGTACGATGACATCTGTCAGTAGTGGAGCTCGTATATCACAGTCTGGGTGCATGTACGATGACATCTGTCAGTAGTGGAACTCGTATATCACAGTCTGGGGGCATGTACGATGACATCTGTCAGTAGTGGAGCTCGTATATCACAGTCTGGGGGCATGTACGATGACATCTGTCAGTAGTGGAGCTCGTATATCACAGTCTGGGGGCATGTACGATGACATCTGTCAGTAGTGGAACTCGTATATCACAGTCTGGGGGCATGTACGATGACATCTGTCAGTAGTGGAGCTCGTATATCACAGTCTGGGGGCATGTACGATGACATCTGTCAGTAGTGGAGCTCGTATATCACAGTCTGGGGGCATGTACGATGACATCTGTCAGTAGTGGAACTCGTATATCAAAGTCTTGGGGCATGTACGATGACATCTGTCAGTAGTGGAGCTCGTATATCACAGTCTGGGGGCATGTACGATGACATCTGTCAGTAGTGGAACTCGTATATCACAGTCTGAGGGCATGTACGATGACATCTGTCAGTAGTGGAGTTCGTATATCACAGTCTGTGGGTATGTACGATGACATCTGTCAGTAGTGGAGCTCGTATATCACAGTCTTGGGGCATGTACGATGACATCTGTCAGTATTGGAACTCGTATATCACAGTCTGGGGGCATGTACGATGACATCGGTCAGTAGTGGAGCTCGTATATCACAGTCTGGGGACATGTACGATGACATCTGTCAGTAGTGGAGCTCGTATATCACAGTCTGGGGGCATGTACGATGACATCTGTCAGTAGTGGAACTCGTATATCACAGTCTGGGGGCATGTACGATGACATCTGTCAGTATTGGAACTCGTATATCACAGTCTGGGGGCATGTACGATGACATCTGTCAGTAGTGGAGCTCGTATATCACAGTCTGGGGGCATGTACGATGACATCTGTCAGTAGTGGAACTCGTATATCACAGTCTGGGGGCATGTACGATGGCATCTGTCAGTAGTGGAGCTCGTATATCACAGTCTGGGGGCATGTAGGATGACATCTGTCAGTAGTGGAGCTCGTATATCACAGTCTGGGGGCATGGACGATGACATCTGTCAGTAGTGGAGCTCGTATATCACAGTCTGGGGGCATGTACGATGACATCTGTCAGTAGTGGAACTCGTATTTCACAGTCTGGGGGCATGTACGCTGACATCTGTCAGTAGTGGAGCTCGTATATCACAGTCTGGGGGCATGTACGATGACATCTGTCAGTAGTGGAGCTCGTATATCACAGTCTGGGGGCATGTACGATGACATCTGTCAGTAGTGGAGCTCGTATATCACAGTCTGGGGGCATGTACGATGACATCTGTCAGTATTGGAACTCGTATATCACAGTCTGGGGGCATGTACGATGACATCTGTCAGTAGTGGAGCTCGTATATCACAGTCTGGGGGCATGTACGATGACATCTGTCAGTAGTGGAGCTCGTATATCACAGTCTGGGGGCATGTACGATGACATCTGTCAGTAGTGGAGCTCGTATATCACAGTCTGGGGGCATGTACGATGACATCTGTCAGTAGTGGAACTCGTATATCACAGTCTGGGGGCATGTACGATGACATCTGTCAGTAGTGGAGCTCGTATATCACAGTCTGGGGGCATGTACGATGACATCTGTCAGTAGTGGAGCTCGTATATCACAGTCCGGGGGCATGTACGATGACATCTGTCAGTAGTGGAACTCGTATATCACAGTCTGGGGGAATGTACGATGACATCTGTCAGTAGTGGAGCTCGTATATCACAGTCTGGGGGCATGTACGATGACATCTGTCAGTAGTGGAACTCGTATATCACAGTCTGAGGGCATGTACGATGACATCTGTCAGTAGTGGAGCTCGTATATCACAGTCTGAGGGTATGTACGATGACTTCTGTCAGTAGTGGAGCTCGTATATCACAGTCTGGGGGCATGTACGATGACATCTGTCAGTATTGGAACTCGTATATCACAGTCTGGGGGCATGTACGATGACATCGGTCAGTAGTGGAGCTCGTATATCACAGTCTGGGGGCATGTACGATGACATCTGTCAGTAGTGGAGCTCGTATATCACAGTCTGGGGGCATGTACGATGACATCTGTCAGTAGTGGAACTCGTATATCACAGTCTGGGGGCATGTACGATGACATCTGTCAGTATTGGAACTCGTATATCACAGTCTGGGGGCATGTACGATGACATCTGTCAGTAGTGGAGCTCGTATATCACAGTCTGGGGGCATGTACGATGATATCTGTCAGTAGTGGAGCTCGTATATCACAGTCTGGGGGCATGTACGATGACACCTGTCAGTAGTGGAGCTCGTATATCACAGTCTGGGGGCATGTACGATGACATCTGTCAGTAGTGGAGCTCGTATATCACAGTCTGGGGGCATGTACGATGACATCTGTCAGTAGTGGAGCTCGTATATCACAGTCTGGGGACATGTACGATGACATCTGTCAGTAGTGGAGCCCGTATATCGCAGTCTGGGGTCATGTACGATGACATCTGTCAGTATTGGAACTCGTATATCACAGTCTGGGGGCATGTACGATGACAACTGTCAGTAGTGGAGCTCGTATATCACAGTCTGGGGGCATGTACGATGACATCTGTCAGTAGTGGAACTCGTATATCACAGACTGGGGGCATGTACGATGACATCTGTCAGTATTGGAACTCGTATATTACAGTCTGGGGGCATGTACGATGACATCTGTCAGTAGTGGAGCTCGTATATCACAGTCTGGGGGCATGTACGATGACATCTGTCAGTAGTGGAACTCGTATATCACAGTCTGGGGGCATGTACGATGACATCTGTCAGTAGTGGAACTCGTATATCACAGTCTGGGGGCATGTACGATGACATCTGTCAGAAGTGGAGCTCGTATATCACAGTCTGAGGGCATGTACGATGACATCTGTCAGTAGTGGAACTCGTATATCACAGTCTGGGGGCATGTACGATGACATCTGTCAGTAGTGGAGCTCGTATATCACAGTCTGGGGGCATGTACGATGACATCTGTCAGTAGTGGAGCTCGTATATCACAGTCGGGGGGCATGTACGATGACATCTGTCAGTAGTGGAGCTCGTATATCACAGTCTGGGGGCATGTACGATGACATCTGTCAGTAGTGGAGCTCGTATATCACAGTCTGGGGGCATGTACGATGACATCTGTCAGTAGTGGAGCTCGTATATCACAGTCTGGGGCATGTACGATGACATCGGTCAGTATTGGAACTCGTATATCACAGTCTGGGGGCATGTACGATGACATCTGTCAGTAGTGGAGCTCGTATATCACAGTCTGGGGGCATGTACGATGGCATCTGTCAGTAGTGGAACTCGTATATCACAGTCTGGGGGCATGTACGATGACATCTGTCAGTAGTGGATCTCGTATATCACAGTCTGGGGGCATGTACGATGACATCTGTCAGTAGTGGAACTCGTATATCACAGTCTGGGGGCATGTACGATGACATCTGTCAGTAGTGGAGCTCGTATATCACAGTCTGGGGGCATGTGCGATGACATCTGTCAGTAGTGGAGCTCGTATATCACAGTCTGGGGGCATGTACGATGACATCTGTCAGTAGTGGAGCTCGTATATCACAGTCTGGGGGCATGTACGATGACATCGGTCAGTAGTGGAGCTCGTATCTCACAGTCTGGGGGCATGTACGATGACATCTGTCAGTAGTGGAGCTCGTATATCACAGTCTGGGGGCATGTACGATGACATCGGTCAGTAGTGGAACTCGTATATCACAGTCTGGGGGCATGTACGATGACATCTGTCAGTAGTGGAGCTCGTATATCACAGTCTGGGGGCATGTACGATGACATCTGTCAGTAGTGGAGCTCGTATATCACAGTCTGGGGGCATGTACGATGACATCTGTCAGTAGTGGAACTCGTATATCACAGTCTGGGGGCATGTACGATGACATGGGTCAGTAGTGGAGCTCGTATATCACAGTCTGGGGGCATGTACGATGACATCTGTCAGTGGTGGAGCTCGTATATCACAGTCTGGGGGCATGTACGATTACATCTGTCAGTAGTGGAGCTCGTATATCACAGTCTGGGGGCATGTACGATGACATCTGTCAGTAGTGGAACTCGAATATCACAGTCTGGGGGCATGTACGATGACATCTGTCAGTAGTGGAGCTCGTATACCACAGTCTGGGGGCATGTACGATGACATCTGTCAGTAGTGGAGCTCGTATATCACAGTCTGGGGGCATGTACGATGACATCTGTCAGTAGTGGAGCTCGTATATCACAGTCTGGGGGCATGTACGATGACATCTGTCAGTAGTGGAGCTCGTATATCACAGTCTGAGGGCATGTACGATGACATCTGTCAGTAGTGTAGCTCGTATATCACAGTCTGGGGGCATGTACGATGACATCTGTCAGTAGTGGAGCTCGTATATCACAGTCTGGGGGCATGTACGATGGCATCTGTCAGTAGTGGAGCTCGTATATCACAGTCTGGGGGCATGTACGATGACATCTGTCAGTAGTGGAGCTCGTATATCACAGTCTGGGGGCATGTACGATGACATCTGTCAGTAGTGGAGCTCGTATATCACAGTCTGGGGGCATGTACGATGACATCTGTCAGTATTGGAACTCGTATATCACAGTCTGGGGGCATGTACGATGACATCTGTCAGTATTGGAGCTCGTATATCACAGTCTGGGGGCATGTACGATGACATCTGTCAGTAGTGGAGCTCGTATATCACAGTCTGGGTGCATGTACGATGACATCTGTCAGTAGCGGAGCTCGTATGTCACAGTCTGAGGGCATGTAAGATGACATCTGTCAGTAGTGGAGCTCGTATATCACAGTCTGGGTGCATGTACGATGACATCTGTCAGTAGTGGAGCTCGTATATCACAGTCTGGGGGCATGTACGATGACATCTGTCAGTAGTGGAACTCGTATATCACAGTCTGGGGGCATGTACGATGGCATCTGTCAGTAGTGGAGCTCGTATATCACAGTCTGGGGGCATGTACGATGACATCTGTCAGTAGTGGAGCTCGTATATCACAGTCTGGGGGCATGTACGATGACATCTGTCAGTAGTGGAGCTCGTATATCACAGTCTGGGGGCATGTACGATGACATCTGTCAGTAGTGGAGCTCGTATATCACAGTCTGGGGGCATGTACGATGACATCTGTCAGTAGTGGAACTCGTATATCACAGTCTTCGGGCATGTACGATGACATCTGTCAGTAGTGGAGCTCGTATATCACAGTCTGGGGGCATGTACGATGACATCTGTCAGTAGTGGAGCTCGTATATCACAGTCTGGGGGCATGTACGATGACATCTGTCAGTAGTGGAGCTCGTATATCACAGTCTGGGGGCATGTACGATGACATCTGTCAGTATTGGAACTCGTATATCACAGTCTGGGGGCATGTACGATGACATCTGTCAGTAGTGGAGCTCGTATATCACAGTCTGGGGGCATGTACGATGACATCTGTCAGTAGTGGACCTCGTATATCACAGTCTGGGGGCATGTACGATGACATCTGTCAGTAGTGGAGCTCGTATATCACAGTCTGGGGGCATGTACGATGACATCTGTCAGTAGTGGAACCCGTATATCACAGTCTGGGGGCATGTACGATGACATCTGTCAGTAGTGGAGCTCGTATATCACAGTCTGGGGGCATGTACGATGACATCTGTCAGTAGTGGAACTCGTATATCACAGTCTGGGGGCATGTACGATGACATCTGTCAGTAGTGGAGCTCGTATATCACAGTCTGGGGGCATGTACGATGACATCTGTCAGTAGTGGAACTCGTATATCACAGTCTGGGGGCATGTACGATGACATCTGTCAGTAGTGGAGCTCGTATATCACAGTCTGGGGGCATGTACGATGACATCTGTCAGTAGTGGAACTCGTATATCACAGTCTGGGGGCATGTACGATGACATCTGTCAGTAGTGGAGCTCGTATATCACAGTCTGGGGGCATGTACGATGACATCTGTCAGTAGTGGAGCTCGTATATCACAGTCTGGGGGCATGTACGATGACATCTGTCAGTAGTGGAGCTCGTATATCACAGTCTGGGGGCATGTACGATGACATCTGTCAGTAGTGGAGCTCGTATATCACAGTCTGGGGGCAAGTACGATGACATCTGTCAGTAGTGGAGCTCGTATATCACAGTCTGGGGGCATGTACGATGACATCTGTCAGTAGTGGAGCTCGCATATCACAGTCTGGGGGCATATACGATGACATCTGTTAGTAGTGGAGCTCGTATATCACAGTCTGGGGGCATGTACGATGACATCTGTCAGTAGTGGAGCTCGTATATCACAGTCTGGGGGCATGTACGATGGCATCTGTCAGTAGTGGAACTCGTATATCACAGTCTGGGGGCATGTACGATGACATCTGTCAGTAGTGGAGCTCGTATATCACAGTCTGGGGGCATGTACGATGACATCTGTCAGTAGTGGAGCTCGTATATCACAGTCTGGGGGCTTGTACGATGACATCTGTCAGTAGTGGAGTTCGTATATCCCAGTCTGGGGGCATGTACGATGACATCTGTCAGTAGTGGAACTCGTATATCACAGTCTGGGGGCATGTACGATGACATCTGTCAGTAGTGGAGCTCGTATATCACAGTCTGGGGGCATGTACGATGACATCTGTCAGTAGTGGAACTCGTATATCACAGTCTGGGGGCATGTACGATGACATCTGTCAGTAGTGGAGCTCGTATATCACATTCTGGGGGCATGTACGATGACATCTGTCAGTAGTGGAACTCGTATATCACAGTCTGGGGGCATGTACGATGACATCTGTCAGTAGTGGAGCTCGTATATCACAGTCTTGGGGCATGTACGATGACATCTGTCAGTAGTGGAACTCGTATATCACAGTCTGGGGGCATGTACGATGACATCTGTCAGTAGTGGAGCTCGTATATCACAGTCTGGGGGCATGTACGATGACATCTGTCAGTAGTGGAACTCGTATATCACAGTCTGGGGGCATGTACGATGACATCTGTCAGTAGTGGAGCTCGTATATCACAGTCTGGGGGCATGTACGATGACATCTGTCAGTAGTGGAGCTCGTATATCACAGTCTGGGGGCATGTACGATGACATCTGTCAGTAGTGGAACTCGTATATCACAGTCTGGGGGCATGTACGATGACATCTGTCAGTAGTGGAGCTCGTATATCACAGTCTGGGGGCATGTACGATGACATCTGTCAGTAGTGGAGCTCGTATATCACAGTCTGGGGGCATGTACGATGACATCTGTCAGTAGTGGAACTCGTATATCAAAGTCTTGGGGCATGTACGATGACATCTGTCAGTAGTGGAGCTCGTATATCACAGTCTGGGGGCATGTACGATGACATCTGTCAGTAGTGGAACTCGTATATCACAGTCTGAGGGCATGTACGATGACATCTGTCAGTAGTGGAGTTCGTATATCACAGTCTGTGGGTATGTACGATGACATCTGTCAGTAGTGGAGCTCGTATATCACAGTCTTGGGGCATGTACGATGACATCTGTCAGTATTGGAACTCGTATATCACAGTCTGGGGGCATGTACGATGACATCGGTCAGTAGTGGAGCTCGTATATCACAGTCTGGGGACATGTACGATGACATCTGTCAGTAGTGGAGCTCGTATATCACAGTCTGGGGGCATGTACGATGACATCTGTCAGTAGTGGAACTCGTATATCACAGTCTGGGGGCATGTACGATGACATCTGTCAGTATTGGAACTCGTATATCACAGTCTGGGGGCATGTACGATGACATCTGTCAGTAGTGGAGCTCGTATATCACAGTCTGGGGGCATGTACGATGACATCTGTCAGTAGTGGAACTCGTATATCACAGTCTGGGGGCATGTACGATGGCATCTGTCAGTAGTGGAGCTCGTATATCACAGTCTGGGGGCATGTACGATGACATCTGTCAGTAGTGGAGCTCGTATATCACAGTCTGGGGGCATGGACGATGACATCTGTCAGTAGTGGAGCTCGTATATCACAGTCTGGGGGCATGTACGATGACATCTGTCAGTAGTGGAACTCGTATTTCACAGTCTGGGGGCATGTACGCTGACATCTGTCAGTAGTGGAGCTCGTATATCACAGTCTGGGGGCATGTACGATGACATCTGTCAGTAGTGGAGCTCGTATATCACAGTCTGGGGGCATGTACGATGACATCTGTCAGTAGTGGAGCTCGTATATCACAGTCTGGGGGCATGTACGATGACATCTGTCAGTATTGGAACTCGTATATCACAGTCTGGGGGCATGTACGATGACATCTGTCAGTAGTGGAGCTCGTATATCACAGTCTGGGGGCATGTACGATGACATCTGTCAGTAGTGGAGCTCGTATATCACAGTCTGGGGGCATGTACGATGACATCTGTCAGTAGTGGAGCTCGTATATCACAGTCTGGGGGCATGTACGATGACATCTGTCAGTAGTGGAACTCGTATATCACAGTCTGGGGGCATGTACGATGACATCTGTCAGTAGTGGAGCTCGTATATCACAGTCTGGGGGCATGTACGATGACATCTGTCAGTAGTGGAGCTCGTATATCACAGTCTGGGGGCATGTACGATGACATCTGTCAGTAGTGGAACTCGTATATCACAGTCTGGGGGAATGTACGATGACATCTGTCAGTAGTGGAGCTCGTATATCACAGTCTGGGGGCATGTACGATGACATCTGTCAGTAGTGGAACTCGTATATCACAGTCTGAGGGCATGTACGATGACATCTGTCAGTAGTGGAGCTCGTATATCACAGTCTGAGGGTATGTACGATGACTTCTGTCAGTAGTGGAGCTCGTATATCACAGTCTTGGGGCATGTACGATGACATCTGTCAGTATTGGAACTCGTATATCACAGTCTGGGGGCATGTACGATGACATCGGTCAGTAGTGGAGCTCGTATATCACAGTCTGGGGGCATGTACGATGACATCTGTCAGTAGTGGAGCTCGTATATCACAGTCTGGGGGCATGTACGATGACATATGTCAGTAGTGGAACTCGTATATCACAGTCTGGGGGCATGTACGATGACATCTGTCAGTATTGGAACTCGTATATCACAGTCTGGGGGCATGTACGATGACATCTGTCAGTAGTGGAGCTCGTATATCACAGTCTGGGGGCATGTACGATGATATCTGTCAGTAGTGGAGCTCGTATATCACAGTCTGGGGGCATGTACGATGACACCTGTCAGTAGTGGAGCTCGTATATCACAGTCTGGGGGCATGTACGATGACATCTGTCAGTAGTGGAGCTCGTATATCACAGTCTGGGGGCATGTACGATGACATCTGTCAGTAGTGGAGCTCGTATATCACAGTCTGGGGGCATGTACGATGACATCTGTCAGTAGTGGAGCCCGTATATCGCAGTCTGGGGGCATGTACGATGACATCTGTCAGTATTGGAACTCGTATATCACAGTCTGGGGGCATGTACGATGACAACTGTCAGTAGTGGAGCTCGTATATCACAGTCTGGGGGCATGTACGATGACATCTGTCAGTAGTGGAACTCGTATATCACAGTCTGGGGGCATGTACGATGACATCTGTCAGTATTGGAACTCGTATATTACAGTCTGGGGGCATGTACGATGACATCTGTCAGTAGTGGAGCTCGTATATCACAGTCTGGGGGCATGTACGATGACATCTGTCAGTAGTGGAACTCGTATATCACAGTCTGGGGGCATGTACGATGACATCTGTCAGTAGTGGAACTCGTATATCACAGTCTGGGGGCATGTACGATGACATCTGTCAGAAGTGGAGCTCGTATATCACAGTCTGAGGGCATGTACGATGACATCTGTCAGTAGTGGAACTCGTATATCACAGTCTGGGGGCATGTACGATGACATCTGTCAGTAGTGGAGCTCGTATATCACAGTCTGGGGGCATGTACGATGACATCTGTCAGTAGTGGAGCTCGTATATCACAGTCGGGGGGCATGTACGATGACATCTGTCAGTAGTGGAGCTCGTATATCACAGTCTGGGGGCATGTACGATGACATCTGTCAGTAGTGGAGCTCGTATATCACAGTCTGGGGGCATGTACGATGACATCTGTCAGTAGTGGAGCTCGTATATCACAGTCTGGGGCATGTACGATGACATCGGTCAGTATTGGAACTCGTATATCACAGTCTGGGGGCATGTACGATGACATCTGTCAGTAGTGGAGCTCGTATATCACAGTCTGGGGGCATGTACGATGGCATCTGTCAGTAGTGGAACTCGTATATCACAGTCTGGGGGCATGTACGATGACATCTGTCAGTAGTGGAACTCGTATATCACAGTCTGGGGGCATGTACGATGACATCTGTCAGTAGTGGAACTCGTATATCACAGTCTGGGGGCATGTACGATGACATCTGTCAGTAGTGGAGCTCGTATATCACAGTCTGGGGGCATGTGCGATGACATCTGTCAGTAGTGGAGCTCGTATATCACAGTCTGGGGGCATGTACGATGACATCTGTCAGTAGTGGAGCTCGTATATCACAGTCTGGGGGCATGTACGATGACATCGGTCAGTAGTGGAGCTCGTATCTCACAGTCTGGGGGCATGTACGATGACATCTGTCAGTAGTGGAGCTCGTATATCACAGTCTGGGGGCATGTACGATGACATCGGTCAGTAGTGGAACTCGTATATCACAGTCTGGGGGCATGTACGATGACATCTGTCAGTAGTGGAGCTCGTATATCACAGTCTGGGGGCATGTACGATGACATCTGTCAGTAGTGGAGCTCGTATATCACAGTCTGGGGGCATGTACGATGACATCTGTCAGTAGTGGAACTCGTATATCACAGTCTGGGGGCATGTACGATGACATGGGTCAGTAGTGGAGCTCGTATATCACAGTCTGGGGGCATGTACGATGACATCTGTCAGTGGTGGAGCTCGTATATCACAGTCTGGGGGCATGTACGATTACATCTGTCAGTAGTGGAGCTCGTATATCACAGTCTGGGGGCATGTACGATGACATCTGTCAGTAGTGGAACTCGAATATCACAGTCTGGGGGCATGTACGATGACATCTGTCAGTAGTGGAGCTCGTATACCACAGTCTGGGGGCATGTACGATGACATCTGTCAGTAGTGGAGCTCGTATATCACAGTCTGGGGGCATGTACGTTGACATCTGTCAGTAGTGGAGCTCGTATATCACAGTCTGGGGGCATGTACGATGACATCTGTCAGTAGTGGAGCTCGTATATCACAGTCTGAGGGCATGTACGATGACATCTGTCAGTAGTGTAGCTCGTATATCACAGTCTGGGGGCATGTACGATGACATCTGTCAGTAGTGGAGCTCGTATATCACAGTCTGGGGGCATGTACGATGGCATCTGTCAGTAGTGGAGCTCGTATATCACAGTCTGGGGGCATGTACGATGACATCTGTCAGTAGTGGAGCTCGTATATCACAGTCTGGGGGCATGTACGATGACATCTGTCAGTAGTGGAGCTCGTATATCACAGTCTGGGGGCATGTACGATGACATCTGTCAGTATTGGAACTCGTATATCACAGTCTGGGGGCATGTACGATGACATCTGTCAGTAGTGGAGCTCGTATATCACAGTCTGGGTGCATGTACGATGACATCTGTCAGTAGTGGAGCTCGTATATCACAGTCTGAGGGCATGTAAGATGACATCTGTCAGTAGTGGAGCTCGTATATCACAGTCTGGGTGCATGTACGATGACATCTGTCAGTAGTGGAGCTCGTATATCACAGTCTGGGGGCATGTACGATGACATCTGTCAGTAGTGGAACTCGTATATCACAGTCTGGGGCATGTACGATGGCATCTGTCAGTAGTGGAGCTCGTATATCACAGTCTGGGGGCATGTACGATGACATCTGTCAGTAGTGGAGCTCGTATATCACAGTCTGGGGGCATGTACGATGACATCTGTCAGTAGTGGAGCTCGTATATCACAGTCTGGGGGCATGTACGATGACATCTGTCAGTAGTGGAGCTCGTATATCACAGTCTGGGGGCATGTACGATGACATCTGTCAGTAGTGGAACTCGTATATCACAGTCTTCGGGCATGTACGATGACATCTGTCAGTAGTGGAGCTCGTATATCACAGTCTGGGGGCATGTACGATGACATCTGTCAGTAGTGGAGCTCGTATATCACAGTCTGGGGGCATGTACGATGACATCTGTCAGTAGTGGAGCTCGTATATCACAGTCTGGGGGCATGTACGATGACATCTGTCAGTATTGGAACTCGTATATCACAGTCTGGGGGCATGTACGATGACATCTGTCAGTAGTGGAGCTCGTATATCACAGTCTGGGGGCATGTACGATGACATCTGTCAGTAGTGTAGCTCGTATATCACAGTCTGGGGGCATGTACGATGACATCTGTCAGTAGTGGAGCTCGTATATCACAGTCTGGGGGCAAGTACGATGACATCTGTCAGTAGTGGAGCTCGTATATCACAGTCTGGGGGCATGTACGATGACATCTGTCAGTAGTGGAGCTCGCATATCACTGTCTGGGGGCATATACGATGACATTTGTTAGTAGTGGAGCTCGTATATCACAGTCTGGGGGCATGTACGATGACATCTGTCAGTAGTGGAGCTCGTATATCACAGTCCGGGGGCATGTACGATGGCATCTGTCAGTAGTGGAACTCGTATATCACAGTCTGGGGGCATGTACGATGACATCTGTCAGTAGTGGAGCTCGTATATCACAGTCTGGGGGCATGTACGATGACATCTGTCAGTAGTGGAGCTCGTATATCACAGTCTGGGGGCTTGTACGATGACATCTGTCAGTAGTGGAGTTCGTATATCACAGTCTGGGGGCATGTACGATGACATCTGTCAGTAGTGGAACTCGTATATCACAGTCTGGGGGCATGTACGATGACATCTGTCAGTAGTGGAGCTCGTATATCACAGTCTGGGGGCATGTACGATGACATCTGTCAGTAGTGGAACTCGTATATCACAGTCTGGGGGCATGTACGATGACATCTGTCAGTAGTGGAGCTCGTATATCACAGTCTGGGGGCATGTACGATGACATCTGTCAGTAGTGGAACTCGTATATCACAGTCTGGGGGCATGTACGATGACATCTGTCAGTAGTGGAGCTCGTATATCACAGTCTGTGGGCATGTACGATGACATCTGTTAGTAGTGGAGCTCGTATATCACAGTCTGGGGGCATGCACGATGACATCTGTCAGTAGTGGAACTCGTATATCACAGTCTGGGGGCATGTACGATGGCATCTGTCAGTAGTGGAGCTCGTATATCACAGTCTGGGGGCATGTACGATGACATCTGTCAGTAGTGGAGCTCGTATATCACAGTCTGGGGGCATGTACGATGACATCTGTCAGTAGTGGAACTCGTATATCACAGTCTGGGGGCATGTACGATGACATCTGTCAGTAGTGGAGCTCGTATATCACAGTCTGGGGGCATGTACGATGACATCTGTCAGTAGTGGAACTCGTATATCGCAGTCTGGGGGCATGTACGATGACATCTGTCAGTAGTGGAGCTCGTATATCACAGTCTGGGGGCATGTACGATGACATCTGTCAGTAGTGGAGCTCGTATATCACAGTCTGGGGGCATGTACGATGACATCTGTCAGTAGTGGAGCTCGTATATCACAGTCTGGGGGCATGTACGATGACATCTGTCAGTAGTGGAGCTCGTATATCACAGTCTGGGGGCATGTACGATGACATCTGTCAGTAGTGGAACTCGTATATCACAGTCCGGGGGCATGTACGATGACATCTGTCAGTAGTGGAGCTCGTATATCACAGTCTGGGGGCATGTACGATGACATCTGTCAGTAGTGGAGCTCGTATATCACAGGCTGGGGGCATGTACGATGACATCTGTCAGTAGTGGAACTCGTATATCAAAGTCTGGGGGCATGTACGATGACATCTGTCAGTAGTGGAGCTCGTATATCACAGTCTGGGGGCATGTACGATGACATCTGTCAGTAGTGGAGCTCGTATATCACAGTCTGGGGGCATGTACGATGACATCTGTCAGTATTGGAACTCGTATATCACAGTCTGGGGGCATGTACGATGACATCTGTCAGTAGTGGAACTCGTATATCACAGTCTGGGGGCATGTACGATGACATCTGTCAGTAGTGGAGCTCGTATATCACAGTCTGGGGGCATGTACGATGACATCTGTCAGTAGTGGAACTCGTATATCACAGTCTGGGGGCATATACGATGGCATCTGTCAGTAGTGGAGCTCGTATATCACAGTCTGGGGGCATGTACGATGACATCTGTCAGTAGTGGAGCTCGTATATCACAGTCTGAGGGCATGTACGATGACATCTGTCAGTAGTGGAACTCGTATATCACAGTCTGGGGGCATGTACGATGACATCTGTCAGTAGTGGAGCTCGTATATCACAGTCTGGGGGCATGTACGATGACATCGGTCAGTAGTGGAGCTCGTATATCACAGTCTGGGGGCATGTACGATGACATCTGTCAGTAGTGGAGCTCGTATATCACAGTTTGGGGGCATGTACGATGACATCGGTCAGTATTGGAACTCGTATATCCCAGTCTGGAGGCATGTACGATGACATCTGTCAGTAGTGGAACTCGTATATCACAGTCTGGGGGCATGTACGATGACATCTGTCAGTAGTGGAGCTCGTATATCACAGTCTGGGGGCATGTACGATGACATCTGTCAGTAGTGGAGCTCGTATATCACAGTCTTTGGGCATGTACGATGACATCTGTCAGTAGTGGAACTCGTATATCACAGTCTGAGGGCATGTACGATGACATCTGTCAGTAGTGGAGCTCGTATATCACAGTCTGGAGGCATGTACGATGACATCTGTCAGTAGTGGAACTCGTATATCACAGTCTGGGGGCATGTACGATGACATCTGTCAGTAGTGGAGCTCGTATATCACAGTCTGGAGGCATGTACGATGACATCTGTCAGTAGTGGAGCTCGTATATCACAGTCTGGGGGCATGTACGATGGCATCTGTCAGTAGTGGAGCTCGTATATCACAGTCTGGAGGCATGTACGATGACATCTGTCAGTAGTGGAACTCGTATATCACAGTCTGGGGGCATGTACGATGACATCTGTCAGTAGTGGAGCTCGTATATCTCAGTCTGGGGGCATGTACGATGACATCTGTCAGTAGTGGAGCTCGTATATCACAGTCTGTGGGCATGTACGATGACATCTGTCAGTAGTGGAACTCGTATATCACAGTCTGAGGGCATGTACGATGACATCTGTCAGTAGTGGAGCTCGTATATCACAGTCTGGGGGCATGTACGATGGCATCTGTCAGTAGTGGAGCTCGTATATCACAGTCTGAGGGCATGTACGATGACATCTGTCAGTAGTGGAACTCGTATATCACAGTCTGGGGGCATGTACGATGACATCGGTCAGTATTGGAACTCGTATATCCCAGTCTGAGGGCATGGACCAGTAGGACTATTTGTACCTCGGTCCTTGCGGATTTAACGAAGTGGGTAGTGAGAGGACAGTGGTACACTTTCACTTACACAAACAAGCGCAACAGGGGGGGGGGGGGGGCACTGGCAAGTAGTCACAAAAGCAAGTTCGAAGGAGGTTTTCGCTGTGCTAACTTCATACAACAAGTTGGCCAAAGTTCCCTCCTCTTAGAAAGCGATTTTCGGGATGATTTGAACTACACAACGTAACGTCCAAAACGCTATTGACAATGAGTAGTCATAACCTACGTTTTAGAGACAAAAAAAAAAAAAATAAAATGAAAAAATAATGAACATTAATTGGCGATTTTTAAGAATAGCGTTGGCCGTAACGTTATGTAAAGGGTTAAATAATATAATTATCGTTAATAATGAATAGTAATTATAAATAACAATTATCGTTACAATAATTCGAGGCGAGGGACTATATTGTAAAACAATCGTGTGCATTCGCGCACTCGTGTTTGTACAACGTCCCTCACCTCTCATGAATTATTTCACGTAAGCAGTCCAGTCAAGTAATTACTCTCTATTTAACGATACTTTTGACAGCCAGCGGCACCTCGTCTTGGAGAACCCGATGTACCCAGAGAGAAGCACCACGCAACGGCGAGTAATATCAGGCTGCTCAACGTACCAACTCCACACAAGCAGGGTTAGCATTGGATAAAGGCAAGTGCGCCATCGACGTGCAGTACACCTTGCACACAGCGCCACTGTGCGCCCACGTGGGCAATCGGGATTAAGTGTCTTGTGTAAGGGCGCAGCGGAGTTGCTCCTAGCAGGGACTGAGCCGTGGACCTGTTGGTTTGAAGTCCAATGCCGTGACTGCTGAGCCACTGTGCTCCCAGTATGGAGGTAATGTCACTTTCAGTCGCCCGACATACACATAGCACAGGTATACATAATAACGTCAAAAGCCAGATATACATCATAAAGCCTAGCACAGGTATACATAATAACGTCAGCAGCCAGATATACATAATAAAGCCTAGCACATATATACATAATAACGTCAGCAGCCAGATATACATCATAAAGCCGAGCAGAGGTATACATAATAACGTCAGCAGCCAGATATACATCATAAAGCCGGGCACAGGTATACATAATAACGTTAGCAGCCAGATATACACCATAAAGTCGGGCACAGGTACACATAATAACGTCAGGAGCCAGATATACATCATAAAGCCGAGCACAGGTATACATAATAACGTCAGCAGCCAGATATACACCATAAAGCCGGACACAGGTATACATAATAACGTCAGCAGCCAGATATACATCATAAAGCCGAGAACAGGTGTACATAATAACGTCAGCAGCCAGATATACATCATAAAGCCGAGCACAGGTATACATAATAACATCAGCAGCCAGTTATACACCATAAAGCCGGGCACAGGTATACATAATAACGTCAGGATCCAGATATACATCATAAAGCCGAAAACAGGCATACATAATAACGTCAGAAGCCAGATATACATCGTAAGGCCGAGCACAGGTATACATAATAACGTCATCAGCCAGATATACATCATAAAGCCGAGCACAGGTATACATAATAACGGCAGCAGCCAGAAATACATCATAAAGCCGAGCACAGGTATACATAATAACGTCAGCAGCCAGATATACATCATAAAACGAGCACATATATACATAATAACCTCAGCAGCCAGATATACATCATAAAGCCGAGCACAGGTATACATAATAACGTCAGCAGCCAGATATACACCATAAAGCCTAGCACAGATATGCATAATAACCTCAGCAGCCAGATATACATCATAAAGCCGAGCACAGGTATACATAATAACGTCAGCAGCCAGATATACATCATAAAACGAGCACATATATACATAATAACGTCAGCAGCCAGATATACACCATAAAGCAGAGCCCAGGTATACATAATGACGTCAGCAGCCAGATATACACCATAAAGCCGAGCACAGATATAAATAATAAAGTCAGCAGCCAGATATACATCATAAAGCCAAGCACAGATATATATAATAACGTCAGGAGCCAGATATACATCATAAAGCCGAGCACAGGTATACATAATAACGTCAGCAGCCAGATATATATCATAAAGCCGGGCACAGGTATACATAATAATGTCAGGAGCCAGATATACATCATAAAGCCGAGCACATGTATACATAATAACGTCAGCAGCCAGATATACATCATAAAGCCGGGCACAGGTATACATAATAACGTCAGGAGCCAGATATGCATCATAAAGCCGAGCACAGGCATACATAATAACTTCAGCAGCCAGATATACATCATAAAGCCGGGCACAGGTGTACATAATAACGTCAGGAGCCAGATATACATCATAAAGCCGAAAACTGGTGTACATAATAACGCCAGGAGCCAGATATACATCATAAAGCCGAGCACAGGTATACATAATAACGTCAGCAGCCAGATATACATCATAAAGCCGGGCACAGGTATACATAATAACGTCAGGAGCCAGATATACATCATAAAGACGAACGCAGGTATACATAATAACGTCAGCAGCCAGATATACACCATAAAGCCGAGCACAGGTATGCATAATAACGTCAGCAGCCAGATATACACCATAAAGCCGGACACAGGTATACATAATAACGTCAGCAGCCAGATATACATCATAAAGCCGAGAACAGGTATACATAATAACGTCAGCAGCCAGATATACATCATAAAGCCGGGCACAGGTATACATAATAACGTCAGCAGCCAGATATATATCATAAAGCCGGGCAGAGGTATACATAATAACGTCAGCAGCCAGATATACATCACGAAGCCGACCACATGTATACAAAATAACGTCAGGAGCCAGATATACCTCATAAAGCCGAGCACAGGTATACACAATAACGTCAGCAGCCAGATATACATCATAAAGCCGAGCACAGGTATATATAATAACGTCAGGAGCCAGAAATACATCATAAAGCCGAGCACAGGTATACATAATAACGTCAGGACCCAGATATACATCATAAAGCCTAGCACAGATATGCATAATAACCTCAGCAGCCAGATATACATCACAAAGCCGAGCACAGGTATACATAATAACGTCAGCAGCCAGATATACATCATAAAACGAGCACATATATACATAATAACGTCAGCAGCCAGATATACACCATAAAGCAGAGCACAGGTATACATAATGACGTCAGCAGCCAGATATACACCATAAAGCCGAGCACAGATATAAATAATAAAGTCAGCAGCCAGATATACATCATAAAGCCAAGCACAGATATATATAATAACGTCAGGAGCCAGATATACATCATAAAGACGAGCACAGGTATACATAATAACGTCAGCAGCCAGATATACATCATAAAGCCGGGCACAGGTATACATAATAATGTCAGGAGACAGATATACATCATAAAGCCGAGCACATGTATACATAATAACGTCAGCAGCCAGATATACATCATAAAGCCGGGCACAGGTATACATATAACGTCATGAGCCAGATATGCATCATAAAGCCGAGCACAGGCATACATAATAACTTCAGCAGCCAGATATACATCATAAAGCCGGGCACAGGTGTACATAATAACGTCAGGAGCCAGATATACATCATAAAGCCGAAAACTGGTGTACATAATAACGCCAGGAGCCAGATATACATCATAAAGCCGAGCACAGGTATACATAATAACGTCAGCAGCCAGATATACATCATAAAGCCGGGCACAGGTATACATAATAACGTCAGGAGCCAGATATACATCATAAAGCCGAACGCAGGTATACATAATAACGTCAGCAGCCAGATATACATCATAAAGCCGAGCACAGGTATGCATAATAACGTCAGCAGCCAGATATACACCATAAAGCCGGACACAGGTATACATAATAACGTCAGCAGCCAGATATACATCATAAAGCCGAGAACAGTTATACATAATAACGTCAGCAGCCAGATATACATCATAAAGCCGGGCACAGGTATACATAATAACGTCAGCAGCCAGATATATATCATAAAGCCGGGCAGAGGTATACATAATAACGTCAGCAGCCAGATATACATCACGAAGCCGACCACATGTATACAAAATAACGTCAGGAGCCAGATATACCTCATAAAGCCGAGCACAGGTATACACAATAACGTCAGCAGCCAGATATACATCATAAAGCCGAGCACAGGTATATATAATAACGTCAGGCGCCAGAAATACATCATAAAGCCGAGCACAGGTATACATAATAACGTCAGGAGCCAGATATACATCATAAAGCCTAGCACAGATATGCATAATAACTTCAGCAGCCAGATATACATCATAAAGCCGAGCACAGGTATACTTAATAACGTCAGCAGCCAGATATACACCATAAAGCAGAGCACAGGTATACATAATGACGTCAGCAGCCAGATATACACTATAAAGCCGAGCACAGATATAAATAATAAAGTCAGCAGCCAGATATACATCATAAAGCCAAGCACAGATATATATAATAACGTCAGGAGCCAGATATACATCATAAAGCCGAGCACAGGTATACATAATAACGTCAGCAGCCAGATATACATCATAAAGCCGGGCACAGGTATACATAATAATGTCAGGAGCCAGATATACATCATAAAGCCGAGCACATGTATACATAATAACGTCAGCAGCCAGATATACATCATAAAGCCGGGCACAGGTATACATAATAACGTCAGGAGCCAGATATGCATCATAAAGCCGAGCACAGGCATACATAATAACTTCAGCAGCCAGATATACATCATAAAGCCGGGCACAGGTGTACATAATAACGTCAGGAGCCAGATATACATCATAAAGCCGAAAACTAGTGTACATAATAACGCCAGGAGCCAGATATACATCATAAAGCCGAGCACAGGCATACATAATAACGTCAGCAGCCAGATATACATCATAAAGCCGGGCACAGGTATACATAATAACGTCAGGAGCCAGATATACATCATAAAGCCGAACGCAGGTATACATAATAACGTCAGCAGCCAGATATACATCATAAAGCCGAGCACAGGTATGCATAATAACGTCAGCAGCCAGATATACACCATAAAGCCGGACACAGGTATACATAATAACGTCAGCAGCCAGATATACATCATAAAGCCGAGCGCAGGTATACATAATAACGTCAGCAGCCAGTTATACACCATAAAGCCGGGCACAGGTATACATAATAACGTCAAGAGACAGATATACATAGTAAAACCGAGCACAGATATACATAATAACGTCAGCAGCCTGATATACATCATAAAGCCGAGCACACGTATATAATAACGTCAGGAGCCAGATATACACCATAAAGCCGAGCACAGGTATATACTCATATTTACGTTTGAAAAACACAAATCGTTTGCCGTGAGATAGAGAAAGGTCTTGGTTGAGGGTTGAGGATCGTGCTGAGGTTGTTTGGATCAGTGACATCGATATAAGTTTTGAGTTACACGATATGTGTCCAAACGTCCCGTCGTTTGTGAGACACGGTTCAGGGGAAGTAACTGGAAATCTCCTAATATCTGAAAAGAATTGACATATTTTTTGCGGGCCACTTTTCGCTTTTCTGACAGCATATACGCCAGAAATTGCAGCAATGAACCTTAATATTCATTTTGAAGCAACGTTATCGACAAGTGTCGGACTTCATAGATTTCAGTTTTTCGAGAAATAAACGACAACGCATGGGAATTCCTGCATAAAGTATTTTTAGATAAGTAGTGGCGTCAAATGGACATACCCCGTCAGGCGGTTCATCGACCAGCGGAGAATCCACATAAATTTTGCTTCAAGCATGTATTCAACATATAGATAGCCCGCATCGACCGAGAAAGCTAAATAAAGAGTAAATTACACACTTTTCACGTAAGTTATTTTGAATTTTCGCTTCATTCTATTGACTTCCCGGAAATAGTTTCTAAACTGTGTTGTGTAGTTACCAGTTTGCATTGCAGAACTGAAATGGTAAACTAAACTCAACACTAAACACATTTAGCTCACTGGTAGCTGGAGTTCACTACAACAGGAAACAGACCAAAACACGCTGACGACTCATGGTAATTCAATCCGCAGTTAGTCCACAGTACTGTCGAAAAGAACAACAAAGAAATTACAAAGCGACCTTTTCTTTTAGAAAATGTGCCGGTGTAACAGGAATGGAAGTCCGTAAGAAAATTAGTCCCTCTGGACTATTATTCCGCGGAATTATAGTCGGTCTAACATTTCTAGGAATAGTAGTCCGCCGGACTACTATTCCTAGAAATGTTAGACGTAGGACTATAATTCCGCGGAATAATAGTCCAGAGGGACTAACGTTCCTACGGACTTCCATTCCTTTTCATTCCTTTTACACAGGGTCGTCTTAAACACCGAAATCCCCCCCACCCCACCCTAATATTTATTTGTTTATTTATTGGGGTTGAACGAAGCTTTCGGCAGCCAGGGCCACTCTTTGTCGGACAGTCTCAGGGGCGGAAGAAGCCGGTGTATCCGGAGAGAAACACAGAGGAAGGCAAGCAACTGTCTGACTCCCCAGCGTACAACTAACTCCGTGCAAGCAGGGTTAGCATTGATTGAATCCAGGTGCACCATCAACGTGCAGTACATCGGCATATGGTAATTATTCGTTGCAGTGCTCATCCAACTTTGCTATGCAGTTAAAACTAGAAGTCCTGTCGTGAATTGTGCGCTTATCTAGGCTTAATTGCGCGTAGAAATTGCGCGCAATTGCCATATCGAATGGCATCCAAAGCACGACGGGTTCTCCTGGTTACTCATAGCAAACACAGGCAATGTTTCTGCCAATGGACCTCCAGGTTACCATATGTACATAATTTGATAGCCTTACTATGGCCATAACTCGTAGATTAACGCGCAGATCGACGTGCTATTTGTGCGCATTTCATGACAGGACTTCTAGTTTTAACTATATGGTAATTGTTGTTACAGTGTTCATCCAACTTTGCTATAGTGTTCATCCATCTTTGGTACGTGGTAATTATTCATTGCAGTGTTCATCCAAATTTGCTACATGATAATTGTTCGTTGCAATGCGCATCCAATTATGCAATATGCTAATTGTTCCTTGCAGTGTTCATCCAACTTTGCTACATGTTAATTGTTCCTTGCAGTGCTCATCCAATATTGGTACGCGGTAATTATTCGTTGCAGAGCTCATCCAACTTTGTTATATGGTAATTGTTCGTTGCAGTGCTTTTCTATATGGTGACTGTTCGTTTCAGAGCTCATCCAACTCTGTCAGTGCTCATCCTACTTTGGTACACGGTAATTGTTCCTTGCAGTGTTCATCCGACTTTGCTACATGGTAATCATTCGTTGCAGTGTTCATCTACCTTTGCTACATGGTAATTATTCGTTGCAGTGTTCATCCACCTTTGCTACATGGTAATTATTCATTGCCGTGTTCATCCAGCTTTGTTCTGAGGTACTTATCCGTTACAGTGCTAAACCAATTTTGCTATATGATAATTGTTCCTTGCAGTGTTCAACCAATTTTGCTATATGATAATTGTTCCTTGCAGTGTTCAACCAATTTTGCTATATGATAATTGTTCCTTGCAGTGCTAAACCAATTTTGCTATATGATAATTGTTCCTTGCAGTGTTCAACCAATTTTGCTATATGATAATTGTTCCTGGCAGTGTTCAACCAATTTTGCTATATGATAATTGTTCCTTGCAGTGTTCAACCAATTTTGCTATATGATAATTGTTCCTTGCAGTGTTCAACCAGTTTTGCTATATGATAATTGTTCCTTGCAGTGTTCAACCAATTTTGCTATATGATAATTGTTCCTTGCAGTGTTCAACCAATTTTGCTATATGATAATTGTTCCTTGCAGTGCTCAACCAATTTTCCTATATGAGTAGTATATGGCGCACACTTCTGCCCCCATCAGATGGACCCCGCTTATGGACCCCGCTGTATTTATCGGTTTCTATGGTGACATATGGTTACTTCAATTTAAATAGGTTGTATTCTGAATTTGTGTTTACTTGTATACGCCGAATTATCTGAACCCGCCATACATCTGAAACTATCAGCCTAAATCCAGTGCAATTTTTTTTTTAAAATACTTACCCAGTGGCCTTCTGACATTATGTACTGACTTGGGACAACAAAAGACTACTCAAGGTTCAACACATTTTAATTTGTCTAACAATATTTACAAATCATTAATTTGACAATATGATCGGTAATTTGGGGAAATGTTGAGCCTCAGATGTTATAAAACTTGCACCCAAATTGCGGTAGATTGAAAACACAACGTGCAAAAATTGTTCAAATCATGGAAACGGACTAAACCCGTTGTCTCAATGAACAATCTCAAGCCAGATGATTAATTCGAGAAATAGCAATAAATATCACAAAGTTGAGCGAATCACTGAACGCGAAATTCAGCATGCGAAAAGTACCCGAAGACTCAAGATTAATAAATCCATTTCAACTCGGATAATTCAAAAACAAAACTTTAAACTAAAACTGGTCACGGACTTCGCACATTGTGAGTGTCGGAAAATCGAACTTGGAAAATCATTCATAGAAATAGGAATAAGCACAAATTCCCCCGTAAGCTATTATGGAAATCCTCTTTAAGAACTCTATTTATGTTATGGTCTAATAAAAAAAATGCATTTTGTCAAACAGAAAATATATATGATAAAAAAAATGCACAATAGTGTGATTGTAGAATAAGCCGCGAAACGCGAGAATTACCTTCCTTGCCGCAATCTTTGAATGTTTTTGACGTGTTTGCGCAACTTTGTGTTGGACCGTGTTATGGTTTTCTGGAATTTTTCGGATAATTTTCCAAAGCCGTTGTGCATTATTATCCCTTTATCTAAAAGTATCAGATAAAAGCTTTGGGTTTCACAAATCAACGAGGAACACCCACAAACCTAATTCTGCTATGCAGGAAACAACGACACTCATCGACTTGCAATCCGAAATTCGTACGTTATGGATTTATTTCTGATTTAATATCTGTGGTGGCATCAATTTCAACACTCACAGCCATATCTCGACTAAAGCGCAAGCCAAAATAATATCCCGAGCGATTTATTCCTGGAAATTAATAAATATACTCCCCCCCCCCCACCCCCCCCCCCTCTCCCCGAGAAAAGTACCATTCTATCGTTCAGGTTTTGACTGTGCCTATGGAGAAAAACAGCAGTAATCGCCTTTACACACCCCTCTTACTGTAAAATTGGTATAAGCGGTGTTATCCAATTAGCCGCAAACTTGGGAAGAGGATACGCGACTCTGTATTATCCACCCAAGAATACGAGTTAGGTGTCGACTTGGAAAAAAATAATAATACAAATAATACGGACAATGTCGGGTTTGAAAGCCATTGCGACCTGAATAATTTATGAATCGTCGAGAGTTCTTCGGTTCGAGTGTGTGCATTAGCAGCGGGTGCAGGACCTCGAGCTAGAAGGAGGACTAGGAATTGTGCCTAACTAAGGAAATTCTATGTTTCAATTAGAAATGTAGGTACGTAATTGGGGATCTATTGTGTTTGCGAACAATGGGTCGCCTACCCCCTTTACAATTATATATCACTGAAATTTAAATGATAGAGGTAGATTGTTTTCTTGTTCATCATGATCTGTCGCTCATCAAAACAGTCCTCAGATGTTTAACAGTTAATTATGGACCAGTGCGTTTAAAATTGACAAATTCAAGTAATGTCAGGCCTCAAAGGGAATGACAATAACATTTTTTTTAAAATTAAAAAAAAACAAAAAAAAAAACTCTAATATTAAGGTGATATCATTCAATTCTTTGTTAATCATAAAAAAAATCACCCGCGCGGTATCGTGTTTTACAAGCCTGTATGTTTTATTTTGGACGTTTACTGAAAAATAAGCCAGCCATCTAAGTGAAAACATGAAAGAAGTATCATTCTCTAATTACACACGTGGGGGCGCGGTAGCGTTGTGTACTAAGGTGTACTGCACGTCGAGTGTGCTTTGCCTTCAACCAATACTAACCCTATGTGGAGTATGCCAGTTATTCTTCGTTGCTCGGTGTTTTATTTAGAAATGTGGACATATTTATGGTAATGACGAAATCGCAATTTAATGACTCCCCCATCTTCTCACTGACAAAAACATGAGTAAATTGTGTACGTTTAATTATAAAACAGCGCAAGTCGAAATGAAATCTGATTCATTGAACCACATTACAGAGCATGTCAAAATTAATTTTCGAACGCCATTTTTTAAGCATGTTCCTATGTGTCACTAGCAGCAGCTATGACTATAGCGTAACTTTGAGTAAATACTTATTTTGTACAAAACTCGACACTTTTCCCTCACAAAAACCTATATAAAACAAGATAATACGCAAGAATGCCTTGTGTACCAGGTTTTTGTTGATAAAATATGTCCTGTATACATTCCCGAATATTATTAATGTACTCGCTTAATAACAGCCAAATTTTTATTGAATCACAGATCAACGGGAATGGTTTGGTTTGAAAAAAATGCCGAATATTCACAAAGTTTTATTCGGTAATTTACGTGGATTTCCGAAAGTGAGCGAATGTCAAACTTGTCGACAAAGGCACTCTGCAGTTTAGAAGACACCACAAAAAAAAAAAAAACAATGAAAAAATCTGAGATATATTGCATTTTTTAATTATCGATACTGCTTTTAGGAATGTCACCCTATTGGTGAGAGTTTTTTGCTTTTTGGCCCAGTATTATTCTTATTGATTGGAGTGTCGAGTTGTCATTACGACATGTTGGTGGAATTTTCTGCTTGTTGGTTGGTTTTTTCTCTCTACACTCTCGCTACCATGAATTTCTGCTTTTTCAGTCTTTTCCAGTGGATTTTCCTAAGAGGTGTGTCCATCGCAGCTTTGCAGATATGTTGTTTTCTCGAATAAAATTGTTTAAAACTGATATAAATCCGTTCAATCGGGTTTTCATAGGTTTAAATCCAATTTAGTGGGTTTTCATTCCGTTTAAAACTAATATAAATCCGTTCAATCGGATTTTCATAGGTTTAAATCCGATTTAGTTTTTTTTTCTTTCCGTTTAAAACTAATATAAAACCGTTCAATCAGATTTTCACAGGTTTAAGTCCGATTTAGTGGTTTTCATTCCGTTTAAAACTAATATAAAGCCGTTCAATCGGATTTATATAAGTTTAAATCGGATTTAGTGATTCTTTTCATTCCGTTTCAAACTGACATGTTCATCATTTTAATTGTGTTTCTTCATTGTTAAAAAAATAGCGCCTGTACAGTCTTATGTAAAATGATTTTGTGTCGGTACATTCAGTCCATTATTTTGTTTTGGTAATATTACCGATTGTACGTTTCGATTGTAAATATTATACGTAGATCTAACTGTAAATTTAGGTGTTTTTGTGGTCTCTCCCCTTATAGGCTGTTTGTTGTTTACATTTTTGTGTTATGTTCGCTTCGTTTGTGTCGATAATAATGAGTTTTATGTGAGGAAGATATTTATTATGTTCCGTAATTTTTTAAAATTTCCAGCCCCAGATGTTATAAAACTTGCACCCAAATTGCGGCAGATTGGAAAACACAGCGTACAGTTATTGTTCAATCCGTTGTGTCAATGAACTATCGCTAGCTAAGCAATTATGTAAGAAATCAACTACCGGTAAATCAATGTTACAAAGGTTTCACGTTAACATGGGTTCATATACGTCATGGATAAGACACATTATAAGTGTTCTAAAATTTAATTTGAAAACAAACAAAAAAAAAACATTCACAGAGATATAAAAAAGCGCCGGTGGGTCCTAAATTATTTATTGTGGAAATCTACTTTGAGTATTCAATTCCTTAATTCAATGGAAATGCATTACTTTCTGCAGAAAAAAAATTATAATAATAATCATAATGACAAAATCTTCACACAACAAAATGATCGTAGAATTTGCAGTGTAATCGGAGAATTACATTCCCTTACACGATCTAGCGCTAATTATGTAAGACAGTGTTGTGGTTTTCTGGAATTTTCAGATAATTTTCCACAACCGTAATGCATTATTATCCCTTTGCTAAAACCATAAAAAAGCGTACCGTTTCACAAATCAGTGAAAAACATCCACAAACATTTCCTGCGGCTAGAGAACCAAATAAAAATATAATTGTAGACATGCTTGTTATGTAAATTAATTCAGCGTGAATCAGTTTATTATTTGTGATCAGAATTTTGTCTCAACTGGAGAAATGCACGGCGACTGAAATGCGCTGTCAATTGGCAAGGGAGGTAACTGATTTTAGCAGGTTTTTTATGTTTTCAATAAAAGCGTATATCCCGAACTTTTATTTACTTATTTATTTACAGAGCAGATTAGTTCTCATTTCAATACACCATAATATACATTTTTGAGATAGATTGCCTCTAGTGAATCTTTTCAGCAATACTAGAAGTTCTATTTCCCAAAATGTTTTTTTCTACCAACAACAATTTCGAACACCAGAATTGCATTACATTTCATGAGGTATAGATGAATTGTCTGTGTATAAAGTAGTTCGTTCATTCATTCAAGCAGTTAATGAAGGCGACAATTGTTAACTGATTTGATTGTGAAACTTGTCATTGGTAAATTTCGATCGTGACTGTTTTGTTCACCGTTGTATCCTTTAGCAAAACGTTTAATACATTGTTTCATAAAAATTAAATTTTGTGCGTAGCGTCAATTTTCAATCTTACGCTGATAACATTTTGTCAGTTTTTGTTGAGTTGTTTTACGGAAGTGATTACTTCTGTAAACTGAGAGTTGCTGTGCGCTTAATTTGCACAGAGGCAAATTTGGGGATCGACTCCCTCCCACATGCGACTTGATTAGTTATCTTTGATTTCTCTATTGATATCTGTTAGAAGCTAAGCAGCCAATATCAAATCTGCTTACGCTGAGACTCTTTGTGGGAGTGACTTTTTCTGTAAAGTGAGAGTTGTTGCGATCTTAATTTGCATAGGGTCAATACTGGGGATCGAGCCTCGTATATTAATCCGCCATTTTTGAGATAGCAAGTTTGTTTTATTATTTTTGCTGCTATTTTCTTCCATTCTGAGGATCAAGATAATTACCTAACTGGCCAACCAGAATGCAGGAAAATGAACTAGAGAAACAGATCCGAATTTCATATGTGTTTCTTTTCCATTATTTTCTCTGTTAATTTCCTGAAAATTCCGACTTTAACCCGTATTCCTATAGGAAACAAACACAAACAGAAGTGAAAAATCGACCAAATGTTGCTGTTGGTTTTAAATGGTATGGCGTCTTCTTTCACATCCGTCAGGTCTGAATAAAAAGCTATTACAAGTAACCTGGCACCAGTCTATTTAAAACCGTTGCATTGAATACATCGCTAGTAATTTTCTATAGCAAATTTGCTTTTTGCAAACCGTTTGAAAAAAATAGAGCTAACAAGATTTGACTGTGACCATTGTGGAAAGAGCTTTACTGACCGTCGCAATAGGAACCGCCAGCAGAGGACAGCTCACACAGAAGAAAAGAAGTTTGCATGCACCAATTGTCACAAGACCTTCACGAGGAGAGAGAACCTGGAATATCACCGGAAGACTTGTCTTGAGAGATATACTTGTAAGGAGTGTGGACAAAAATTTGACCAACTGATCCATTTCAGCCGTCACAAGAATGTAGCACATGGGCCAGCTCCCCCCCCCCCCCCAAGCGGAAGTTAGATGATCGACGACCAGGGAGGGTAGCCAAAATTCCTAGGACAACCACTACTATCGATGTCGACCCGATTAAGTTTGATAAAAACCTGCTCGGCGAAGAAGTGCTTGAAGTAGACTTGTATTGTGAAAACTGGTCTAGTATACGAACGCATCATACTGCAAATAGAAACGTTCAAGATGTTTATAACTACCGACTGCAGACCACAGACTTATCGACCATGGCTAGTGAGCTGACTAATACTATATTCCTGCCACAAGAGTTACGTTTCAAGATCAATTTGAGTTATGGATTCATTCTACGTAACAATGAAACTGACAAAGTACGGTATTTTCATGCATCTCAAAACAACGCCCGAGTTTTGAATGTGCCTTATTTGATAAATAATGAAGCCGACTTTGAACGCTTTCTCGAAAGCATCCAGGAAGGAGATATACTTGAATGGGCCCGCCAGAAAAGACCCAACTCCAAATGGGTCGTCCACCAACTGACCAACGTCACATTCTACGTGAACGAGATAAAGAATCACCCTACTGGCGGAGTACCAGAAGACATACCTCAGTATATCTTGGACAATCGCTTCATCATCGCCTTAGTAAAAGACGAACATCACCATTTCGTATACGACGACAATTTATGTCTTTTTCGGTGCCTGGCGCTATGGAGTGGTGCCGACCGTCATGGTTTGAATACAATAACAGATGCATTGTTCCGGAAATATACGGATGTAAGAAAAGAGGAATTTTTGGGCGTGAAATTGGACCAACTGCTAAACGTGGAGAAAATATTTGAAGTCAACATCCAAGTATTTGAACTGGCTGAAGACAATGACGACGTGGTTGCCAAGATCGTTCAAAGATCCAATAGACGTTTTACCAATACTATATTGATCAATCTTTACAAGAATCACTTCAGCTATATTACTGATATCGACCAATACAGTAAATCATTTGCCTGCCGCAAATGTGGAAAACTTTGGAAATCTGCTCGATTTTTGCAGCGCCATGAACTCACCTGTACCGAAGATGTTACCTACAGATATGTTGGCGGAACATACCATACGTCACAAACAATATTTGAAAAACTGGAAGATGAAGGAATTAGCGTACCTGAATCACAGCAGTATTTTCCATACAGAGCTACATTTGATTTTGAAAGCTACTTTGCCAAAACTGATATACCTAAGAACAGTAATGCACTGACATGGGAGGCCGAACACAAACCATTAAGTGTCAGTATATGCAGTAATGTGCCAGGCTACGAAGAACCCAAATGTTTTATTACAGAAGGCAACACTCATAATCTTGCACAACAACTCATGAACTACCTTACAGAAATTTCGTCCAGAAGCTACTCACTAATGCAAGAAATGCATTCACATACCATTCTTGCAATGAGGCAGAAAATCCACGATGTACTGATACACGAAGCTCTGACTACATGTGAAGATAACTCGAAACCACACCCACTTGAAAAGCTCCAAGCTGAATTCCATAGTTATTTGATGGAGATGCCGGTCATGGGATTTAATTCGGGGAAATATGATGTGAACATCGTCAAGCGAGAACTGATTAGCTATTTCAAAAAGCAAGATCCACTGAAGTTTGTTGTTAAGAAATCGAATGCTTTCATGTGCCTGAAGACGGATCATCTGAAATTCCTCGACATCATGAACTACCTTGCACCGGGATTTTCCTATGATAAATTCTTAAAGGCTTTCGGGTGCTCTGTAACCAAGGGCTACCTGCCCTACGAATGGATAGACAGTTTGGAAAAGTTAGACCAGGACCACTTGCTAGAACACAAAGCTTTCTTTAGCAACCTGAAAAATGAAAACATCTCTGCCAAAGAATATGAATACTGTCAACAAGTATGGAAAGATTACAACATGACCACCTTTCGTGATTTCTTGGTATGGTACAATAATAGAGACGTGAAGCCATCTTTAGAAGCCGTGGACAAGCAATTCACTTTCTACCAAGACCGTAAAATTGATATGTTCAAAGATGGAATCAGCGTACCCGGCCTTACCCTGAAATATCTCTTCAACACAGTAGAAGAAGGAGTTTCATTTGAACTTTTCAACGACAAGAATAAAGATTTACACCATCTTGTAAAAGACAGTATCGTTGGTGGGCCATCTATAATCTTCAACCGATACCACGAAAAGAATGTGACTAGATTAAGATCTGTAAAATACGGCGAACAGGCCAAAGGATGTGCTGGTATCGTTGGATTCGATGCAAATGCACTTTATTTGTCGGCATTGACGCAAGAAATGCCTACCGGTTGTTATATCAGGAGGAGAGAAGAACAAGAGTTCAAGCCTGAGTACTCTCATACCTATGGACGTATGACCCACCAATGGATGGAATTCATTACCGCAAGAGACGATGTTCACATTCGGCACCAGTTTAATGGCTCGGAAAAGAGAATCGGAAGGCGACAGATACCAGTGGATGGTTGGTGCAAGACAACTCATACTGTTTATCAATTCCACGGGTGTTTCTGGCACGGTCACCAATGTGCGTTGAACATGAAGAACGATGACCCAGTTTTCTTCAATACAGTTCGCCAGAGAACAATGAGAGAGCTCAGAGAAGATACAGCTAGAAATTCGAAATATATCACAGATCTCGGATATAATCTTGTTGAGATACGGGAATGTGAATGGCGTGAGATGAAAAAGACTCTTCCTGTCTTGAAAATGTTTATAAGAGAAAAGTTCAGCTTCTCAACTGATGGAAGAATGACAACTGCTGAATTGATTGAAAAAATTCGTGCCAACAAAATTGTCGGCTTGGTTGAATGTGACATCCATGTACCAGATAGACTGAAGGAACATTTTGAAGAAATGACTCCAATCTTCAAAAACACAAACATTTCCAGATCGGACATAGGGGACCACATGAGAACGTACGCTGAAGAAAATAAAATAATGAATCAGCCAAGACGCAGTCTGATTGGTAGTTATCACGGAGCGAAAATTCTTCTAGCAACGCCACTTTTAAAATGGTACATTCAACACGGATTGGAAGTTAGCCGTATATATCAAGTAATCCAGTACCAGCTAAATGCATGTTTCCAGAAATTTGGCGATCAAGTATCAGATGCGAGACGAGCTGGCGACGCTGATCCTAACAAATCAATAGTCGCCGATACAATGAAGTTGCTTGGAAACAGCGGATATGGAAAAACTGTTACAAATAAAGACAAACATCGGAACGTTGTCTATTGTGATGACAACAACGTATCAAACTACATGAACGTACTAAGTGGAGATGAATAAACATACAATCAAACTGAACTTGCCTCTTCAAATTGTTTTTTTCGTATACCAGTACGCCAAGCTTCGAATGCTCGAATTCTATTATGATTTTCTAAATGTCTATGTGGATCGACGAGACTTTGAATTATGTGAATCAGATACCGACAGTTTGTACATTGCCTTATCAAAACCATCACTGGAAGAAGTTATCCGTCCCGAGAAAAAAGAACAATTTTACCAACGATGGCATGAATGGTTACCATCCGAGGCATGTGATGTTCACAGGAATGACTTTGTAAAAGCGAAAGTACAAGATGGAACCTGGACACCTCATACCTGTTGTACACGGAGACAAAAATTTGACAAGAGAACACCTGGACTTTTTAAAATCGAATGGCAGGGTGATGGTATTATTGGATTGTGTAGCAAGACTTACTACTGTTTCGGTGCATCCAACAAGTTAAGCTGTAAAGGTATCAACAAACGCCACAATGAACTGACCAAAGAAAAGTATCTGAATGTAATCAAAACCCAACAGGCAGCCAGTGGTATCAACAGAGGTTTCAGAATAAATGACAACAGAATGTTTACATATACACAGAGCAAAGATGGTTTATCCTACTTCTATCCCAAAAGAAAAGTTCAAGAGGATGGTGTCTCGACCAAACCACTGGATATATAGGCGACCGATCTCTATTCCTTATTGGCAGTAAAAAGAAAATCCGACTTAAATTATTCCCGAGAAATCATAGACATGATTTTTTTTTTCTAAGTCATTTTCAGCATGGACTTTCCTTTAAGGTATTTCAATTGTTCTATTTTCTTTGATGATGGTTTCCTTAATGTTGAACACTTGACGAATTTAAAGTCAGTACTTTTTTCTATATTTGTCACATCATAAAATCAATCTGTGGATTCACGGTATGCTTTAGTTTACCCTTATTGCAACCAGATGAAACTTGTTGAAAATCATATCACGTCATCATAACCACTAAAAATTCTCTAGGTGTAACACATGAAGAAAACCGTCGTCAAAGGAAGTAGATCAATTGAAATACTTCAATCCTATGCCTAAAATAACTTTGGAAAAATAATTAATGTAGGGATGGGAATGCACTATTTGACCTTTATCTGGTGGACGGAGGTCGGATAACTTGACCTGTCCCAAATCAGTACAGTAGGCAGAGGGTAACTTCCTATAGATTGTTACCAAACCGATCTACAAGGAAGAATAAAAAGACGTAAGAAGGTGGTAATGCACTCAGGTGAACTTAAATCATCTGACCTGTCCCAAGTCAGTACATAAGTCAGAGGGCCACTTTTTTAGAGTAAGAAAAAAATAGCACTGGATTTTGGCCGATAGTTTCAGATGTATGGCGGGTTTAAATAATTCGGCGTATACAAGTAAACACAAATTCAGAATACAACCTATTTAATTTGAAGTAACCATATGTCACCATAGAAACCGATAAATACAGCGGGGTCCATAAGCGGGGTCCATCTGATGGGGGCAGAAGTGTGCGCCATATACTACTTATATGATAATTGTTCCTTGCAGTGCTCAACTAATTTTGCTATATGGTAATTGTTACTTGCAGTGCTCAACCAATTTTGCTATATGGTAATTGTTCATTGCAGTGCTCAACCAACTTTGCTATATGATAATTGTTCCTTGCAGTGTTCAACCAATTTTGCTATATGATAATTGTTCCTTGCAGTGCTCAACCAATTTTGCTACATGATAATTGTTCGTTGCAGTGTTCATCCACTTTGCTATATGGTAATTGTTCGTTCCTGTACACATCATATCGCAACACACTAAGGAAAACGATGGCTTCGTGATTAGAGTATTGAACTACCGATTGAAAGGTACAGGGGTCAATTCCGACCAACTCTAATTGCATTGTGGGTAAGGCACTCAATCCAGCCTGTTCACATGGTAACATGGTGGCGCTGTGTACCAAGGCGTACTGCACGTCAATGGTGCACTTCTCTTTTATCTATACTGATCGTGCATGTACGTGTTTAATACGGTCGGGAGTCTTACAGTTGTTCGTCGTTATTTAGTGGTTCTCTCAGTGTACTCCGGCTTCTTCTACGTGTAAAACTGCCCAATACGACGTCGCCTGAGTGATAGAATGTCCTACAGTTAAAACTAGAAGTTCTGTCACGAACTGTGCGCTTATCTAGGCTTAATTGCGCGTAGGAATTGCGCGCAATTGCCATATCGAATGGCGTTCAAAGCACGGCAGGTTCTCCTGGTTAATCATAGCAAACACAAGCAATGTTTCTGCCAATGGACCTCCGGGTTACCCGGAGGTCCATTGGCTGAAACATTGCGTGTGCACAGGCCATATGTACAGAATTTGATAGCCTTAGTATGGTCATAACGCGTAGAATAACGCGCAGATCGACGTCCTATTTGCGCGCATTTCATGACAAGACTTCTAGTTTTAACTGTATGTCCCCTAAGGGTGAATAATATAGCGTCCCTAAGGGGACATAGGACATTCTAGCACTCAGGCGACGACAAGGTGACCATGGCTGACGAAAGTGTTAAGCACAATAAATAATTAACTATAGTGTGACTTGATGTTTGAATCTCTACTAACTCATCTGACGGAATGGAGTCCAAAGTTCGAAAAAACGGAGAGAGTATTGTGGTTACAAATTTTGTGTATCTCATTCTTTCATGATGCTGAAGAGTCCAACGCTTAACAGACAGCTGCTGGAGATTCCATGGATGTGCAAGCACCGTTTTTGATTGCAATAAATACAAAAATCTTCGCGCTGTGGTGTCATAAGTGAACAAATATAAAAAAAACAAGTCAAAATTAAATATCAATCAATGAAATAAACGTTTTGTAAAATAATAATATTCGTTGACCGAAAAATCGGCCTGGTGTGAGGAATTTCTGTTTTAATTGCGAAAAAGTCACAATATCCGTGCAAAAAGAGGCATTGAGAGAGTCAAAACAAAACGCAAAATATCGCGACATCAATATCAAAATGAAAAGTTATGTCAAGAGGGCCGAGTTAACATAAACTCAAATCTCTGTATATCTTCAAATATTTGATTTTTGTGTAAATATGGTTGCCCATAGCTAATAGCCCAGGCCATGCTAGGAGAAGTTGGTATGCCATCGTGATTATATGCCCATCGAGTTATTCCCACTATGCGTGTGCATCGGGGCTTCGGGAATTTTATCTCCATCTGTTTGGTGTTTGCATAATTTTATATTCCCGACGAATTTGGCCGATTACCCGAAGAGTGGGAATGTGGGAGCTAACACTCCCAGACGGGAGGTAATATCCCCCTGTCTCTCCACCCCTTACGCCATCTCTGTCACGCATCTAGTGCCAGAAATGGTTCTCGACGCTTTTTCTGGCCGTAATGTGTAAACGACCACGAGCTCCATTTCGGTCTCATTTCACGACTTTCATTTCATTTTGATTGAAAATTGGAAATGTTCGCAGTCGGGCACGTTCATTGACATACAGTACGTGGAGAGTGCATTATCATTAAATCACCCGAGGAGTGGAGATTCCACCCGAGCAATAATTGCAGATTTGTTGCAAATCATAACCAGCACCAGCAAAGTTTCATCCAATGGACCTCCGGGTTAAACCCGGAGGTCCATTGGCTGAAACATTGCTTGTGTTTTTGTCCATATATACAAAATTTGAAAGTTATAGCTTGGGTAATAACTCCGTTCCGCGGGTGATTTAGTTACAATCCACTCTCCACGTACTGTACGAGTATTATCTAGACCTTTGAATGCGGTTAAATTAATATTAAGTTCATAGACTTGGGCTAATTTAGCATCCATCGACATTCTAAAAGCGTAAAATTCACCACGTGTTTCTCTTCTCTTCAGTTGCGTGATGCACATTATTTTTTAAGGGTTTTTTTTTCTTTTCTAATCGCCGCGGATCATTTGACGCAAACAAACAAAAATGTACGTTTGGTTGCACGCTCAAATCAATTGAATTAAAACTCAACCAAACTCAACTGGATTGAGTGAATATGAACCCGATTGTGTTCGTATTCACTCAACCCAGTTAATTTGGATTGGGTATTAACTTATCGGATGTTAAATTTATGAAGTAACGACATAATAATGGCACGGTTAGCGCTCAGTTAGGAGTAAAGCAGTCAAATATGCGAAGTTGTAAAATACAATTGAAAAGGTTTTAAAACATTTCATTTGTTTTATTCACAGGCTGTGGTAGAAATGACAATGATAGACCTCCTTCTCCATTGGTAAAGATACAAAATTGTGACGAACAAGATCTAAAAGGAAAGTTACAGATAGAGTGAAAGGATTGTCTTCAATGAATGTGTTACGACCACAATGTATACAAATCATTCTTTCATTCATATGTGTTCTAAAATCAGTTCAGTTATACCAGTGTTATTTGTAAAATATATTCTTAACCCTTTACCTAACGTAACGGCCAAAACCGGCCAGCGCTATTCTCCAAATCGCCAATTAATTATTTTCATTTTTTGTCTCAAAAACATAGGTTATGACCCCTCGTTGGAACTAAAAAAATTAGTTATTCAAGAATTATTTTTGCAAGTGTCGTCTGCTTTTCAGGTTAGGTTAGGGGTTAATGCCCTCTATGTATGGTCTTGTGTAAATGCGAAGATAATTGTAACTAAAATAGCAAATATTGTAGAAGTGTTTTCATTGCGACACAAGAAGTGACCAAAATTACGTAGTTCATGATTCTTTTTTACGAGATATTTGAACCACCACAGCTGATTTGTAGATATATATGATATAAGTCAAGTAATTATCTATTATTCCATCATTATTTCTTGAGATATACACTGAATGGCATAGGTAAATCTATGGCGTATTTCTCCCCTTTCTTCTGAACCTGCGCAATTAAAGACATTGCTCAGACCATGATTCTTGCAAAAGTTTTGAAAAACCAGTTCATAGTAACTATTTTGTCATTTCCAAGAAAAGAATTTATTGTACAAATTTTTATCAGGATTTCTTCCAGGACATTGTATGACTTTCCAGTTATTAGGACTCTACCATTGTGTTTGTCTCTTTATTGATAAACGTGTGTAATTTTCGGCGACATTTCAAAAGCATTCCAGAGAGTTTGGAACAAAGGTCTTGTTTATAAACTGTGTCAATATGGCTTCAGCGGGAAAGCAGCTGAATGGACTGGTGCCTACGTGCATAAAAGAAAACAAAGGGGTCTTGTTAACACTGCGTTTTCTAATTATAAACTCATTCAAGCTGGAGTACTGCAAAGCTCTGCCCTGGGTCCATTTCTCTTCCTCCTAGTATATATCAACGACATTTCTCCGATTACTGATGCCCTTGCTAGACCTCATGCCGAAGATACATATGTAACTGATAATAATAGAGATAATGTAAATCTTACTTTATCCCCAATGAAAACATAAAAAAACATTAACACGCGGCCTCGTCATTGGCTCGGTTCATTTAACCCTGTTAAAACCAAAACCAATCATATTCCATTATGGTATTAAAGACAAAACCAATTATAATACGCTATCGTTGATACCATGGTCTATGAATTTCCCGGGTATCGTGTTTGACTTTCAAAACCAGGAGCCGCAGAGCAGTGAAATTCCCACTTCTTGGATTAAACTTTATATTAAATATGATGCTTTCATACTCCATTCCCACAGTAATCCATTAAATGACATATATTTTCAAACTGTAATATATCTCGTCTCAATTTTAAAATAGTATGGGTCAGTCCATATGTATTTCTCTTCTAGTTGTAGACCCACCCACCGGACCACACAAGGCAATCTAGACAATGTATTTCTATTTCATTTCTAGAGATACAAACTAAAATAAGCTGGGTCAACAACTAGCCCCTATCAAATGGGTTAAGTGAATATGAACCCCATTGGGTTCATATTCACTCAACCCAGTTCATTTGGGTTGAGTTTTAACCCGTTTGGTTTTGGAGTGTGCCCATTGAATGAAATAAGTCTGTTTGTAATACATTTATGTACTGGACACGTTATACTATTCTGTTTTCTACAGGTACCCGTTTGCATTGGTTTACGCATCAACTAGTTTTAATTGTTTCTACAGGTATCCGTTGACTGGCAAAGGTCAAAGCATCAACAAGTTCTGTTGTATTTATAAAAAAGGTCTATTGAATGGCTTTCGTCATTCTGTAATATAGTCTGTTCTACTTGTAAAGGTATTTGCAAAATAACATTGCTCATTCTACATTGTTTTCCCATTCTCTTTCTGATCATATTCTTTGCATAAGAGAGGTCAATCTTCAATGTATTTCTCTTCTTTGTCCTATACGTAGCCGCTTAACAGTACTTGTAATCTATCGTGAGTTCTACTCTGTTTTGTGATGTTTGTTGAAGATGAAAACACAGCCCTGTGTGTCTAGTTATTATTCGAATGTTTGATGTGATTTGCACCATTGTATCTCTTGAACTAAACAAAATAAATCAGAAGCCTGATATAAGCTGTATTTCATTGTGTATAATATTCCCTATATTTTATTTCCCTTCGTTTTTTTCTTCCCTCAAAACAAATCGTATTCCTACTCACAATCGCCGAGAATGGTATTCCACTCCCAGCATCGTATTCCACTCCCAGCGTCGTATTCCACTCCCAGCATAGTATTCCACTCCCAGCATCGTATTACACTCCCAGCGTCGTATTCCACTCCCAACATCGTATTCGTATACCACACTTAACGATGACGAACTTTTTTTATATGTTTTGAAAGAAACCACAGAATTAATGATAAAGGGTTATTTTGGGAAAACAAATAACGAGATAACAATATAAATACAACAGTTCACTGCTCGAATGGGAGTACGATTGTATCCTCTCGTGGGCCGCGTGGATTAGTTCACTCGTCTAACGTCTCATGAAATAATCCTCCGTGCATCCCACTCGGAGATAAAAAATCATACTCGAATCCGTGCAGCAAAGTATTTTTTTATTTACCAACTTGCAACTGGAACCAAATCTTAAAAAATAGTATTATAAAATCAATTATGATTGATAAATTGTAACGTGTAGCATAAAAATAAGATTTATGAACAATTAGGCCCTGCGAGGCTTCTTAATTCGTTTCTTTTCGACTCGAGTCGCTTTGATTCAGAATGCTGCGAATCGTCGACACCTTCTAAAAAGCTTTCCACGTGTCTCCTTTTCAGCTTTTTACTAGAAAATTAGTTGAAGGAGGGTTCGTTTCGAAACAACTTTGATTCTATTTTTGGAATATTCCGCCTTTTTTGATTAATTGCTGAACGGTCGAGTCGCCTTTCAATACAATACCCCAGTGGAGAAATAAATATTAACACTTGTAAAGAAGGTGCAATATTTACAACACAAATAGTCGTAAGATTAAAGATTCGATTCGATTCGAAGTCTATGCCTTAATCAAACCGTGATTCAATTCTACAGTACAGTCGTCGTGGACTGGTCATGCTCTACGTGTGGGTAGTGATATCCACGTATGCGTTTACTAGGTCATAAAAAAACCATCATCAAAAATTTAATTAATAAAGCATCGGGTTGTACCGGGGCGGGTTGTACCGGGGCGGGTTGTACCCGGTGCTTTATTAATTACATTTGTAATGATTATTCCTATAATTAGTGTCTATAATCTAATATTATTGCGTCGGTGGAAATACTGCCCACGCCGTGGAAAGTGATCAGTCCACCGCGGCTCTGCTGTACTCAAAGCTGAGAATCACAGAACCCCTGTGAACAGTTAACTTGTTGGAAGCTCACAATTTCAAAGGGATAGCTGGCTACTAATACGTTTCCAGCGTGAAATTTACATTCAGTTTCCGTATTCATAATGTCTGCAAGCAAAACACAGAAGAACGACCAGACCTGCAGCATATAGACCAACGCGTCCGTGGGCTAAAAGGGAGCTCGTACTTTGTAGATTATTGACAAGAATTGAGAAAACATCCGCTAGTGGACTAAGTATCCAGACTTTATGCTGACGAAAATCAACTCCCTCTCTCTGTGCACAGATGTAGAGATTTTGTAATGTAGTCTCAAATGTGGGTCACATCTCCTTCGATTAGATCACAACACATTTACAACAGTGGATCAAGATTTGACAAAAGTATTCTATTTATTCATGTTTATGTCTCAATTCAGTTTCAGCATCTACGGTTTCATCCTGTCAGCAACACAAGTAAAAGTAAACTTTAACTCTCATACTGGTAAAGTTTTCAGCAGCAAATATTTCCCATAATGCAGTTTGATATTTAACCAAATATACCTTGTTTGACAGAGCTCAGTGAGCTCTGTCAAACAAGATATAATTGGTAAAATTTGTTGTTAAACAAGGGAAAAACAGAGTGACTGGAGAATATTTCGTCGCACCACCAAATTGCTGGGATTTAATAGCTTACACGCATATATGTGGGAAGTGGATTAATTGGTTACATTTATAGTTAAAGAAGAAAAAAAAAAACAGAGTGATTGGAGAAAATTTTGATGCTCTACCAGACTGCTGGGGTTAATTGTTTATCCTATGTTGTTTACTGACATCTCGCGCCTTGATTGTCGGATCCTATTGTACGAGTAACGTAGAGCTTATTTACTGTAAACACGAATATTGCTTGTAAATCATGAACAACGAGCAAACAAATATCTGAAATGCGCTGATTTCGCATTTGTGGTTTGTTGGGTGAGATTATAGACCCTTATGTGTAGGAAAGGAGCATAGAAATCTACCCATTCACGTTCCGGTTGAAATTCTCTTATCGTTTTTACCCCCATGGACCATGATGACATATCCCTTGCCAGTTTAGAGCAATCAACAAGTAGTAATCCATATTCATTATTTTACCGATCAATATTGGGGGTGTACCATGAAAGCCGTGATTGATCTATCACACAAATTCACAGAGTAACTATCTGCACTCTAAAATCAGTCGGGTTGAAAATCAACCCAAATCAACTGGGCAGAGTGAATATGAACCTAACGCAGTTGATTTGGGTTAATGCTTATCCCAAATGATTTTAGAGTGTGTTTCATGATTTCAGATCGTATCACGATCTCGGGGGTGGATGGGGGGGGGGGGCTGAGGGGGCGGGGAGGAGTGGGGCGTTCAAGTTGACAGAGCTAATCGCTCGCATTGGGAACTATATGTTCGTGAAAAATATATTATTCGAGCAATACTTGAGTGTACTACACAAAACACATTTTTGAACCACCCCCGGTTTTCCCAACTTATATATAGAGGATATCTACGTTGTTTTAGTGAATATCCGGAATTATCTCATGAGTGTGGACCTGAAAGTTTTATTTTTCACGAGCGCATGCGCGAGGGAAAATAAATAATACTTTCAGGTCCACACGAATTTTATTTTTATTAGAAGATACGTTACATTTTCTGCACAATATCAGCCTAATTCGACTGCAAACAGTTTCACGACAATAACAACAATCCGCCGATCGTTCCTTCAAGGCGGCATCATGCGCCGAAGCGTAACGTCATTTAGGAAGCTACTGGGGGATATTTCTTGATATCCATCGAGTCTATGAATATTAACAAATATCTTTTAGATAATTTGCGATAATTCAAAGGCTAGCATATAATAGAGATCATTCCAGATAATGACTAAATACAGTAGATTTTCTTTTTTAATTATAATATTCTACGAGACATTTTATTGCACCATATCCAGCCAATTCATCCCCAAATGCGAACGTTTCAAAACAATAACAAAGCTCAACTGATCGTTCCTTCAGGGCGATGTGATACGACGTAGCCTAATTCGACTGCAAACAGTTTCAAGACAATAACAACAATCCGCTGATCGTTCCTTCAAAGCGGCATCATGCGCCGAAGCGTAACGTCATTTAGGAAGCTACGGAGGGATATTTGTCGATATCCATCGAGTCGATGGATATCGAGAAATATCTTTTAGATAATTTGCGATAATTCACAGGCTAGCATATAATAAAAATGCTTTATCAAATGTAAGACTCGAATCCCAATAGTTTCACAGAAACTTTTAAGTCAGAATTTGGTCTTCGTGCGCTCTTGCCACCACTACTGCCAATAAGTAGGCGATGATAGTATTTTGAAAATCACAAATTGACTAAAGCATGTATTGTATGATGTTTCTGTGCATGCCATAGTTAGATCTGTTTATTATGTGATTTGTATACGGGTTCAAAGGTTAAATAATAATAATATTTGCAACATATTAACCCTGTGAACACTGGTGGCAACTTCCATGTCAGTTCAAATGCAGCAACGGTCCATATTCATTATTTGGGGGAAGTCCGATCAATATTTTCAACGTGGAGCCTAGGGGTTGCACGTTGAAAATATTTATTGGTCTACACAACTCTTAACTTAGCAGGCATCCTACGTAATGAAGGTTTGACGTACCATGTCCCTGGGCAGGTAAAGCGGCCTCTCGTGTTCAAAGGGTTAAAAGCTAAAGAGTGTGCGACACGAATACGTCATTCAAGTAAATTTTCAGCTTACTTGTATTGGTATTTTAGTGAGCTCTGCCAAATGTCTAGTACGGTGACCAAACACGCAAAAGCGGCTCAGATAATGATTGAGTGGTTCATCAAATCTATACTATTCAAAAAAGTAGGTGATATTTGATAAAAGTGAGATATATTTTAATATTTTCACCAAAAAGACAGTTGAGGCATTGCACTGTGACATCTGGTGAATGATTTCAGCGATAGTTGGGTGTCTGACAGGCACACATTCCACGCACTGTGCTGTAGAAGACATGGACGGTCAGTCAGAGAGTTTACCTCGTTCAGTCCAAGTCCGCAATACCTTGTAAATCCTCCTCCTCGGTTCACGAGACAAGCGCGGATCCGACGTGGCTTACTCCTCACCAAACGTCCAATATCAGCTTGACTGATGTTATTCCATTCTTCCTGCAGTGCAGCGGCGAGTTCCTGGACATTGGTGGGGTGGGGGGGGGGGGGGGGGTGGGCTGTTGGCGTTATCGTAGACGCCTGCAATTCATATCCCAGACGTGCTCGATTGGTGAAAGGTCTGGACTTAGTGCTGGCCAAGGCAGTGTAGTGATGTTCTGCTCCTGGAGAAACTCTGTAGCGACACGGGCCCTGTTTGCTCTTGCATTGTCATCTTGGAAAATGAATCGTCGGTCGTGAGGTCGCTCAAATGGCACCACATGAGCTGCTAACATGTTGTCACGGTAGTACTGCCCTGTGACACGCCCTTGGATTATGCCTCCCCGCACTTTAACCGATCCACCACCAAAACGATCCTGCTGTCTAACGGTAACGTCATGGTATCGTTCGTTCCGCCACCGCCACACCCTTTTTGCCTGTCGTGAAAGTCAAGAGTGAACCTCGATTCATCGGAAAACATGACGTTGCTCCACCGACAATTGTTTCACCGCTGTCGTGCTCCACACCAATTACACCTTGCCGCGATGTGACGTTCAGTCAAACGTGGAATTATTCGAGGTAGTTGAGCGTACACATTCCAGCTGTGTAGGCGATTTGGAATAGTCTGCCCACTGACTCGCACATCTGTCGCTCGGTACAGCTTCTGTCCAATTTCTGAGGCACTTTGATGGCGGTTACGTAATATGGTTCGGATGAAACGATCCTGGTTTGCAGTTGTCGCCCTTGGACGGCCTGAACGACGTTTGCCATCAAGATTGCCTATCTGACTGTAGCGTGACCACAACCTGCTAATCACCGAATGTGTAGCGTTGAAAATTTAAGCCTGTCTTTTGCCAGCTTCCAACATACCAACGGCACGTAAACGTTCGTCACGTGTCAGTCTTTGCATACCTCAAAAGTTACGTTTCGTCTAGAAACTATTGATGAACGAGTTTATACCAAGAAACGAACGATGAGACGTCCGAAAAAGCCCGTCCAGCACAATTGGAAATTTCAAAATAGACTCCACAGACATTAACGTTTTTCAAAAAAAAAACCTGCACGAAGTTTTCGTGGGCCGGTAAGAGGCATGATCCACATTAACGCGGCGCTCGTGCAGAAAACCTGCGCGACGTTTTCGTGGCCCAGTGACAGTCATGATCCACACGAAACTTGTTAACATATTGATGTGTCCAATCACGTGTATCCAATACCATTTTCTGACAATTTCCAACATCAATTTGGATATCCCCTACTTTTTTGAACAGTATATATAACTGAAATCTGTTTTAGAGCCTGCAGTTCATTTTCAGGAATATTGCCACCCGATTGTAAAAGCGTTCAGGCGTGCGTGTCTGTTCAAGGGGGATAACTATGTCTTAGTCACACCCAAGTCATAAAAGGTTCTTTTGGCTGGTTGTCTGTATAGCTGTATATGCAACTGAAAATTAAATACTGCATCTTCTTACTAATTTTGTTTACCTGTAAAAATATCAATCAGACTTTAGTGGAGGCTTTGCATTCACGGTACATTATTTTGTATCTGAGTATAAATTTTTGAGATTTAGATGTGAAATCGCTCTAAAGTAATGGGACATGTTTATCATAATGAATCTAGCATAGCTGTTTCACATCACAACATCCCAGTTTAATCAATGATACACATACATTATCATGACCATGTGCATGTCCTCTAATTTGTATCAGATTCTCGGTCGTGTTTACAATCAGATCTCAACGAGCCCATCAGGGCTCGTTGTGATCCGATTGTAAACACGACCGAGAAACTGATACAAATTACAGGACACGCATTTGGTCATGATAATACATTTATCTAACAATCCCGTTACATAAAGCCCGTTTTTCCGTTTTCAGTTTAAATTGGGTTGGAATTGGTCAAAATTTTGAATTTCGTATTTTAGTGCGTAATAACAATGCATATAATGACATTATTTGTCATAGCGCGGTGTTTACCGGAAGTTGAATCTATATGATACGGAATCAGAATGAGTCGTCTATATGATACGGAATCGGAACACATTATGCGATACGTACCGTTTCTCGTGGTTTTCAGGCCCAAATCTATATGATTGTAAGATAAATCCTTATACATGAAACAATACAGACGAATATTGGCCAGGTAGCCAGCTAAGTAACCAAGTGTATATATGACGTGGGAGTACATTTGCTCAGTGGTGACAGCATTGGACTTCAACCCGAAAGGTCCATAGTTCGATCCCTTCCAGGGGGAACTATATCGTGTCCTTGGGCAAGACACTTAATCCCTATTTCCCACGCTAGAGGGCGGTGGTGCTGTGTATTATAGCGTACTGCACATCGATGGTAATCTACTGTCTTGTCTTCAACCTAACCCTGCTAGTGTGGAGTTAGTACGCTGAGGAGACAAACAACTGCTCGCCGTTGTTCTCTCTGCATACCCCGGCTGTGTACTGCCCCACAAGAAGTGACCGCGGCTGTTGAAAGTGTCGTTAATCCCCCCCCAAATGTATATATATATATCATGTCATTCAGGTTGTTTTTTGTTTTTAACATAGGCACCAAAATCTATGTATATTTCACACTTAACTGATGAAGCTATCAATTAATATACAGAGATAGTTAAGAATGTAACACCTTACGGAACGCATTATATAGATTTACAGGTGATATATAGGGTCCTTAACAGATGATGTCGTCATGCTGTATACAGAGATAGTTAAGAATGTAACACCTTACGGAACGTATTATATAGATTTACAGGTGATATTTTGTGTCCTTAACAGATGATGTCATCATGCTGTATACAGAGGTAGTTAAGAATGTAACACCTTACTGAACGCATTATATAGATGTACAGGTGATATATAGTGTCCTTAACAGATGATGTCGTCATGCTGTATACAGGAATAGTTAAGAATGTAACACCTTACGGAACGCATTATATAGATGTACAGGTGATATATAGTGTCCTTAACAGATGATGTCGTCATGCTGTATACAGAGATAGTTAAGAATGTAACACCTTACGGAACGTATTATATAGATTTACAGGTGATATTTTGTGTCCTTAACAGATGATGTCGTCATGCTGTATACAGAGATAGTTAAGAATGTAACACCTTACGGAACGTATTATATAGATTTACAGGTGATATATAGTGTCCTTAACAGATGATGTCGTCATGCTGTATACAGAGATAGTTAAGAATGTAACACCTTACGGAACGTATTATATAGATTTACAGGTGATATTTTGTGTCCTTAACAGATGATGTCGTCATGCTGAATACAGAGATAGTTAAGAATGTAACACCTTACGGAACGTATTATATAGATTTACAGGTGATATATAGTGTCCTTAACAGATGATGTCGTCATGCTGAATACAGAGATAGTTAAGAATGTAACACCTTACTGAACGCATTATATAGATTTACAGGTGATATTTTGTGTCCTTAACAGATGATGTCGTCATGCTGTATACAGAGATAGTTAAGAATGTAACACCTTACGGAACGTATTATATAGATTTACAGGTGATATTTTGTGTCCTTAACAGATGATGTCGTCATGCTGTATACAGAGATAGTTAAGAATGTAACACCTTACGGAACGTATTATATAGATTTACAGGTGATATATAGTGTCCTTAACAGATGATGTCGTCATGCTGTATACAGAGATAGTTAAGAATGTAACACCTTACGGAACGTATTATATAGATTTACAGGTGATATTTTGTGTCCTTAACAGATGATGTCGTCATGATGTATACAGAGATAGTTAAGAATGTAACACCTTACGGAACGTATTATATAGATTTACAGGTGATATATAGTGTCCTTAACAGATGATGTCGTCATGCTGTATACAGAGATAGTTAAGAATGTAACACCTTACGGAACGTATTATATAGATTTACAGGTGATATATAGTGTCCTTAACAGATGATGTCGTCATGCTGTATACAGAGATAGTTAAGAATGTAACACCTTACGGAACGTATTATATAGATTTACAGGTGATATTTTGTGTCCTTAACAGATGATGTCGTCATGCTGAATACAGAGATAGTTAAGAATGTAACACCTTACGGAACGTATTATATAGATTTACAGGTGATATATAGTGTCCTTAACAGATGATGTCGTCATGCTGTATACAGAGATAGTTAAGAATGTAACACCTTACGGAACGTATTATATAGATTTACTGGTGATATATAGGGTCCTTAACAGATGATGTCGTCATGCTGTATACAGAGATAGTTAAGAATGTAACACCTTACGGAACGTATTATATAGATTTACAGGTGGTATTTTGTGTCCTTAACAGATGATGTCGTCATGCTGTATACAGAGGTAGTTAAGAATGTAACACCTTACGAACGTATTATATAGATTTACAGGTGATATATAGTGTCCTTAACAGATGATGTCGCCATGCCGTATACAGAGATAGTTAAGAATGTAACACCTTACGGAACGTATTATATAGATTTACAGGTGATATATAGTGTCCTTAACAGATGATGTCGTCATGCTGTATACAGAGATAGTTAAGAATGTAACACCTTACGGAACGTATTATATAGATTTACAGGTGATATATAGGGTCCTTAACAGATGATGTCGCCATGCTGTATACAGAGATAGTTAAGAATGTAACACCTTACGAACGTATTATATAGATTTACAGGTGATATATAGGGTTCTTAACAGATGATGTCGTCATGCTGTATACAGGAATAGTTAAGAATGTAACACCTTACAGAACGTATTATAGATGTACAGGTGATATATAGTGTCCTTAACAGATGATGTCGTCATGCTGTATACAGAGATAGTTAAGAATGTAACACCTTACGGAACGTATTATATAGATTTACAGGTGATATATAGGGTCCTTAACAGATGATGTCGTCATGCTGTATACAGGAATAGTTAAGAATGTAACACCTTACGAACGTATTATATAGATTTACAGGTGATATTTTGTGTCCTTAACAGATGATGTCGTCATGCTGTATACAGGAATAGTTAAGAATGTAACACCTTACGGAACGTATTATATAGATTTACAGGCGATATGTAGGGTCCTTAACAGATGATGTCGCCATGCTGTATACAGAGGTAGTTAAGAATGTAACACCTTACGGAACGTATTATATAGATTTACAGGTGATATTTTGTGTCCTTAACAGATGATGTCGTCATGCTGTATACAGAGATAGTTAAGAATGTAACACCTTACTGAAAGTATTACATAGATTTACAGGTGATATATAGAGTCCGTAACAGATGATGACATCACGCCGTAAACACAGATAGTTAAGAATTCAACACCTTACTGAATATATTAAACAGAATTAGAGGTAATACATAGTGTCCTTAACAGATAATGCCGTCATGTAGTATACATGGATGATTAAGAATTCAACACGTTATTGAACGTATTATACAGAATTACAGGTGATACACAGGGCCCGGTAAATCTATTTTGTGGGGTTCGAATTGAATCTCAAATAAAATATCGAACTGAATCGAATCGAATCCTGAATAACGAGTCACTGTGTACTCCACATTGAGTTGTGTTAAAAATCAGTCCAAATCAACTGGGTTGAGTGATTATGAACCTGATTGGGTCTATAATCACTCTACCCAGTCGATTTGGGTTAATGTTTAATCCAACTGATTTTTGAGTGTGGCAATTAAGCTTGTTGGAAGTGCACGATAGGGCTCCTTTTTTACTCCGAGAGATTGGATCCCCCTTGCCATCTTTTACACTAGTAGCTCCATCAATATCTCATACTCCCCATTAACTACCCTATGTTACATTTCTTCTCAATCTTACCCTGAGTGTGAGCTGTTTTGTTGTTGGTTGTGTTGTTGTTGTTGTTGTTGAGAAGGATATTAAGCAAAGTCTTTTACACTACCTTCTTTTGAAATTCATACGTCTGACTTAAATGTACCATCAAAGATTCAATGGAATGGTCCATGTTCGTTTCTGTGGATTTCGGCTGATGTTTAGGCATTCTCATTGTTACCTTTTAACCCTTTACCTAACCTGAAAAGCAGACGACACTTGCAAAAATAATTCTTGAATAACTAATTTTTTTCATATTTTGTCTCAAAAGCATAGGTTATGACCCCTCGTTGGAACGAGCTCTACGAGCTCGTTCCAACGAGGGGTCATAACCTATGATTTTGAGACAAAAAATGAAAAAAATAATGAAATTAATTGGCGATTTTTGAGAATAGCGCTGGCCGTTTTTGGCCGTTACGTTAGGTAAAGGGTTAACAACCCGGACCACCTATCGATTGAAAAAATGCCTGTTTCTTGTTCCAGATCAATCAAGGTCATCAGTGTTCCATAGTAACCACCATCTATCCTATGGTCAGCTTATATCACTGTATTGAACATTACTATGGTGATCTACCAGCCTTGTAGTCTTGTATTATTACTGCATTGTACCATTACTATTGGTTACCACCATTCTCTCCTGTACCAGAGTATCTCAACCATTAGTAACTTGTGGTAAAACTACGGGCCTTAGTACATAAATGTCGCTAGTGCTCCCAGCTGAAACCACGGGCTTTGTACAATAATGTCGCTTATGGTCCAAGCTAAAACCACTGGCCTTGGTACCTTAATATCGCTAATAGTCCCAGTTAAAACTACGGGCCTTAATACATTAATGCCGCTAGTGGTCCCAGTTAAAACTACGGGCTTTGTACAATAATGTCGCTTATGGTCCAAGCTAAAACCACTGGCCTTGGTACCTTAATATCGCTAATAGTCCCAGTTAAAACTACGGGCCTTAATACATTAATGCCGCTAGTGGTCCCAGTGAAAACTACTGGCCTTGGTACAATAATGTCGCTAATGGTCCCAGTTAAAACCACGGGCCTTGGTACAATAATGTCGCTATTGGTCCCAGTTAAAACTACGGGCCTTAATACATTAATGCCGCTAGTGGTCCCAGTTAAAACTACTGGCCTTGGTACAATAATGTCGCTAATGGTCCCAGTTAAAACCACGGGCCTTGGTACAATAATGTCGCTATTGGTCCAAGCTAAAACCACGGACCTTGGTACATTAATGACGCTAATGTTCCCAGTTAAAACTATGGGCCTTGGTGCTTTAATGTCGCTAATGGTCCCAGTTAAAACTGTGGGCCTTAGTACATTAATGTCGCTAATGGTCCCATTTAAAACTACGGGCCTTAATACATTAATGCCGCTAGTGGTCCCAGTTAAAACTACGGGCCTTAGTACATTAATGCCGCAAAGTGGTCCCAGTTAAAACTACTGGCCTTAATACATCAATGTCGCTAATGGTCCCAGTTAAAACTGTGGGCCTTAGTACATTAATGTCGCTAATGGTCCCAGTTAAAACTGTGGGCCTTAGTACATTAATGTCGCTAATGGTCCCAGTTAAAACTACGGGCCTTAATACATTAATGCCGCTAGTGGTCCCAGTTAAAACTACGGGCCTTGGTATATTAATGTCGATAATGGTCCCAGTTAAAACCACGGGCCTTGGTACAATAATGTCGCTATTGGTCCAAGCTAAAACCACGGACCTTGGTACATTAATGACTCTAATGTTCCCAGTTAAAAATCTGGGCCTTGGTGCTTTAATGTCGCTAATGGTCCCAGTTAAAACTGTGGGCCTTAGTACATTAATGTCGCTAATGGTCCCAGTTAGAACTACGGGCCTTGGTACAGTAATGTCGCTAGTGGTCCCAGTTAAAACTACGGGTCTTGGTACATTAACGTCGCTAATGGTGCCAGTTAAAACTACGGGCCTTGGTACATTAATGTGGCTAGTGGTCCCAGTTAGAACTACGAGCCTTGGTACCTTAATTTTGAAATCTTATCATATCCTCTATTGCCGAAGCTGAAAATGAATTCAAGATGGTGAAATTACTGCCAAACAAGATAATGACCAGCACATTTGATATATGAAATATTATACTGCACAGTGCAGTATTTTAAATCGATGTGCGGTACACACTTCTATCTATTGATCTTCTAATCCCTGCGGAATGAGTTCGTAAATTGGTTTGATCCCCAGGTTGGTTAATATAATTAAATAGTTTTGAACTTACCTCTCGGGTATATGATATATTACAAGCCTCTGTAGGAGGTTGGGCAATGAGATGGAACCCAGTATTTTATTATCAATGTCTGAACAGCCATCAACATATTATAGTCAAAACACAACACAACAGGACTCGGAACCATTGTAGTCACACGTGGCTCAGCTTAATCCACTAGACGAAAATGAAACAAAACCAGCCCAACCGTGACAGTGAGATCCCTAACTATAATTGTTATGACAGACATTACAGGTGGAATGATTTACTGAGACAAAAAACTCATGCAGTTAACTTTTACCCGCAAAAATCGAATTCCGAGGACAATCATTAAACATTTAAACGAGAAAGTACAAAATTAAATGGCAGCTCAATGGATTTGCTTAGTAAAGCACGTTGAAAATATTAACAGGTCCTCCCCAAATAATAAAACTTAACTCTTTCTATTGACACCATCAACGTCATACCTGTGTTCAAACGGCTATGAAGCACAATACAAATCTCAGCTGTGGCACCTTCTGCTTAAACCCGGAGCATTCAGCTGAAACTTAGCTTGGCAATGTATACATGATGTTATAACTGAAACTTCGGCACGTGGATCAAACAGCGCCTAGTATAACAGGCACCAGAAAAACTCTCAAAAAATAACACAAAACAAAAAAACAAACAAAACAACTAAGACTACATTATGGTAAACCTTACAACCGACTGTTATTATAAGGTGGGCGGAATGGGTGTATTCTTGTAGTATGTGAGGGAAACGACTCTAGAACTAAATATGTCTTTTTTCGCGCAATGAGAAAGATTGCGAGTGGTGCACGGATCCGAGGTTACCTTTGTTTGTGACAACGTTAATCATAGAAAGATTGCGAGTGGTGGACGGATCCGTGGTTACCTTTGTTTGTGACAACGTTAATCAAAGAAAGATTGCGAGTGGTGGACGGATCCGAGGTTACCTTTGTTTGTGACAACGTTAATCAAAGAAAGATTGCGAGCGGTGGACGGATCCGAGGTTACCTTTGTTTGTGACAACGTTAATCAAAGAAAGATTGCGAGTGGTGGACGGATCCGAGGTTACCTTTGTTTGTGACAACGTTAATCAAAGAAAGATTGCGAGTGGTGGACGGATCCGAGGTTACCTTTGTTTGTGACAACGTTAATCAAATAGATACTTCTTACTACCAGGGATCCTGTGCACATGAATCAACAATTAGTTGTTTTTTATGGGTTAACCCTTTACCCAACGAATCGGCCGCATCCGCCCGCGTAATATGAAAATTCAGCTGTTGAAAAAATATTATTTTTCAAAAAATTTCAACTAAACCATATCATGTGACCCCTCGTTGGAACGAGCTCGTCGAGCTCGTTCCAACGAGGGGTCACATGATATGGTTTTGTTGAATTTTTTTGAAAAATTTGAAAAAATGATATTTAAAATAATAAATTTTGATATCGTCTGCGCTGGGTAAAGGGTTAAGGTAAGGCGTCAATATTAATGTCGGGTCAGTCAAATTTACGTGGTCCTTCCTACACCGACAAATAGGCAAGGACGTGGCTAGAGGTTTCTGATTGGAGGTGGGGTGTAGGGTACTGAATTTATAACGAGGGGTAGGGACCGGGGGAACCACCCTCCCGGTCTCTTCCCCTAGTTGGAAATTCATTATCGAGAAAAAGTTTGAAAATGAAGCCATGAAAGGAGGCATAAAATTGCTTCTAGTAATTGAAATGCCAACACATTTTTGATAGAATTATCAGGTTATTATTATTTGATATTATTCTGGGAATTGAATATTTCCTACACAAATGCTCAAGCTTAGAACTTTGAGCAATTCACATTGACCTAACATTAAATCAGACCTCAGGCAGGAATGATCAGTGTTGGATGTTTAATCATTGCTTTTTAACCGTGAATGATGGAATTAATTAACGATAACGATTGTACATGATGTGATTTTCTTGAAGAGCTTTTCGAAAACTTTTTTATTACGATAAGTAAATGTACTATAGAAATCTCGTACCGATTGGCACCATGCATACTTATGAAGCTCGGGATTACATACACAGCAGTTGTAAATAGAAACAGCTGGAATTTTTGCCGATTTGAAACCGAGTTGGAATTTTGGAAAGTAAAGGAGACATCAGCATCACCAAAGAAGCTCTAAAATCCAGATATATGGAATTTCCATCTACTCATGACTTACCCTCCGAGTTTCCAACAAAAGGAAATTTTGGTGAGGATTGTCACCATGTCCCTGCATATAGGATTGGGTTGTAGGAAGTTGAACGGATCATTTTATGTTATTACTTCTAAAATGTTGTGATTACAGGACAACAGCTAAATGTAACTCACACCTGGGAGTGTGCTTCCTTACGCGACTGGATCAACAAATGCCTCAAGGCGAGACTGGAATGGGGCAGTGGACGCAGAATAACAAATGAGCGCAAAGAAGAACTATAAGACCGTCACAAGAATGTCGTTGAAGCATACACAGTGCTCCCATATATACGTTTTATGATTCTGGAAACTGGAACCACGAGCTTGTCAGCGCTTTTTCGTGACGAAGAGGAGGATCCTACAAATAAGAGAGTCCAGCAAAGGTTTCAGAATGTAGGTGCCCGTACTACAGCTTCCCGCTGCCCCTGGGTACAGGCAGCAACACATAAACACAAGTTGCCGCAATACCCCAACACACACTTTATTTATTCGCTAATAAATTTCCCAGAAGTATTGAGTTTTTAACTATTATACCAGGTGATGGTATTCTAACGAATGTGTCTAGATGTTGTTGGAATGTTAGTCAGGTCCTGAATCATCACAGTTGAGACAAATCTGATTTACACTTCTCGTCTTTCAACTGGTAATCACCGCACTCAGTCCCCTGAAAAAGACACTTTGTTTGTACAGTGCAAGTGCCAGACCATGCTTTTTGTATTATGCATATATTTTAACACAACAAATGACTGGTGAAACAAGGGACGGATCCAGAGCCCCCCCCCCCCCCCCCCCCCCCCACATTTTCGCCAGTTATGTTAATCTCGTGTTGGTTCAGTTTCGATGGATTTCGGATCATTTTTTGGAGTAAGTGTCAGCAAACGCTAAAATGTATACAGTCTGTTAAAAATCGGTTAACTGGAGAAGATCGTAATCTTACAGACATACAAGTACCAAATCCATCCACAGACAAGACAATCCATAGACTGTATTGCTGTCACCGTCTGGTAAAGCACACAGGTGAGGTCTATTTATCAGCCTTAGTCGTTACGACCAAAGCTGATAAATAGACCTCACCTGTATGCTTTACAGACGCTTTTTAACGGAAACAAAGTGTGAAATGTTTCAAATACATCTCCTGAAAAATCTCAAAATATCCACTCAGACGCATGGAAATGTGGGTTTTGAAACCCTGGAATTTAAAATTTTCACACCGACGACAATCCATCGCCCGATCCAGAACCCCCCCCCCCCTCCCCTCCCCACTTTGAAAATGATTCTGCCGCCCCTGCTTGCGAAGGTAAAGGGCCTTTTACCTCCATTTTTAATTCATTCAACAAATTATATATTCTACATCTAACATTTAAGTTAACTTTATTCTATTATCTCAAAAATAATTCAATCAGAAATATTGTCACGAAGCTAAACACGATAACTTATTTTAGTATTTGAAAACATTCCTCGCGGGGTTCGTTCCTTATTTTCGTCGCTTATCTGTTTTCATCTTTCGTATGTCCACTGAAGGATGAGTTAATTATGTACATTATAAAGTTTGAAGATTGAGAACGCCCTTATTGCTGGCTTACGGTTGTTTTCTCTTTCAGTGTGTGACACCACATCTTAATAATACAAAAGAGTTGTTATTACCCTGAAACCAAAGAATTAGTAAACATAATAACCCTTCTACTTACCGATGGTTTGTTGTGGATGTCACGTGAGAAGGTTGTGCCTCCCCACTGCTCATGTCCCCAATCCTCTATTTGATGATACACCGCACGTTCTTTTTTTTCAATTTTACTAACAAACATAATATTTCTTGTATCACCAAATATCCACATATCACGTTACTGTCTCATCCCATCTCCTCATTATGCTCACGGTGTATCTTATTCTTCTCGGCAAGACATTCAATACTGATTACTAATGTTTCTGCACGGTGGCTATACGTACTGCATCCTTATGGTGTACTTGACTACAGCCACTAAAAATCCTGTGTGTGCGGTGTTAATACTTTGAGGAGTCTGACAGTTATTCGCGCTGTTGTCTCCTGGTACTCCGCCTTCCGTCCTCTCCCCGTAAACTGTCCTACACCAGGTGAACATGACTGTCGAACGTGTCGTTAAACCTCTAATAAATAAATAAATAAATAAATAAATAAATAAATAAATGAATAAATAAATAAATAAATATCCTGTTCTCCAAGAAAGGGTAGTTACCTGAATTTGAACAGCATTGATGTACCGTTTGGGCACCCTTAAATACAGTTTCTCTTCCTACCGCAAAATGCCCAAAGACCTATTTGCTCGCATATTTTCCAATCTCAGTTACAGCCCTGATAACGTTATATCTCCAGTGACATTTTTCTGTGGGTAGTCCGCCGTTCTGGGGTTTTTATCTCTACTTAACTGGTTGAGAGCAAGAATATTTTTGGTGGTCTGAGTTTGTTTTTCAGGAATTTGTTCTATTACAAATTATTGGAGAGTGCCCATAGGCACTCTCCAGTAATTGTTAATAGAACAAATTATATATAAATAAAATATTATATGCGTTTGACAGAATATGAAACATGAGACAGGAAAATGTTGGCTTTTGATCTGGTACCTCCATTTTTGAAAGTCCTGAGTGTGACTTCTTGCGCTCAACCAGCTAATAAATCTCGATCAATTCCATCGATCCTGACTTGATATTTGAGTCTCAAATATTCTGGAACGACAGTTTTCACCCCGACTGTACAGGAGAGCTTCCAAATGATTGAGGAAACAGACCTCTCCATATCATATCTATTCTGTCCACCCGAGCCTTCTTCTGACACTGTTGTATTGCTCGCCTTGCTATCCATACGCTCGATTTCTCTGCAGTGTTTCCGCCCACTTTAAATGTGCCTGTTTTAGTTTCATCACATTCGAACCAGATGCTACACTCCGCAGACAAATCAAATCCAAATCGTGTCTCTCACAATAACCGCATTGCAGTCATTCACTTTTCAAGTTTGAATTGGTTGAGAATATGTCACCCTCCATACAATACAGCGGTCGTGGACTGGTTATAATCCACGCATGGCAGTGATGTCCACGTATGCGTTTACCAAGTAATAAAAATCATCACCAGCAAAAGTTTAGTTAATGAAGCAGCGGACTGTACGGGATGTTTCATTAATTAAATGATGATAATTCCTATAATTAGTGTTAGGAATCTAACACTATTGCCTCCGTGGAAACTTGCCCACCCGTGGAAAGTGTCCAGTCATCGGCGGCTGTACTGTACACAGTTCGCTTGAGTGTGTTTCTTTGGATACCACTTCTGTGATGCTTTGGCAGCAAGTTTGACAGTGTGAGAACAGACGACAAAATGAGCACTAAACCAGTATTGAGGGTATATAATCATTGAATATAACACCCGTGTAAGCTGAAGGATTAAATTGTTACTGATCCTCCCCATTTCACGCCTATTTCACCGTATACAATGTCGTATAAGAGAACAGTGTTTTGGGCAACAGGATTGAAAGATTGAAAGAGTTACTTCTTACGAAAGTACTCCCAGGAAAATTAATAACTTATGTTCCAGTAAGACTATATTTCTCGCCAGTAGTAGGAGATGTCGGTTTCATGCTGGTTTACCCGGACCCCGTACCCTGACCCCCGCGCCCAGGCCTTTTTAGGCTCCCAACCCCTCCATGTGCCCAAGCCTGTTAGGCCCCCTCACCCTCCCTGCACCCAAAGCCCCTTAGACACCCTCCCTGTGCCTAAAACCTGTTAGGCGCCCTTCCCCATGCCCAGAGCCCCTTTAGGTCATACGCACTCTTTTTGTGCCCAAGATGTCGGATGACAAGATGGCGTCTTCCCCCATGACGTGGCTACCATAATACACAAAGTGGGAGGGATCCCCCTCCCTGTACCCAAAGCCTATTGGGACCCAAGATGGCGGCCAAAGATGGCGGATGACAAGATGGCGGCTTCCCCCATGACGTGGCTACCATAATACCTAAAGTGGGAGGGATCCCCCTCCCTGTAACCAAAGCCTATTGGGACCCAAGATGGCGGATGACAAGATGGCGGCTTCCCCCATGATATCTGTGACGTGGCTACCATAATACACACAGTGGGAGGGCTCCCCCTCCCTGTACACAAAGTCCATTGGGACCCAAGATGGCGGCCCAAGATGGCGGATGACAAGATGGCGTCTTCCCCCATGACGTGGCTACCATAATACACAAAGTGGGAGGGATCCCCCTCCTTCCCTGTACCCAAAGCCTATTGGGACCCAAGATGGCGGCTTCCCCCATGACGTAGCTACCATAATACATAAAGTGGGAGGGCTCCCCCTCCCTGTACCCAAAGCCTATTGGGACCCAAGATGGAGGCCCAAGATGGCGGATGACAAGATGGCGCCTTCCCCCATGACGTGGTGGCTACCATAATACAGACTAAAACTAAGAGCACAAAGCGTCTATGCCTTTTGAAGCGCACATTATCCCTCCCCGTACCCAAGTCCCCCATCAGTAACCGCTATGTTTCCAAATCAGTGATCGCTATGTTGTATTCTTTTACGTGAGTGCATCTCTAAAAGATGTGTGGGCCGCCATCTTGTTTACGTCACAGATATCATGGGAAAAGACGCCATTTTGTCATCCGCTATCTTGGGCCGCCATCTTGGGTCCCAATGGGCTTTGGGTACAGGGAGGGGGAGCCCTCCCACTTTGTGTATTATGGTAGACACGTCATGGGGGAAGACGCCATCTTGTCATCCGCCATCTTGGACCGCCATCTTTGGTCCCAATAGGCTTTGGGTACAGGGAGAGGGAGCCCTCCCACTGTGTGTGCTATGGTAGCCACGTAATGGGAAAGACGCCATCTTGTCATCCGCCATCTTGGGCCGCCATATTGGGTCCCAATAGGCTTTGGGTACAGGGAGGGGGATCCCTCCCACTTTATGTATTATGGTAGCCACGTCATGGGGGAAGCCGCCATCTTGGATCGTCATCTTGGGTCCCAATAGGCTTTGGGTACAGGGAGGGAGGGGGGTCACTCCCACTTGGTGTATTATGGTAGCCACGTCATGAGGGAAGACGCCATCTTGTCATCCTCCATCTTGGGCCGCCATCTTGGGTCCCAATGGACTTTGCGTACAGGGAGGGGGAGCCCTCCCACTGTGTGTATTATGGTAGGCACGTCACAGATATCATGGGTGGAAGCCGCCATCTTGTCATCCGCCATCTTGGGCCGCCATCTTGGGTCCCAATAGGCTTTGGGTACAGGGAGGGGGATCCCTCCCACTTTATGTATTATGGTAGCCACGTCATGGGGGAAGCCGCCATCTTGTCATCCGCCATCTTGGGTCCCAATAGGCTTTGGGTACAGGGAGGGGGATCCCTCCCACTTTATGTATTATGGTAGCCACGTAATGGGGGAAGACGCCATCTTGTCATCCGTCATCTTGGGCACAAAGAGGGTGCGTGTGACCTAAAGGGGCTCTGGGCATGGGGAGGGGCGCCTAACAGGTTTTAGGCACGGGAGGGTGCCTAAGGGGCTTTGGGTACAGGGAGGGTTGAGGAGAGCCTAAACAGGCCTGGGTCCGGGTAAACCAGCATGAAACCGACATCTCCTACTACTCTCGCCCTCTGATTGGAGCTCGCGTAGGTTCTTCTATATTTACGGCTCCAGTAGCATATGTTACCGTCTGACGTTACCACGCGAAATATTTGAAATGACGGTGCTCATCTCGCAATTATTCCATCGTCGGTTTTTCACACGTTCAGCGATGTATCAAATGAGGTATTGTTCAAATTTCAAATCCGTTTCCGATCTGAAGTAAAATGGAGTGACCTCGACCTTCATCTGCTTATTTGTACAGTGACATCGTGGGATACACGAAAGGTTTCTTTACTAAACCTGTTATCGTTAAAAGGAGTTAGTTCATTTCACAATGTGGGTTTGGGCTATGCGTAGGGTCTTATTAGAACAGATGCATCGTTGACGATAACATGATCCGAGGTTTGCGGCTCGGAGCGTATATTCAAACGAGATGCTCCGAATGTAAGCCCCTAGTCCCAAACCTCAGACCATGTTAGCGTCAATTCATCACAAGAATATATATTGTCAGGAGCAAGTGTTATTATTAGGAAGGGTGAAAACGCGACTTAGTTTTTTGAGGTTATAGTATAATATATGTTCACTGGTACAAGAAGAATCACAATGCCTAGGCCTTTCTAGTAGCTTTGCTTTCAGTTGAAATTGTACATAATTTCCAAAATTTGACCTGGACTTTCAAAGACACTGTCTAAAACCTTAGTAAATAAATTTATTACACACCTCTTCTATGTAACCCCCATCTACAGCAACAGTAAACTATTCAGAAAATGAAACTCTGTTCCGCACAATGGTTGAGGGACTATTTTTAAATGGAAGCGAAATTTCACTGGAAATTTCTACAAATCGTGCATTGCAATTACAGTTTGAATCGCTAGCGATAGCTAAAACTCGTCCCCTGCGTTCCACTGTGTTCTATGTGCCAGTAGGCTGCCAGTAGGCACATAGAACACATTAAAACGCAGAGGACGAAATAGTAACACGGGGTCTCCTTGCAAGTTTGGTTGACCATAAAATGTGTTCTTTTTATTGATAGTTGTCAAACGAATTGCTGAGTGTCCTAATAATTGTTTTTGTAGACATGAAGGCGTGTAATAAACACAGAATGACACGCGTGTGTGAATGGGTTAATCGATATTGGCACGTGTGCCATTGCGGAAGAACAAAACCCGAGGACTGCGGCCTCAAAGTTCTATCCTTCCGCGCTGGCACTCGTGCCATATCGATTAACCCATCTGCACACGCGTGTCGTTCTGTGTTGATCTCCACATGAAGAAATAGATGCGAGATGTTCAATGTAAAATACAGATACCCTATTTAACATTTTCTCTCAGTATGACCAAATAAAGGCATTCGTTATTTATTATTATATCACTAGAATGTTTACTGATTTATGTGGAAGCCACTAGCTATTTTCCCGATGCTGTAAGCAGTACGAGTAGTGGGTGCAATCGTGTATTTTCCAACAATTTCCAATGATTGGCTGAAAAGCGGGAAAAACATTAGGAAAGTATGACGAACTACCCATAAAGTGGAGTTTTTTATTGGGCAAGTGAATGTCTGAAATCCATTTTGTTCTTAACTAAAATCCACCATTCATTTCGGTTGATATTTATTCATTATGATGTATTGCAAAAAACAGAACATAGTTTCTGACAAGCCTTCAGCACCCAAACATCCCTCTTCCAACAAACATCTCTTAGCTAATCCGCTGTAGCTGTTTAGATTTACCTCACGACACAAATTACACTTGAAAAAAAAATCACGTCTTTCAATCTCATAAAATGTCTGTTTATGCCTTCATCTCTAAGAAATAAGCGCTTCTAGTTGAAGTTTTGTGTAATATTTGATTGGCAACTTATCTGATCTTATGTGTCTGATGTCTAGAGTTAAGTCAACAGTAAAACTATGATATTTTAATTTTACTGCATCAACCAACAGCCGGATTCATAACGAGGTCGACTTTTCTCTAAACAAAAATGCCGAACAGTCAGTTGTTGTCTCAAACCACAAGCGTTTCATTGTATTTTCAAACAAAATTTTCGGCAGTGTGAGATATCTTCCATTGTCCTGGACAATTTGGAGAAAACCGTATTATTTTCTTAACATTATCATTGCGCGTCACGCAGATGTAGCTCCAATGAGACATTAATGATGTTTCTGTAACGTTGGTTAATTTGTCATTTTAAAGTCTTCGTAATTACGACATTGTGAAAGTAGACACACATATTACTCAAATAGGCATTAACTATCCACTCCACCAGGGGCGGCGGGACGATTTTCAAAGTGTGGGGGTGGGGGTGGGTAGAGGAGGTGGAGGGGGGGGGGGGGGGGACTGGACCGGGCGATGGATGGTCGTCGGTATGAAAACTTTAAATTCCAGGGTCCGAAAACCCCCATTTCCATGCATCTGAGTAGATATTTTGAGATTTTTCAGGAGATGTATTTGAAAGATTTCACACTTTAAAAAACACCGGTAAAGCATACAGGTGAGGTCTATTTATCAGCTTTGGTCGTAACGACCAAAGCTGATAAATAGACCTCATCTGTATGCTTTACCAGACGTTTACAGCAATTATACTGTCTGTGGATTATCTTGTCTGGGGGTGGATGTGGTACTTGCATGTCTGTAAGATTACAATCTACTTCAGTGAACCGATTTTTTAACAGACTGTATACATTTTAGCGTTTGCTGCCACTTACTGCAAACAATGATCTCAAATCCATCGAAATTGAACCAGTACGAGAGAAACATCCCTGGCGAAAATGTGGGGGAGGCTCTGGATCCGCCCCTTGTTTCACCAGTCATTTGTTGTGTTAAAATATATGCATACAAAAAAACATGGCCCGGCAAAAAAATGGAGGGGCTGAAGCCCCCAACAGACACCCACGCCCCGCCCCGCCCGGTTCGGCCGCCCATGTCCACGCAAACTTCACAAAATATCAAAGCACCCTCAATGTGCCCAATTGTCGAGATAAGTTTCTTTGTTCCAATTGGCTAACGTTTGAAGTATTGACCTTTTCTCTTATCTAGGATATTGTAGGGGTGTCCGACAAGAATGAAAAGTGTGAGTTGGTCTGGGGAAGAACAGGAAGTCAATTTATAGCATAGAATTTGTAACTTTTCCCAAGAAAACAAACCTGTTTGGAAATATTGTGCATTGACCAGAATTCAGATTTATATTTTTATTTTTTAATTCTCATATACTTGTAAAACTGCCCTTGTGACGGATTTACAGTTTGAAATAAAAACGGTTTTGGAAAGTGGTCAGTTAAATACACGAAGAGCACTATTATTCTTTGAAACCCCACTGATCCAGTTTAGTGCCATAAATTGGAAGAGTCCATATTCGCTGTGTGGTGGTACACCAATTAATGTTAACACCACAGCTGAAATTTTCTTCAATGAACATTTTATTGACAGTGAATTCCCAGGTGATGTTATTTCCCCATGAATACCAGTTGTCCGTGTGATTTATCCCATGAACACCAGTTGATCATGTGACATTCGAACATCGCGCATTGATATTACTCTCTACATTCAGTTTTCCAGAGTCTATTTTTAAATCCCGTTATTTCCATTTATATGGTTATCAACACAATCAACTTTCTGTTTTCACGATTGAATGCGGTTTGAAGAATCAAGTCTCTTCGATGATAACCCACAAGCAGAAGGGTTTCCGTTCAAATAATGATATGTTTCGACAATAATTTTTATTTATTAAATTATTATGGTGTGTCTTTTCTTATCAGTTATGCTTTTCAGCCATGCAATTTTCTGATATGTATCGTTGCGTGAAACGGCAATGGAATTATTTTGACGAAATAGACAACTGGCTACAAGCGCTCGCTTCGATCAAAGTTTGAATCAGAAAACACATACATTTTCATAAATTTTAAAAATGAGACCAAAAAAATACATTTTCTCATCTCAAAATAACCAAAAAAAATTCAAGAAAACTGCATGACGTGACCCTAAATGGAATGAGCTCCGTCCGGCAAGGAGTCATCATTATGGCTTTGCTAGTATATTTTAATAAAAACATTTTTCAACTGCACAATGAACCTCATTCTGTAAATTAGGAGGGTAATACAGCCATCCCATTATATAAAGTCCTTACAGGTATGTTGATTTCATGAAATCTGGAAAAATGTCAAGTAATAGAAAAATGGGAGAATAACAAAATTGTCAGAAAAAAATGTGTCTTATAAATGAAGGAAATTACAAAATTGAGTGATGAAATGCTGTGCTCAATATTGAGGCTCTGTTTAAAACTGGAAAAAAATAATTAGTCACAAATACATAAATTATTTCATAACCTCCTTAATAAATACCGCATTTCTTGTTCATTAATATTATTTTATTACAATTCATCGGAGAGTGCATATTTGTGAACCCCAATAAAGTGTGAGAAAATAATGTCACAATATATGAATAATTGACTAATACAGAAAATTAAAATTGTGTAACAAACTTCACAGAAAGATGTAATTTTCAGTTTCTTTAAGTTATTGATTATTTATTATGGACATGCATTATTTAAGTAAAGGCAAACTTGGCTCTTTCTTTTCCAACTCCAACTTTCATAAATGCTTTTTCCACTTTCACCAATAAATGTTTTTGTAGCAGTAAATGAATTATAGAACATTATAAGGTATTACCTGAAAATTACTTGACCTTGTTTGAAAATAAGATTCAACACAATAGGACATAAATATAAGATATATTATGTCGTCTATTGCGGTAAATGTGTCTTGCCGTCCCCTGAGTACCAATGTGTTTGCCATTAGGCACGCCAATAGATAAGCCAATAGGCACGCCAGAAGGCACGCCATTAGGCACATAGAACACATTGTGTCTTGTGTTGTCTATTAGAATTAAAGTCTACGTTTGCAATTCAGCAGTGAAAATGGAGTGCTTTCCTTCCCCTTGAATTTAAACTGTGATATGGTATGGATGGTGAAAATCTATAAAGCTATCCTCCATCAGCCCGTGATATGGTATGTTTGGTGAAAATCTATAAAGCTATCCTCCATCAGCCCGTGATATGGTATGTTTGGTGAAAATCTATAAAGCTATCCTCCATCAGTCCGTGATATGGTATGTTTGGTGAAAATCTATAAAGCTATCCTCCATCAGCCCGTGATATGGTATGTTTGGTGAAAATCTATAAAGCTATCCTCCATCAGCCCGTGATATGGTATGTTTGGTGAAAATCTATAAAGCTATCCTCCATCAGCCCAATTTCAAGAATGCAAAAGTGAGAAACATTTACATATTCCCCCAAATGATGGAGTGATAGATAAGGGGCTAATTTTATTCATTGGTGATATTTTAACCCCCATTTTACTGAAAAATATTCAAAGAAACCTACACAGAAAAATTAAATTATTTGTTCACCTCTCTCCAAAACGCACCTCGTTAACATACTCACACATTCTACTTTTGTAATCATACTCCCAGCCCCAACACACACACACACACCCCGCCCCACCCCGCCCCACCCCACCCCACCCCACCCCCAACCCCTATACACACAAATACAAAAGAAATCATCCTCATATCTCATATAATTGATTATACTTTTTATGGTGTTTCAGGAATCATTATTAATGTACATGTTTCAAAACTTTGTAATTCACTGAAAGACATGAACCTGACAAGGCGGAAGGATCTTTAAGAACATTAAAAGTTATTATAAATTTTCAATTTAATATCATTCAGTTATTTGGCTCAATGTTATTTATAGAGGATATGAAATGAGTGTTTTTCTCATTTAATATTTATGAAACTAGTCTAAGAATTTTCCGTTTTGGCGAGCCTCTGGCGATCTCAAACGGAAAATTCGGACGAGTTTCATAAAGATAATATGACAAAAACACTCATTTCATATTCTATTTATCATATGACACACACACGCACAAATTAGCCACTTAGTATGACTTTTTATCCCATCGCCTAACTTGAGTTGCAGACGGCACTTGCAAAAAACATCCTCGTGTAACTAAAAATTTTCATTTTTTGCTTCCAAAACATAGGTTGTGACCCCTCATTTGAACGATCTCGTCGAGCTCGTTCCAATGAGGGGTCATTACCTATGTTTTGGAAGCAAAAAGCGAAAATAGAAAAGAAAATGAATGGCGCTTTTCTTGTAGGTAAAAGATTAATACAATATAACCCACCCCAAATAGGACAGATAACGTAAATTCTCCCTACTGAAATTATGCAAATGTCACCCAGTTCTATTTTGTTTAGCCAATCAAATTGTCCAGTTTTGAAATTGATCAATGAAAGCTCCCAACTCTAATTATCAAATTATGAAAATGTGGCCCAGTTTTATTTTGTTCAGCCAATCAAATTGTCTAGTTTTGAAATTGACCAATGAAATTGACGGAAGGCTTTATTTATCACTGATTAATATGAAAACAAAATATCAAATGTTTTAAAGTGAACAAAACGGACGAGTCATATAATAAATTTATTTATTTAATTTTTTGGGGAGGGGGGGGGGGGAGGGGTGAGGATTTACAAAAGTATTTTTCAAGATGTTGAACATTTCAGTTTTCAGTATTATTTGACGTTTTTCGTCCACACATAATCCTGCAAAACAGAATATAATATAATTATCAGGCATTTGTTGGAACACAAATGTAAAACACAAGATAATCATCTCTGTCGTATTTTACCTGACGACACGACATCCATATATTCAAGATATTCATTTTCAGACTTATATCTTAATTGGACTTGTAACATAAGCTCATTCCAATCAGACGCATCAATTTAAATTCTGTTTTGTGATACTAATGACTTATTTAGTTGATATTGGTAAAGTTCCCGAGAATGTCAAGTCGATCATAGTATATGGTAATCTTGTTTCTTAGAAGTTCTAGTGTTGAATAATGTTGACGGAAACAGGTCAACAAGTTCATAATGTTATCATGGAAACCATCAGCTACGCATGTATGATATATGTGTGTCCGAGATTTATGTGTGAAATGGTGGGGCAGGGCCGAAATTTAAAATAAAGAACACCTTATATTGCATTAAGTTGCAAGTTGTATTTATGATCTAGATTCGAGGTATTGTCGCCATTACACTAATGCTAGAAATGTTACAATTTACGAATTTTCTCCTTCTTGGACATGGACTTCATGTAAGTGAACAAAACACCCAACTTCCATTCGAAATCATCATTTCCAGAAAACGTGATTAATTTCCTTTACAAAACGAACTTGCTAGAAACTAGCAGAAGCAAAACGTATCGACCTTGATTCTTTGCTTCGAGACGCAATCGGGATGGAAGTCTATTTTTAGGCTTTTGCAATTGCATGGTCTTCAAACTGTTAATTGAGCAATCGTCACAAACAGAACTATTTTCTATGGTATACTTTATAAATCAAGTTATCTTGATTTCAATATTTGTCAATAGGGAAGATTTTAAACGTTACACTGATTGTTTGCAGCAACTATTTTCTTCCAGACGCTACAATGTTTTGTTTCATTTTGAAGAATAGACCACGACCGAATTGTTGGCAATCCGAACCGGTGCTTTGAAGATGAGTTCACTAATTATCTTATCCGGGAATAAAATAATTCTGCTTTTATCAAGGAAATAAACATAATAATTGTATCATGACTGTTCGAAATTCACGAGGTGATGAAAGAAATTGATCACGTGCAAATTCGTGTGATCAATTTGTTTCATGACCTCGTGGATTTCCAACAGTCATGACTCAATTCTAAAATGTTTTCACCAAGGCTGCACGTTAAAAAATATTGATTTGTCTATCATACAAATTCACGGAATAATCATCTATTTTAAGATTACATGTTATAAGACAATCCAGGTCCGAAGCAGGGGGCTACCTGTTTAAAAGAATTAAATAGTATTTAAAAATCTAGTCAGAATATGGACAACGTGAAAGGCATAGAAGTCATGTGACAATTTATTTTTCAATGATTAATGATTGAGTGTTGGAACTTTTGCCTGGGTTTTTGTTAGGCTACTACAAATGGATCCCCCTGCGGCAACCACGTTGTGTCCTCGGGCAAGACAATTCACTCCCACTGCCCACGTGGGGCACGGCGGCGTTGTGTACTAAGGCGTACTGCACGTCGATGGTGCACTTGTCTCCAGCCACTGCTAACCTCGCTATTATGGAATTAGTATAGTGGGGAGCTAACATTTGCTCGCCGGTGCTCGGTGGCTCTCTCCGGGTACTCCGGCTTCCTCCACCCGTACAACTTTCGAGGTCATGATTAGCCATTGTGCGGAAATGTGTGACCTTTAACACAAATAAATAAAAAAAAAATAATTACTACACAATGTATTAAGTGGAGTGTTGAGAAACACATCATGACTGATAAAAGTTTCAAGAAATGTAATTGACTACAGTCTATATGTAGTGGAAATTAGGTTTTCTATTAAGTTAGAAATATGTTTTCGTTCTGAGATTCGGCCACTTTCGCGCATCTGCCTAATTACCGTACAGTGCAATTTGTATTGTGTAAAGGTATGTTGTTACGATCGACACTCAGCCTATTCGCTGAACCCCGCTTCAAATGAATGCAATAAAAATATTGTTCTTTAAAAAAACGTAAATACCACTTGCAATATATCCCGGAAAAGCATGCCACAACCATATACTCTTTAATTTGGAAACAGAAAAAAGTCTGTCGCAATGATAATAGAGACGTAGCTACGCCGTCACGTCTCCTCTAAGATAATCACCCAGAAATTTTCATTTGAATAGATAAATTCGCATTGTGATTTCGTATTAAATAAGGGCCATGTTGATGTATTATTGTGTTCAGAAGGTTAATAATGATTAACAATGGACTGACGTGCGGGCTAATGAACTAGAACATCAACCCGGATGTTCTCTTCTATAAATTACAGTGACTTCGGGTGTCTGCATTCATAGTAATCTCCGCAAGTTTTACATAAACTGAACCGAGTATCGTGTGTATTGAGACGTGAGACAGTATGAAATATCTACTGCTACTTCTGTGTATGCCTCTGTTTGTGTATTCGCAAAAACTCGGTAAGTATATTCTATGTCTGTAATCTGCAGGAACGAAAAATGAATTGCAAGAACTGTGACCCCCAATACAGTTTCCAGATGTTCGCCTGGAACGGATTCGTAGATACTGATTCACTCTTCACGAAGTCATAAATACACAAGTGGATCCGTGGGACCCAATTCGGACTGCTGGGGCTAGATTATGCTCAAATTGGAGCACGATGTATGCTAGCTCAATAAAATGTTGGGCGGCCCACGCGTCACAGGAACTATATATATTTATCCTCGAATAATAAATTTCCAAATTCTGAGCTAACTTCCCACTAACTAATTTCCAACTCTATCCCAAGGGCAAGCCCTTCGATGAAGGCATGTCGTGATGACGTGGTTAGAATATATTTAGGGAGCTCGGTTGCTCAACCCTTTGATGAAGGCATGTCGTGATGACGTAGTTGGAATATATTTAGGGAGCTCGGTAGCTCAAGCCCTTCGATGAAGGCATGTCGTGATGACGTAGTTGGAATATATTTAGGGAGCTCGGTGGCTCAAGCCCTTCGATGAAGGGATGTCGTGATGACGTACTTGGAATATATTTAGGGAGCTCGGTGGCTCAAGCCCTTCGATGAAGGGATGTCGTGATGACGTAGTTGGAATATATTTAGGGAGCTCGGTGGCTCAAGCCCGTCGATGAAGGCATGTCGTGATGACGTGGTTGGAATATATTTAGGGAGCTCGGTGGCTCAAGCCCTTCAATGAAGGCATGTCGTGATGACGTAGTTGGAATATATTTTGGGAGCTCGGTGGCTCAAGCCCGTCGATGAAGGCATGTCGTGATGACGTGGTTGGAATATATTTAGGGAGCTTGGCGGCTCAGTGGTTACGGAATTCGACTTCAAACCGAAAGGTCTTCGGTTCGATCCCGCCAGTGGCACCTACGTTGTGTCTATAGGCAAGGCACCTAATACCGATTGCCCACGTGGGTCACTGTTGTGCTATATACTAAGGCATACTGCACGTCTATGGTGCACTTGTCTTCAACCATTGCTAACCGTGCCTGTGTGGAGTTAGTATGTTGGGCTCGCCGTTGCTCAGTGATTCTCTCCGACTACTCCGGCCTTCTCCACCCTAAAACTATCCGAATCGTGATGACCTTGGCTGTCGAAAGGGTCGTTAAACCCCATTAAACAAATAAATGGGACATGTTTAGTCTGCTTTTCGGCCATCTCGGTCGAGACAAATCGGGTTTATATTCCCACCCAAATCGTCCTTCTTCTGTAATATTTTCTTCACATCAATGATTGCATTATTTACTGACTTTTTGATATAGATTGGATACAATATCGATTATTACTACATTTCTGATTGATTGACTATTCGTCCCCTGAGTTCCAATGTGTTCTACAGTACGTGGCGAGTCGTAGTAAATTAGACCTCAATGAGGGATTTTTAATACGACTATTATGCTCATTTCAGAAAAAGGGGTGCGGAGGCCATATGCTTTTCAAAAAAGGGGTGCCGAAATTGGGGTGCCGGGGATATTGCCATTGATACAGGTTTTTATTATACAGAAGGGAAATAACTCTGTACGATTAAGTACAGGTTATGGGAAATCAAGTAATCTAATTGGTTAGTTATAATTGATATAAATGATTAGATAAATGAAACAACAAGAGAACTCGGAATAAGGTAGGAACTACTGGTATTACGTACCACCTTACCAGTAACAGGATGATACAAAGCATTTGGTAGGTTAATACTATGAACGGTTAGGATGGGACCTATAGGGGAATATACCAACCATACTCTGCTGCCGTTCTGTATTACCAGGCATTGACCCCACCCCAGAATACCGCTCAATAATATGAAGCATCTGGTGGATCAGTAGTACCAAGGGCCAGCAAGAGACCTACAGGGATATGTACAGCCTATGCTATACTACCGTTCCAAACTACCAATTATTACCCCACCCCCACAAAATCACTAGGTCTACTATAACGTACTACATATACCAGCCATATAATAAAACAAAGCAATCGGTTGGTTAATAGTACCAAGCACTAACAGGGGCCTATAGGTGTATATACCGCCATACTATAGTACCGTTCTAAACTACCAGGCAGTACCCCTACCCACAATACCCCTATGCCTAGCATTGCATACTACCTATACCAGTCATAGGATAACATAAAGCATCAGGTGGATTAATAGTACTAAGGGCCAGCAAGAGACCTATAGGAATATGTACAGCCTATATAGTATCCTCAGATAAGTATCCTATAAAAGGTTTCCTCGATAGGTATCCTCAAATAATACAATACCGGGCCATAGGTATCCTCAAATACCCGTATGTGCCTATGTGATAGGGCATATTGTGTCACATTGTGCCTTTTCACATAAGCACATATGACAAAAAGGGATTCTCCAGTAGGTATCCTCGATAGGTATCCTCAAATAATACAATACCAGGCCATAGGTATCCTCAAATACCCGTATGTGCCTATGTGATAGGGCATATTGTGTCACATTGTGCCTTTTCACATTAGCACATATCGGCACATAAAGCATGTGCCTATGTGATAGGGCACATTGTGTCACATTGTGCCTTTTCACATAAGCACATATGACAAAAAAGGGGTGCCGAAGGTCATTTGTTTTTCAAAAAGGGTGCTAAAATTGGGGTGCCATTGGATATAGGCTTTTGGTATACACAAGGGAGATAACCCTGCATACAGATTATGGGAAATCAAGCAATCTGATTGGTTAGTTATAATCTAGATATATGAAACAACAAGAGTACTTGGAATAGGGTCAGAACTAACAAGAATAGACCAGATATTGCTAAATATAGCAATAATAAGGTAAACTGTTCCAGTTCATAGGCTCTTCTACGCTACTGGAGTATACTCTAGAATAAAGGAACATGGCCAGATAAACGATAACTATTGCATATATAGATGGAAGCAGAGAATTCTGGAATAATTCGAAATAATACAAGTTGTCGGGTTGTTTGTGGTAACTATCCAGGGAAGTCGTTCCAGAAAATACTCCGATTCAATCGAACATACCCTCCGAACATACCCCTGTCCTATTGTAGGCCTTAGGTAACATAGCAATCACGTGCTACCATAGAAACAAAGATGGCGGCCTCCAGTATACAAAATGGACCACGGAAATACGTATCACCCTAACAACACGCGCTGCGCATGCGCACTCACGCCACGTATCACTGTGGAGATAACGTCACAACATGGCAGCTGACGGGGGTTACCGTTATAACACAACCTGACGTAACTAGGTCAAATGACATGACGTCACTTCCGAGGTCATCCACCGAGGTCATCCAAACTAGGCCCGTGCGGGTACATAACATACTACTCACATAGAACACACTGGAACTCAGGGGACGAAATAGTAACATTGTTCCCATCTCAAATCTGGTTGGCGATAAAATGTGTTCTTTTTGTTGATATTTGACAAATGAATTGCTGAGTGTCCTTCTAATATTTTTTTCTATAGACGTGAAGGCGTGTAATAAACACAGAACGACACGCGTGTGTGAATGGGTTAATCGATATTGTACTTGTGCCATCGCTGAAGGATACAACTCGAAGCGTTTACACACACGCGTGTCGTTCTGTGTATTTAGTGTGTGACATTTTAAGATCTCCCCCATATTGATACTCCCAGAGGTACACCGACTCTGCGAATCAAAAATTAATAGACCAGATAATTTTTTGGCATGATCATATTTTTATATAGGCCTACCCAGTGGCGGAGCCAGCTCAAAGAAAGTGAGGGGAGGGGGGGGGGGGGGGGACAAACTCGCATAGCCTGGCTTAGCTCCATTTTAGTAGGGCATGAGGGGTGAGGGTGGTTTGTGCGGGAAAAGCTTCCCATGCCTTCACATCTCAGAATTTTGCGTACCTAAAGTTTGGGCTAGATAACCAAGGTAATAATAATCAGGGTTTCCACTGGAAGGAAATAAATGTGTCCGGAGCGGCCAAGGGTCGACGATGGGGGTTTTTGAACCCTGGAATTCAAAATTTTTCTACCACGGGCCGAACCAAATTTTGAATTCTAGGGTTCAAAAACCCCCATCTCCTTGCATCTGAGCGGATATTTTGAGGTTTTTCATGTATTGACGACTGCATACCTTTTCACCGACACAGATATTAGGACAAGCAATCTACAAATCTAACCCCCCATGGACCTTACCCCTTACGATTTAATGCCATATTTGGCCATAATTCGAGGACCAACTTTGAAGGGAAGTGGGGGGGAGACACGTCCCACCCAGTCCCCTCCCTCCTCCCCGTGGCCACGCCACTGGGCCTACCGTGCATTATGCCCGAAAAATTAAATAAAGAAACAGACAGCTAGAAGACTACTATAACACTACGGCGGATAGAGCACAAGTGTAATAATGATTTGCGATTACGCCATGTAGAGCTCAAGAACGTATATTCATGTCGTCAAGGTCTTCATTCATAAGAAAATCGATTCCCAGACGCTGAATGATTTTCAAGAAAAACGCGAACAAGCCAAGGAAGGAGGAGTATTGCTAGATTAAATGGTTATTATCAACAAGTGGGGTTCCAAGATGGTGTATTGAAGTTTCGATCTCGCATCCGGGTCACATATCGACTCGCCCTAACATACTCGTCGATATATGAGGTATCGACTTCACCTCGGAAACCTACATTCACGCCATGATTTAATAATAAAGAAAATCAATGTTTTGATGGTGGGTAAGATCCCCCCAGTCCCTCGACATTCTTTGGCTCGCATGATTTATCTCTTCTAAGGTCTTTGAGGTAGAGAAAGGTTCATATTTCTGGCTCTATAAAAAAGGCCTAGACGTAGGGTATTGTATTCCTAGTAATATGTATCAATGTATGGATACCCTTGATCATCGTGCCCATCCTCAGTCCTCCAAAGTTCGAAATGCTTCCTAGACAATAATATTTGTCGACAGCCTGAAATAGCAAAAGAAGAGCAAGTAAAGTTTTTTTTATATATTTAATTCAACAGACATACACAGAAAAGATACAGTGTAACCGCCATGGATTGGTCATTTTCCACGTGTGGGCAATATTTCCGCGGGATACAGTGTGACTGTCACAGATTGGTCACTGACTCGATAATATTAGATTCCAAACACTAATTATAGGAATAAACAACAAAAAATAATTAATGAATCACCGGGTACAACCGCCTAGGTCCTCTCGTTCTATCACTCGGCGTTAGAACTCACTTACTGATAAAATGGGAATAGTCAAGTTGAGTCCATTATGGACAAAGCCTCTATGGTAAGCCATGACAAAATACATTGACTTTCTAGGAAATACTGGAAATATGTTAAAGGTTTGGCAAAGCATAACCGGCACAAGCAAAGTTTCAGCCAATGGAGGTCCATTGGCTGAAACATTGCTTGTATTTTTTGTCGATATGTAAAAAAAATGAAATTTATAGCTTGGATGATATCTCCACTCCGCGGGTGATTTAGTTACAATCCACTCTCCACGTACTGTATTTACGCCCGTCATTTATTGAAAAAAATGGGAACAGTCAAGTTGAGTCCATTATGGACAAAGCCTCTCTGGTAACTCATGAAAATATACATTGACTATCTTGGAAATACTGGAAATATGTTAAAGGTTTTCATACCAAGAAATTAGGTAGATGATTAAGGCTATAATATCTAGCTAAGTTAGCGGTACAAATGCATTTGACGCCTCTTTTCAGTTTTTGATAGATGCAACTTTTAATCTAGAGCTCGTCAAAAGATTATTGCCTGGCATAGCAATCAGGGTCGATCGGGAAACCTGAACACGTTTTTTTCCTCCTTTGCCAAATGTAGTTTGACATGTACATACTTATATATTGAGGACTTTTATATCTTTATTTCAGCTACTTGTCCATATCGATGTCCACCTGGTACACGATGTAGGCGTATCGGATCCTCTTACCGTTGCGAGCCTATAAGTAAGTCTGTACTCTTTCTACAACAATGAACAATATTCACAGATCTCGACATTCAAACGTGTTACTTGCTCACTTGTATATCACTGAGATAGTATATATGTTGATTTCACATATATCTACCCCGCCCCCCCCCCCACCTTTCTGCGCATAAGCGTGACATCATAATCACGTGAGGCGCATGCGCGGCGGCTATTTTTGATGTTGTGCGCATGCGCGGCGGCCATCTTGGCTGATATGCGCATGAGTGGGCACCATCTTGGATGTTGTACGCATTCGTGGTCGCCATCTTGGATGTTATGCGCATGCGTCGCAGCCATCTTGGATACTCTGTGCATATGGATAACGTGCGTAGTGCACAAACATCGCCGCCACTTTGCATGCGGTGCTCACGCATGTTGTGGCCATCTTGGATGGCGGCCATTTTGGTCGTTGTGCATAGCTGCCGTGTTGGATGATGTGCTCGGCGGCCATTCTGGATGATGTAATATACACATGCAGGAATAACTACTTTCGTTAGTAACACAATGCATTATGGTATATAAAGAGTCATTTCGTTCTGTCGTGACCAAGTGGAGTTATTTCCCCGTAATTTTATTATTTGATTTCCGTTTTTTCTTTCTTCGACTCGACGTGATCTGCCCTTTGAACCCGGAGCTCGACTAGGATACATATTTTGTACATCCACATAATGGTAATAATCTCTATATAATACGTGTCCCCACTTGGGTGATCGGAATTAAGTGCCTTGCTCAAGAACACAGTGCAGTGCCCTATGGCGGGAATCGAATCGAGAACCTGTCCATTTCAAGTCAAATATCGTAACCACTGATCCACCACACTCTCCCCAGTAATCAATCGACATCAAATTATCTGATCCTATCCATAGCCACCACGATTTCCCCAGTAATCAATCGACATCAAATTATCTGATCCTATCCATAGCCACCACACTCTCCCCAGTAATCAATCGACATCAAATTATCAGATCCTGTCCGTAGCCACCACACTCTCCCCAGTAATCAATCGACATCAAATTATCTGATCCTATCCATAGCCACCACGCTTTCCCCAGTAATCAATCGACATCAAATTATCTGATCCTATCCATAGCCACCACGCTCTCCCCAGTAATCAATCGACATCAAATTATCTGATCCTATCCATAGCCACCACACTCTCCCCAGTAAGCAATCGACATCAAATTATCAGATCCTGTCCGTAGCCACCACACTCTCCCCAGTAATCAATTGACATCAAATTATCTGATCCTATCCATAGCCACCACGCTCTCCCCAGTAATCAATCGACATCAAATTATCTGATCCTATCCATAGCCACCACGCTCTCCCCAGTAATCAATCGACATCAAATTATCTGATCCTATCCATAGCCACCACACTCTCCCCAGTAATCAATCGACATCAAATTATCTGATCCTATCCATAGCCACCACGCTCTCCCCAGTAATCAATCGACATCAAATTATCTGATCCTATCCATAGCCACCACGCTTTCCCCAGTAATCAATCGACATCAAATTATCAGATCCTATCCATAGCCACCACGCTCTCCCCAGTAATCAATCGACATCAAATTATCTGATCCTATCCATAGCCACCACGCTCTCCCCAGTAATCAATCGACATCAAATTATCTGATCCTATCCCTAGCCACCACGCTTTCCCCAGTAATCAATCGACATCAAATTATCTGATCCTATCCATAGCCACCACGCTCTCCCCAGTAATCAATCGACATCAAATTATCTGATCCTATCCATAGCCACCACACTCTCCCCAGTAATCAATCGACATCAAATTATCAGATCCTGTCCGTAGCCACCACACTCTCCCCAGTAATCAATTGACATCAAATTATCTGATCCTATCCATAGCCACCACGCTCTCCCCAGTAATCAATCGACATCAAATTCTCTGATCCTATCTATAGCCACCACGCTCTCCCCAGTAATCAATCGACATCAAATTATCTGATCCTATCCATAGCCACCACGCTTTCCCCAGTAATCAATCGACATCAATTTATCTGATCCTATCCATAGCCACCACACTCTCCCCAGTAATCAATTGACATCAAATTATCTGATCCTATCCATAGCCACCACGCCCTCCCCAGTAATCAATCGACATCAAATTATCAGATCCTGTCCGTAGCCACCACACTCTCCCCAGTAATCAATCGACATCAAATTATCTGATCCTGTCTGTAGCCACCACGCTTTCCCCAGTAATCAATCGACATCAAATTATCTGATCCTATCCATAGCCACCACGCTCTCCCCAGTAATCAATCGACATCAAATTATCAAATCCTGTCCGCAGCCACCACACTCTCCCCAGTAATCAATCGACATCAAATTATCTGATCCTGTCTGTAGCCACCACGCTTTCCCCAGTAATCAATCGACATCAAATTATCTGATCCTATCCATAGCCGCCACGCTCTCCCCAGTAATCAATCGACATCAAATTATCTGATCCTATCCATAGCCACCACGCTCTCTCCAGTAATCAATCGACATCAAATTCTCTGACCCTGTCCATAGCCACCAAGCTCTCCCCAGTAATCAATCGATATCAAATTATCTGATCCTGCCCATAGCACCACGCTCTCCCCAGTAATCAATCGACATCAAATTCTCTGATCCTGTCCATAGCACCACGCCCTCCCCAGTAATCAATCAACATCAAATTATATGATCCTATCCATAGCCACCACGCTCTCCCCAGTAATCAATCGACATCAAATTCTCTGATCCTGTCCATAGCCACCACGCTCTCCCCGGTAATCAATAGACATCAAATTATCTGATCCTGTCCATAGCCACCAAGCTCTCCCCAGTAATCAATCGATATCAAATTATCTGATCCTGTCCATAGCACCACGTTCTCCCCAGTAATCAATCGACATAAAATTCTCTGATCCTGTCCATAGCCACCACACTCTCCCCAGTAATCAATCGACATCAAATTCTCTGATCCTGTCCATAGCCACCACACTCTCCCTAGTAATCAATCGACATCAAATTCTCTGAACCTATCCATAGCCACCACTCTCTACCCAGTAATCAATCGACATCAAATTATCTGATCCTCTCCATAGCCACCACACTCTCCCCAGTAATCAATCGACATCAAATTATCTGATCCTATCCATAGCCACCACACTCTCCCCAGTAATCAATCGACATCAAATTATCTGATCCTATCCATAGCCACCACACTCTCTCTCCCAGTAACCAATCGACATCAAATTCTCTGATCCTATACATAGTGCCCCCCCCCCCCCCCGCCCCCGCTCTCCCCAGTAATCAATCGACATCAAATTCTCCGATCCTACAGTTAAAACTGGAAGCCCTGTCACGAACTGTGCACGTGGGCAATGGGGGGGGGGTGAATGTCTTGCCCAAGGACACAAAGTGATTGCCGCAGGTGGAGCGATTGTGTAGTTGCCTAACAAAACCCCAGACAAAAGTTCCAACACTCAATCATTATTAATTAAAAAGCAAATTGTCACATGACTTCTATGCCTTTCACGTTGTCCATATTCTGGCTAGATTTTTGTATACTATTTATTCTTTTAAACCGGTAGTCCGCTGCTTCGGTCCTGGATTGTCATATAACATGTATTCTTAAATAGATGATTATTCCGTGAATTTGTATGATAGATAAATCAATATTTTTAACGTGCAGCCTTGGTTGAAAACGTTTCAGAATTGAATCATGACTGTTGGAAATCAACGAGGTGATGAAACAAATTGATGACACGAATTTGCACGTGATCAATTTCTTTCATCACCTCGTGGATTTCGAACAGTCATGATACAATTATTATGTTTATATCCTTGATAAAAACAGAATTATTTTATTCCCGGATAAGATAATTAGTGAACTCATCCTCAAAGCACCGGTTCGGATTGCCAACAATTCGGTCATGGTCTATTCTTCAAAATGAAACAAAACATTGTTGCGTCTGGAAGAAATTAGTTGCTGCAAACAATCAGTGTAACGTTTAAAATCTTCCCTTTTGACAAATATTGAAATCAAGATAACTTGAGTTCTAAAGTATACCATAGAAAATAGTTCTGTTTGTGACGATTGCTCAATTGACAGTTTGAAGACCATGCAATTGCAAGTGCCTAAAAATAGACTTTCATCCCGATTGTGTCTCGAAGCAAAGAATCAAGGTCGACACGTTTTGCTTCTGCTGGTTTCTAGCAAGTTCGTTTTGTAAAGGAAATTAATCATGATTTCGAATGGAAGTAGGGTTTTGTTCACTTATATGAAATCCATGTCCAAGAAGGAGAAAATTCGTAAATTGTAACATTTCTAGCATTAGTGTAATGGCGACACTACTTCGAATCTAGACCATAGATACAACTTGTAACTTAATGCAGGGCAAGGTGTTCTTCACTTTAACTTTCAGCCCTGTACCACCATTTCACGCATAAATCTTGGACACACATATATCACACATGCGTAGCTGTTGGTTTCCATGATAATATTATGAACTTGTTGACCTGTTTCCGTCACCATTATACAACATTAGAACTTCTAAGAAACAAGATTACCATATACTATGATAGACTTGGCATTCTCGGGAACTTTATCAACATCAACTAAATAAGTCATTAGTATCACAAGACAGAATTTAAGTTGATGCGTCTGATTGGAATGAGCTTATGTTACAAGTCCAATTAAGATATAAGTCTGAAAATGAATAACGTGAATATTTGGATGTTGTGTTGTCAGGTAAAATTGGACAGAGATGATTATCTTGTATTTTACATTTGTGTTCCATCATATGCCTGATAATTAGTCTGTGTGAAACACACAGACTATTGCTTTTGCACGGTTTCTTTTTCTTTTCTTTTTTTTTTTTCTTCTTCTTCTTCTTCTTCTTCTTCTTCTTCTTCTTCTTCTTCTTCTTCTGTCTTCTGTCTTCTCATCACTATTTTGTACGCAAGATAACTCGAAAACGAATTGCCCTATCTCGTTGATTTTTGGCATGCTGATAGGCAGCCACAAGTTCTCGGTCATCTATGTTTTTTCAGATTCCTGGGGTATCAGGGGTGTCTGTAGGGGTGTTTTGAAAGTGGGTCACGCCCATATCTCAGGTGTGGTATGACCTACAGACCTGCGACCAACACCAAATGAGTCGACACTCGATGGAGATTCAAAATATGGGTCAAGGTCACGGAGGTCACCTAGGGGTCATTGAGTGCATTTTTCATAATTGCTGGAAATCACATTTTTTGACCCCCTAAAGCATTCCTGATGTACACACATGCATTTTGACGTAAAAAAAGTGGGCGTGGCCAAAATTTTTAAAAGTGGGTCGCTCATATCTCAAGCATGATATGACGTACGGACATGGGACCAACACCAAATGAGTCGACACTCGATGGAGATTCAAAATATGGGTCAAGGTCACGGAGGTCACCTAGGGGTCATTGAGTGCATTTTTCATAATTGCTGGAAATCACATTTTTTTGAGTATGGCCCAGTAGGCCACAGGGTTTTCACAGCCTCCAATTTCCTGATACAGTAAATTCTCCCCAAGCAATACGATGTTATGTTCACACTGGAGACTATGTAAACACCAGTGGAGTAAGCTGTCAAAATGAAATCTGACCTTGTCATCATAATGGGATGTAAGTTCCTGAAACTAAGTTGAGAGAAACACTTTGCCTTGCAAGGAAATAAATTGTAAATTATTCACTTCACTGCTTTTAACCCTCTCCAGACTTCTATCTGGATTGCACCTATTTTATTTCAGGCAGAATAAAGTTAACCCTTTCCATAAAACTGCACTGAATAATTGTTGAAACCTATCTTATTCAGTTCAATGCGTTTAACCCCTCTCAAGACTTCAATGTGGATTGCACATATTTTATTTCAGGCAGAATAAAGTTAACCTTTTCCATAAAACAGCACTGAATAATTGTTGAAACCTATCACAAAACTGTCAGGGTGCCGGTAACAATGCAATACTGGCATGGTCGACTGTACTGTTAACTGTGTTAGTGCTATGACTGTTTAAAACTAATTTGTTAGAGGAGTTCTATAGTCCTTCACTACGCTCATCTCGGCCTCACCGAGAGTGCAGAAACCTTTGGTGTCAAAGTGCCATTAAGAGAATGTCTCTGATTTGTGCCGTTCCATCCCTCCGGAGTGCAAAAGCAGGTACTGTCAGCTGAGAAACTTAATGTTTTTCGCTTTATTTTCATAACATTTAATTCTATGTGGAATGGGATACCTTTTCAGTGTGCCTTCCAAAGTAAGGGATTCTTAACCCTTTAGCGAACGTAACTGCGAAAACCGGTCAACATTATTCACAGAAACGTCTATTCAGTTTTAATTACCTTTTCATTTTTGCTTGAAAAAACATAGCTTATGACCCTTTATTGGATTGAGCTCATTTTTTAAAGGATTATTTATTTATTGGCGTTTAATGTCACATATTTCTGCACAGTCGCTAATCATGACCACGACAGTTTTTTAGGTGGAGGAAGTCGGAGTACCCGGGAAGAACCACCGGGCAACAACGAGCAACTGTCAGATCCCCCACATACTAACTCCACACAAGCAGGGTTAGCATTGGTTGAAGACGGGTGCACAATCGATGTGCAGTACGCTTTAGAACACATCGCCACCATGCACCCACGTGGGCAATGGGGTGAAGTGGCTTGCCCAAGGACAGAGTGAGGACCTCACGCCTTGCAGCCTGCACCTCTGCCAACTGAGCCAATGCGCCCCCATTTAAAGGATTAAAATGGAGTATTTAAAGGGAATATTTTAACCATCTGAAGATCTTAATATGTGGGCATTATTCAGAAAGACTGGGAAATGCATTTTATTACACCTTAATGCATTTCTAAAGTTTATGAATGTATTTCATCACTCAAATTAATGGGCAGAGACAAAAATTCCATTTCTGATTCGTGTATCAGACCCTTTGAATGCTGGTCACATATATGCCATTCCTGGTTTCTTATAAAAATGTTCTGATTCCTGTATGAATATTTTCTATCCCCTTCCTTTTGTCTTGACGATAACTCAAAAACAAATCATCTGTCCTGGGGGGCGCGGTGGCTGAATTGGTAGAGGTGCAGGCTGCAAGCCGAGAGGTCCCCGGTTCGAATCCCACCTGCGGCAACCGCGTTGTGTCCTTGGGCAAGACAATTCACCCCCATTGCCCATGTGGGGGCACGGTGATGCTGTGTATTAAGGCGTACTGTACGTCGATGGTGCACCTGTCTTCAACCAATGCTAACCCTGCTTGAGTGGAATTAGTATGTTGGGGAGCTGACAGTTGCTCGCCGATACTTGGTGGTTCTCTCCGGGTATTACGGCTTCCTCCACCCGTAAAACTGTCGTGGTCATGATTAGCCATTATGCAGAAATATGTGACCTTACACACCAATAAATAAATAAATAAATAATCTGTCCTGGGGCTGTTTGGCATACTGGTAGCCTGTCACAAGTACTGGACCAGCTATGTTATCAGGGAACCTTTGGGAGTGGTCCATTGGGCCACAGAGTTTTTTATACCCCCTAATTTCTTTGTAAAAGAAAAGCATCATAAAGAAATAGCTGTTTATATTTATATACACAAGAGAATAATGTAAACAATCAAATTAGAGAGAAGTTGCTATAGATGACAGCCTGACACATATTTACTCTTATCAGCTGTCAGATCAGAATTAAATTCCATCCCCCAACCAAGTTGAAAAAAACCCTTTAGGTGGCAAGAAAATGTGTTTATTATATAGATCTATCTTACAACACTTGATTAATTGTAGTTGAATAAATAACCCTTCACCTTTCATTGCATTTTTTAATTTTTTTTTTCATTCTCAATCATAACTCAAGATCAACAGGTTTCGGGCCGAGTGGTAAGCGGCTCTCTCGAAACACTTATCACAATTATGAATTAATGAAATGGAATATTTAAATGGTCTGTCTTTAACCATCTTCATACTTCACCGCCCTCTTCATACTTCACCGCGAAGATCAAACAACATAATTTAACTTATGACGGTAGAACCTTTTGCACGCTTCCTGCCATATTGCCACTCTTTACGCAAATGCCATGATTCAAGATTCCACCATCTTATTTTATGTATGCCTTGTTTAGGGCACTAGATGCTCTTAAGGGTAGGCCTTTAAACGAGCTCTTGGGGCTTTTTAAGTTTTTTATGGCACTATCCCCAATATAGAGTCTATGCACCCTTTGTCGGTTCAATAACTCAAACACAAATCGTCCTATCTCTATTCGTTTTGGCATGCTGGTTACCAACAACCAGTTTGCACTCATCTTTGTTTTTTCAGCTAGTTTGAGGCCTTGTGTGTGATACAGTAGGCTGATTGCCTTAGAGGCTTCTAAATCATAATAAATATTTGCTATCATCGCCCAAAAATGACAGATCTGTAGTTGGTGGAGCCATTTCTTTAAAGTAGGTGTATACATGGGACTATACCGACTGATTTAAAAACTGCTGGAGGTTCAGTATATGGTCCACCTGAAAGAGGTCACCAAGGTCACCCAGTGCATATTATTCAGAAAGACTGGGGAATGCATTTCATTACACCTTAATGCATTTCAAAAGTTCATGAACGTATTTCATCACTCAGCTTGGTGGGCAGAGCCAAAAATGTCCATTTCTGATTCGTGTATCGACCCTTTGAATGCTGGTCACATATATGCCTTTTCTGGTTTCTTATAAAAAAATGTTCTGATTGCTGTATGAATATCTGTAAATACTATTAACGAAAATCCATTTCTGATTTGTTTGAAAATAATTTACTCCTGAAAATAAGCCTCCATAAATTCTCCTTCTGTATAGTTTATTCCTGATACTTTAACCCTTTTCACACAGACTTGAATTTACTGGGTGCAGTAAATTCTGTTTCTCTAGTTATAATCTGTTTTGCAGGATTTTGTGTGAACACAAAAGGTCACAAGATACTGAAAACTGGAATGTTCAACATCTTGAAAAATACTTTTGTAAATCCTCACCTCCTCCCCTCCCCCCCCCCCCCCCCCCCCCCCCATCACCAACAAAAAATTAAATAAATAACAGCAGTTGCACCCATTAGATTTTTGGTTCAGGATTGGTTGTGTTGCTGCTAATTGATCGAAATAACTGAATGATATTAAATTGAAAATTTATAATAACTTTTAATGTTCATAATGCAAAATGACCACCTGCGTGAAATACTGGAATCATATTGCGAACACAATATGTGTGGAGTTCCCAGTCGCCTGTGCGCTCTGCTCGCAAAAACAACTGGAGAAGACCTATTTGCTCGTAGTATTGTACCCAAAGCTTTCCTGTGCGTCCTACGGACGCATTCTGGAGCAGTTCTTATAATTTTGACAGTAGATGGTTGACACTTTCTTGATTGACATCGTCAGCTGTTGTACAGTCACCTCTGGCAAGTCCACAGAATATTTCATTGACTTCTGTGCAGTCTATGTTATCTAGTGTTCGGCTTTCTTCAAACACAAGTTTTGTAATGGCAACTTGTGTTAACAAATGGGCACGAACTGCTATTGAATATGCATGACCACTGATCAAATGATGGATTGACCCACCAGCATAAACAGTCCCCCAAAGTTCATCCAAGCCGCTACCAGCCATGATCGAACCAATTGCCCCTAAATATGACATAATCATATGGAAGCCGCCGAGTCTAACGAAAACTTTTGTCAACATATCTGACGAAGACACAATCTCCACTGCTTTGATATAAAGTGGTTGGTCAAACGTCACTGGACAAACGTTCAGTCCCTGTTTCTCACATTCAGTTTGTGCAAACATGAGAGCAGTGTAAATTGTGCTCGGGTTGGATGGATCAAAATTAATAAAGGGAAGTATCTCGACATCACTTGTTTCATAATCATCTGATGATGTGACAATGTGCATATATCCAGCCCAAGATGGGCAAGGTACTCTCAGTACATGCGTCAAAGACCAAAGACTGTCGACTGTTTTTGCGAGTTTCAAATTTTTCGGATCAGATTCACCCAAAGTTGATTAATCCTTCATCACAATTTCGTCAAGACCCGATTTGCTTGGTTTACTGTAACCTTTCTGTACAATACAAATTTGTTTATGAGTACACATCAAGGGCGTGCACACATTACATGCCAATGCATCTTGAGTGTAGGCGAACACCACATTATGTGATTTAATCGAACATGGAAATTGAAACAATGATGCTATAATACGGTATTTGAATGAGAAAAGTCGATGCCGTTTGAATTTGAGTTTAGGGGGTATGGTTAATATTTCACACGTTTCACCAGTTCATTATGGAATAAATGACTATTGTTATATATCATTATAAAGCCACTGCTTTTCTGCAATTTTTGATATATAATTTAACTCCCAAAGTAGTCGTAGATTTGATTTAACGGACGTTGTGTACCGTTGTGTGTATGAAAACAATAATTTTTTTTTCGTAATTTTGTACATTTTCGTGAATATTTCACCATTGAGTGTGAGGATTGGTACAAAGTTGGCATTTTCTGTTGGGGATATGTATTCTCAATATAATTCAGCACGATATTTATGATTCTCACCCTACTAAGGCGAATAAGAATGAGAAATATGGAGCTGGGTCGAATTTTTTTTTCAATTTTTTTTTTCATAAAAAAAACGCTATAACTAAAAAAGCTCAACTCGGATTTGCGGGGACTTTTCACACTTTATCCGCAATGTGTGTCCCGGAAACATATAAAAAAATCAGCTTTCTCCGATTCTTTTCCTTACTTTCTCATTTTTATGTCTAATGTGCCTGGACTAATAGTACACATTGGTACTCAGGGGATGGCAAGAGATATTTACCACAATAGACGACATTACACATCTTATATTTACGACCTACAGTTAAAACTAGAAGTCCTGTCATGAAATGCGCACAAATAATCTACGCGTTTTGACCATAGTAAGGCTATCAAATTCTGTACATATGGCCTATGCACAAGCAATGTCTCAGCCAATGGACCTCCGGGTAACCCGGAGGTCCATTGGCAGAAACATTGCCCGTGTTTGCTATGAGTAACCAGGAAAACCCGCCGTGCTTTGGATGCCATTCGAGATGTCAGGTTCATGTCTTTCAGTGAATTACAAAGTTTTGAAACATGTACATTAATAATGATTCCTGAAACACTATAAAAACTATAATTAATTATATGAGATATAAGGATGTTTTCTTTTGTATTTGTGCGCATGGGGGTTGGGGTGGGGTGGGGCGGGGTGTGTGTGTTGGGGCTGGGAGTATGATTACAAAAGCAGAATGTGTGAGTATGGTAAAGAGGTGCGTTTTGGAGAGAGGTGAACAAATAATTTAATTTTTCTGTGTAGGTTTCTTTGAATATTTTTCAGTAAAATGGGGGTAAAAATATCACCAATGAATAAAATTAGCCCCTTACCTATCACTCCATCATTTGGGGGATTAAGTAAATGTTTCTCACTTTTGCATTCTTGAAATTGGGCTGATGGAGGATGGCTTTATAGATTTTCACCAAACATACCATATCACAATTTAAATTCAAGGGGAAGGAAAGCACTCCATTTTCACTGCTGAATTGCAAACGTAAACTTTAATTCTAATAGACAACACAAGACACATTTACCACAATAGACGACATAACATATCTTATATTTATGTCCCATTGTGTTGAATTTTATTTTCAAACAAGGTCAAATAATTTTCAGGTGTTACCTGTATAATTTTCTATAATTCATTTACTAATAAAAAAACATTTAATGGTGAAAGTGGAAAAAGCATTTATGAAAGTTGGAGTTGGAAAAGAAAGAGCCAAGTCCGCATTTCCCTAAATAATGATCTCCATAATAAATAATCAACAACTTAAAGAAAATTACATCTTTCTGTGAAGTTTGTTACACAATTTTAATTTGCAGTATTAGTCAGTTATTCTATATTATATTGCGATATTGTTTTCTCACACTTTATTGGGGTTCACAAGTATGCACTCTCGGATGAATTGTAATAAAATAATATTAATGAACAAGAAATGCGGTATTTATTAAGAAGGTTATGAAATAATTTATGTATTTGTGACTAATTATTTGTTTCCAGTTTTAAACAGAGCCTGGATATTAGGCACAGCATAATGAATAAATATCACCCGGAATGATTGGTGGATTTTAGTTAAGAAGAAAATTGATTTCAGACATTCACTTGCCCAATAAAAAACTCCACTTTATGGGTGGGTCGTCATACTTTCCTAATGTCTTTCCCACTTTTTAGCCAATCATTGGAAAATGTTGGAAATACACGATCACACCCACTACTCGTACTGCTTACAGCATCGGGAAAATAGCTAGTGGCTTCCACATAAATCAGTAAACATTCTAGTGATATAATAATAAATAACGAATGCCTCTATTTGGTCATACTGAGAGAAAATGTTAAATAGGGTATCTGTATTTTACATTGAACATCTCGCATCTATTTCTTCATGTGGAGATCTACACAGAACGACACGCGTTTGCAGATGGGTTAATCGATATGGCACGAGTGCCAGCGCGGAAGGATAGAACTTTGAGGCCGCAGTCCTCGGGTTTTGTTCTTCCGCAATGGCAAACGTGCCAATATCGATTAACCCATTCACACACGCGTGTCATTCTGTGTTTATTACACGCCTTCATGTCTATAAAAACAATTATTAGGACACTCAGCAATTCGTTTGACATCCATCAATAAAAAGAGCACATTTTATCGCCAACGAAATTTTCAAGGGGACCCCGTATTATCATTTCGCTCCCTGCGTTTTAATGTGTTCTATGTGCCTACTGGCAGCCTACTGGCGTACCTACTGGCAGCCTACTGGCAGCCTACTGGCCCATAGAACACATTGAAACGCAGAGACGATTTTTAGCTATCGCTAGCGATTCAATTTGTAATTGCGATGCACGATTTGTAGAAATTTCCAGTAAAATGTCGCTTCTATTTAAAAAATAGTCCCTCAACCATTGTGCGGAACATAGTTTCATTTTCCGCATGGTTTAATGTTGCTGTAGATGGAGATTACATAGACCGGGTGTCTAATAAATTTATTTACGAAGGTTTAGACAGTGTCTTTGAAAGTCCAGGTCAAATTTGGAAATTATGTAAAATTTCAACTGAAAGCAAAGCTTCTAGAAAGGCTGAGGCATTGTGATTCTTCTTGTACCAGTGAACATGTGTTATACTATAACCTCAGGAAAATAAGGCACGTTTTCACCCTTCCTAATAATAATACTAGCTCCTGACAATATATCTTTTTGTGATGAATTGACGATAACAAGGTCTGAGGTTTGGGACTTGGGACTTACATTAGGAGCATCTCGTTTGAATATAAGCTCGGACTGGCAAACCTCGGATCACGTTATCTTCAATTCATCACAATGGCGCATTTGTTCCTATAAGACCCTACCCATAGCACAAAACCCATATTGTGAAATTAACTAACACTTTTTAACGATAACAGGTTTAGTAAAGAAACCTTTCGTGTACCCCACGACGTCACTGTACAAATAATCAATAAGCAGATAAAGGTCAAGGCCACTCCTTCTTACTTCAGATCGGAAACTGATTTAAAATTTGAACAATACCTAATTTAAATATAAACGAACCTACGCGAGCTCTCGTCTATTCAGAGGGTGAGAAATATAGTCTTATTGGAACATAAGTTATTCATTTTCCTGGGAGTACTTTCGTAAGATAACTCTTTCAATCCTGTTGCCCAAAACGCTGTTCTCTTATACGACATTGTCTACGGTGAAATAGGTGTGAAATGTGGAGGGTCAGTAACAATTTAATCCTTCAGCTTAAAGGGGTGTAAGATTCAATCATTGCATACCCTCAATACTGGTTTTGTGTTCATTTTTTCGTCTGTTCTCAAACTGTCAAAATTGCTGCCAAAGCATCACAGAAGTGGTATCCAAAGAAACACACTCAAGCGAACTGTGTGCAGTACAGCCGCCGATGACTGGACACTTTCCACGGGTGGGCAGTTTTCCACGGAGGCAATAGTGTTAGATTCCTAACAATAATTATAGGAATTATCATCATTTAATTAATGAAACATCCCGTACAGTCCGCTGCTTCATTAACTAAACTTTTGCTGATGATGATTTTTATTACTTGGTAAACGCATGCGTGGACATCACTCGCACGCATGGATTATAACCAGTCCACGACCGCTGTATTGTGTGGAGGGTGACATATTCTCAACCAATTCAAACTTGACAAGTGAATGACTCCAATGCGGTTGTGAGAGACACGATTTGGATTTGATTTGTCTGCGGAGTGTAGCCTAATTATGGTACGAATGTGATGAAATTAAAACAGGCACATTTAAAGTGGGCGGAAACACTGCAGAAAAATCGGACGTATGGATAGCAAGGCGAACAATACAGCAGTGTCAGAAAAAGGCTTCGGTGAACAGGATAGTTATGATGTGGAGTGGTCTGTTACCTCGATCATTTGACAGCTCTCCTGTACAGTCGGGGTGATAACTGTCGTTCCAGAATATTTGAGACTCAAATAACAAGTCACGATGGATGGAGTTAATCGAGACTTATTAACTGGTTGGGTGTAAGAAGTCACACTCAAGACTTTCAAAAATGAGGGTGCCAGATCAAAAGCCAACATTTTTCCTGTCTCATGTTTTGTATTCAGTTAAACATTTTCTCCCTTCCTAAAAATAATAATAGCTCCTGACAATATATATTCTTGTGATGAATTGACGGTAACATGGTCTCAGGTTTGGGACTAGGGGCTTACATTCGGAGCATCTCGTTTGAATATAAGCTCCGAGCCGCAAACCTCGGACCATGTTACTCGTCACTTCATCACAATAATGTGTTGTGTACTAAGGCGTACAGCACGTCGATGGTGCACTTGTCTTCAGCCACTGCTAACTCTGCTATTGTGGAATTAGTATATTTGGGGGCTGATAGTTGCTCGCCGGTGCTCAGTGGTTCTCTCGTGGTACTCCGGCTTCCTTCACGTGTAAAACGTTCGAGGTCATGATTAAAACTAGAAGTCCTGTCATGAAATACGCACAAATAGCACGTTGATCTGCGCGTTAATCTACGCGTTATGACCATAGCAATTCTATCAAATTCTGTACATATGACCTGTGCACAAGAAATGTTTCAGCCAATGGACCTCCGTGTAACCCGGAGGTCCACTGGCAGAAACATTGCCTGTGTTTGCTATGAGTAACCAGGAGAACCTGCCGTGCTTTGGATACCATTCGATATGGCAATTGCGCGCAATGCCTACGCGCAATTAAGCCTAGATAAGCGCACAGTTCGTTACAGGACTTCTAGTTTCAACTGTAACCTTACAAAAAAAAAAAACAAAAAACAATAAAAAAAATAAAATAATTACTACACAATGTATTAAGTGGAGTATTGAGAAACACACATCATGACTGATAAAAGTTTTAAGATATGTAATTGACTACAGTCTCTATGTACTGGAAATTAGGTTTTCTATTAATTTAGAAATGTGTTTTCGTTCTGAGATTCGGCCATTTTCGCGCAGCTGCATAGGCGCCGTACAGTGGAATATTTATTGTGTAAAGGTGTGGTATTACAATCGACACTCAGCCTGTTCGCTGAACCCAGCTTCAAATGAATGCAATAAAAATATTGTTTTTTGAAAAAACGTAAATGCCTCTTGCAATTATATCCCGGAAAAGCATGTCACAACCATATACTCCTTAATTTGGAAACAGCATAAAGTCTTTCGCAGTGATGATAGATACGTATCTACGCCGTCACGTCTCCTCAAAGATAATCACCCAGAAAGTTTCATTTGAATAGATAGTTTCGCACTTTGTTTTCGTATTAAATAAGGGTCATGTTGATGTATCATTGTGTCCAGAAGGTTAATATATGATTAACAATGGGTTGACGTACGCACTAATGAACTAGAACATTAACCCGGATGTTCTCTTCAATAAATTACAGTGATTTCGGGTGACTGCTTTCGTAGTTACCTCCACAAGTTTTACGTAAACTGAACCGAGAACCACGTGTCTTGAGACGCGAGACTGTATGAAATATCTACCGCTACGTCTGTGTATGCCTCTGTTTGTGTATTGATAAAACTCGGTAAGTGTATTCTATGTCTGTAATCTACTGGAACGTAAAATGAAATGCAAGAACTGTGACCCCCCCCCCCCCCCCCCTATATAGCTTCCGGATATTCGCCTGAAATGGATTCTTAGATACTGATCAACTCTTCCCGAAGTCATTAATACAAAAGGGGATCTGTGGGACCCAATTCGGGCTGCTGGGGGTAGATTATGCTCCAATTGGATCACGGTATATGCTAGCTCAATAAAATGTTGGGCGCCCCACGCGTCACAGGAACTATATATATTTATCCTCGAATAATAAATTTCCAAATTCTGAGCTAACTTCCCACTAACTAATTTCCAACTCTATCCCCAGGGCAAGCTCTTCGATGAAGGCATGTCGTGATGATGTAGTTGGAATATGTTTAGGAAGCTCGGTGGCTCAACCCTTTGATGAAGGCATGTCGTGATGACGTAGTTGGAATATGTTTAGGAAGCTCGGTAGCTCAACCCTTTGATGAAAGCATGTCGTGATGACGTAGCTGGAATATGTTTAGGAAGCTCGGTAGCTCAATGGACTTCAAACCGAAGGTCTACGGTTCGATCCCGTCATGGGTAACTACGTTGTGTCCATGGACAAGGCACTTAATCTCGATTTCCCACGTGGGTCACTGTTGCGCTATATACTAAGGCGTACTGCACGTCTATGGTGCACTTGTCTTCAACCATTGCTAACCGTGCCTGTGTGGAGTTAGTATGTTGGGCTCGCCGTTGCTCGGTGGTTCTCTCCGACTACTCCGGCCTTCTCCACCCTTAAACTATCCGAATCTAGGTGACCCTGGCTGTCGAAAGCGTCGTTAAACACCATTAAATAAATAAATAAATCGGACATGTCTGATTTTGGGCCACCTCGGTCGAGACAAATTTGGTTTATATTCCCACCCAACTCGTCCTTCTTCTGTCATATTTTCTTTTCATCAATGGTTGCATTATTGTTGATTATTAACTGACTCTTTGATATACAGTACGTGGAGAATGTATTACCACTAAATCACCCGCAGAGTGGAGATTCCACCCAAGCAATAATTGGAAATTTGTTGCAAAGCATAATCAATTCAAGGCTGAAACGAGTGGAATTATCAGATCTTATAAAAATTGCGCATAATAAAAACAAAATCTAGTGTTTTGGAATGGATACCGAAAATTATGTCCTGTGTTTATTACACACCTTCCCGTTTATAAAAATAATTATTAGGACATTCAGCAATGCATTTGACAACTCGTCTCGAGTCCCTATGTCCTCTATGTGCCAGTGGGCATATATAACACATTGGAACTCAGGGGACGAACATCAACAAAAAAGAACACATTTTATCGCCAACCAAATTTGCGAGGGGGACCATTTTTACTATTTTTAGCTATCGCTACTGTTCGCTAGAGATTCAAATTATAATTGTTGTGAACGACTTATAGAAAAATCCAGTGAAATGTCGCTTTTATTTAAAAATAGTCCGTCGATGATTTCTGTTCCGCACATGTGTTCGGAACGGATTTTCATGTTTCGAATGGTTTAGTGTTGCTGTAGATGGGGTTTTCACAGAACAGGCGTGTAATAAAATACTGTTTATTCTGTTAATTAAAGGCACTACCACGTGATTGTATAGCAATACAAAAACTCATGCAGAATACAGCTCTGCAGCACAACGGAAATGGCAGATGGTTAATTCGTTCTCATCTAATGAAATGCACAGCGCCATAATACGCACGGTGTACGCGCACTAACATCATGTATCTCCGCAACAATGACATTGCTACAAAGCCAACAACATGTCCTACCAGAATAACCACCATGATACCGATATGGCACTGATTTAACACAGGAAGCTACTCTCTGTGTGCAAACTCTCAAACTGCAGCTTACAGTTCGTGATATACTACTTGCTATAGTGATGGCCGCGAACACCTCACTGCCCCTATACAAACGGATGTCAAAATATAAAAAAACCCAAGAAGGGAATTTTCCCATAATGCAACTTGTAATATACCGCAAGAGAACCGACAATCATTTTCTGGCCTAGGATTATGCTACATCATGAATTTCTTAAGAAGGATGGCAGTACAGTGAATGTGTGGGGCTGGCCCTTCAATATTTTCAATGTACAACCCCAAGGTCTCCCTCCAGACAATTAGTTGGTCTCCTCCGATCGATGTTTTTAAACTGACATGGGCGATATTAGGGTTCAAACGTTTAACCGATTCAATCTCTTTTGAGGAGGCGCAATGAACTCTATCAAAGAAGACAAATTTCATTAATTTCCCAGTTGCATTCGAAAGAAAGTTGACGTCATTGTCCATTGGGCTGCTATCTAGCGTCGAAGCATGGAATTTACTGCATTAGTAAAAGACGCAAGTGGTTGCCGCGTACAAATTATAGCATGTCGATTTACATGTTATTATACTCCTCTTCTATGTAATTTCCATCTATAGCAACACTTTACCATGCGGAAAATAAAAATCTGTTCCGCACATATATACAGAACGAAAATCGTTGACGGGCTATTTTTAAATAGAGGCGAAATTTCAATGGAATTTTCTACAAATCATGCAACGCAATTACAGTTTGAATCGCTAGCGATAGCTGAAAATCATCCCGAGTTCCAACGTGTTCTATGTGCCAGCAGGCACATAGAACACATTGGAACTCAGGGAACGAAATAGTAACATTCTTCCCATCTCAAATCTGGTTGGCGATAAAATGTGTTCTTCGTTGTGATATTTGACAAATGAATTGCTGAGTGTCCTTCAAATATTTTTTTCTATAGACGTGAAGGCGTGTAATAAACACAGAACGACACGCGGGTGTGATTGGGTTAATCGATATTGCACCTGTGCCATCGCTGAAGGATAAAACTAGAAGCCTTTACACACACGCGTGTCGTTCTGTGTATTTAGTGTGTGACATTTTATGATCTCCCCCATATTGATACTCCCAAAGGTACACCGACTCTGCGAAGCAAAAATTAATAGACCAGATAATTTTTTGGCATGATGATATTTTTATATAGGCCTACCCAGTGGCGTAGACAGCTCAAAGGAAGTAAGGGGGGGGGGGGTGACAAACTCGCATAGCCTGGCTTAGCTCCATTTTAGTAGGGGTGAGGGGTGAGGGTGGTTTGTGCAGGAAAAGCTTTCTATGCCTTCACATCTCAGAATTTTGCGTACCTAAAGTTTGAGCTAGATAACCAAGGTAATAATAATCAGGGTTTCCACTGGAAGGAAATGTGTCCGATATGGAGCGGCCAAGGGTCGACGATGGGGTTTTTGAACCCTGGAATTCAAACTTTTTCTACCACGGGCCGAACCAAATTTTGAATTCTAGGGTTCAAAAAACCCCATCTCCTTGCATTTGAGCGGATATTTTGAGGTTTGTCATGTATTGACGACTGCATACCTTTTCACCGACACAAATATTAGGACAAGCAAACTACAAATCTACAACCTACCCCCCCCCCCCCCCCCATGGACCTTACCCCTTACGATTTAATGCCATATTTGGCCATAATTCGAGGACCAACTTTGAAGGGAAGTGGGGGAGACACGTCCCACCCAATCCCCCCTCCCCCCTCCCGTGGCCACGCCACTGGGCCTACCGTGCATTATGCCCGAAAAATGAAATAAAGAAACAGACAGCTAGAACACTACTATAATACTACGGTGGGTAGAGCACAAGTGGAATAATGATTTGCGATTACGTCATGTAGAGCTCAAGAACTTATATTCATGTCGTCAAGGTCTTCATTCATAAGAAAACCGATTCATAGACGTTGGAAGATTTTCAAGAAAAACGCGAACAAGCCAAGGAAGGAGGAGTATTGCTGGATTAAATGGTTTTTATCAACAATTGGGGTTCCAAGATGGTGTGTTGAAGTTGTGATCTCGCATCCGGGTCACATATCGACTCGCCCTAACAGACTCGTCGATATATGCCCAGAGACGAGGTATCGACTGCACATCGGCAACCTACATTCACGTCATGATTTAATAATAAATAAAATCAGTGTTTTGATGGTGGGAAAGATCCCCCAGTCACTCGACATTCTTTCGCTCGCATGATTTATCTCTTCTAAGGCCTTTGAGGTTGAGAAAGTTTCATATTTCTGGCTCTATAAAAAGGCCTAGACGTAGGATATTGTATTCCTACTGATATGTATCAATGTATGGGTACCCTCGATCATCGTGCCCATCCTCAGTCCTCCAAAGTTCGAAATGCTTCCTAGGCAGTAATATTTGTCGACAGCCTGAGATAGCCAAAGAAGAGCAAGTAAAGATTTTTTTTATATTTAATTCAACAGACATAAACAGAAAAGATACAGTGTAACCGCCATGGATTGGTCATTTTCCACGTGTGGGCAATATTTCCGCGGGATACAGTGTGACTGACATAGATTGGTCACTTTCCACTGACTCGATAATATTAGATTCTAATAGAATGCTACAAAATAGATTCCAAACACTAATTATAGGAATAATCATAAAAAAAATAATTAATGAATCACCAGGTACAACCGCCTACGTCCTCTCGTTCTATCACTCGGCGTTAGCACTCCTGCCATATCGATTAATCTACAATGTATTTACGCCCGTCGTTTACTGAAAAAATGGGAATAGTCAAGTTGAGTCCATTATGGACTAAGCCTCTCTGGTAACCCATGAAAATATACATTGACTATCTTGGAAATACTGGAAATATGTTAAAGGTTTTCATACCAAGAAATTAGGTGGATGATGAAGGCTATAATATCTAGCTAAGTTCGCGGTACATATGCATTTGACGCCACGTTTCAGTTTTTAAAAGATTATTCTCTGGCATGGCAATCAGGGTCGATCGGGAAACCTGAACAAGTTTTTTTCTCCTCTGCCTAATGTTTTTTTTTTGTTTTATGGTTTAACGACACATTAACAGCCAAGGTCATATCATGTCGGTGACAGTTGTACGGGTGGAGAAAGCCTGAGTACCCAGAGAGAACCACCGAGCAATGACGAGCAGCTGTCAGCTCTCCAACATCGTAACTATGAACTCTGCGCCGCGGCACAGGCAGGTTAGATTGGTTAAAGACATGCGCACCTTCGACGTGCAGTACGCCTTAGTACACAGAGTCATCGTGCCCCCATGTAGGCAATTTGGGTTAAGTGCCTTGCCCAAGGACACAACGCGGGAGCGCGAATCAGCCGCTGAAATGGTCACCCATCCAACCACTAACCGCGCTCGACGTTGCTTAACTTCGGTGATCTGACGAGAACCGGTTACCACGACGCCACCGCGCCCCCTCTGCCTAATGTAGTTTGACATGTAGATACGTATACACTGATGATTTGTATATCTTTATTTCAGCTACTTGTCCATATCGATGTCCACCTGGTACACAATGTAGGCGTATCGGATCCATTTACCGTTGCGCGCCCATAGGTAAGTTTGTACTCTTGCTACAACAATGAACAATATTCACAGATCTCGACTTTTAAACGTGTTACTTGCATACTTGTATATCACTGCAACCCCGGGGAAGGAGCAGTGAATGTCTACCGTTGTTAACGTATTGTTAATACAGGACCCTGTAATCACAGTGGCGTAGCCGGGGGGGGGGGGGGGGGGGGGGGGCTCTGAGGGGAGTACATCCCCCCAATTTTTGTCATGCCCTCAGGTGATGTGGCTTAATTATTGATGCCTTTCACAACTTATAAATTATGGACACAAGCGGACTCAGGGTCAAGAAAGCTGCGATTCCACCCAAGCAATAACTGCAAATTTGTTGCAAAGCATAACCAGTACAAGCAAAGTTTCAGTCAATGGACCTCCGGGTTAAACCCGGAGGTCCATTGGCTGAAACATTGCTCGTGTTTTGTGTCGATATGTACAAAATTTGAAAGTTATAGCTTGGGTGATAACTCCACTCCGCGGGTGATTTAGTTACAATCCACTCGCCACGTACTTATCTATCGGAATTTATTTATACTCGCAGAGAGTACGGCCTCCGTGGACTGATCACGTTACACAGAGAGTACGGCCTCCGTGGACTGATCATGTTACACAGAGAGTACGGCCTCCGTGCACTGATCACGTTACACAGAGAGTACGGCCTCCGTGGACTGATCACGTTACACAGAGAGTACGGCCTCCGTGGACTGATCACGTTACACAGAGAGTACGGCCTCCGTGCACTGGTCACGTTACACCGAGAGTACGTCCTCCGTGCACTCATCACGTTACACAGAGAGTACGGCCTCCGTGGACTGATCACGTTACACCGAGAGTACGGCCTCCGTGCACTGATCACGTTACACCGAGAGTACGTCCTCCGTGCACTCATCACGTTACACAGAGAGTACGGCCTCCGTGGACTGATCACGTTACACCGAGAGTACGGCCTCCGTGCACTGATCACGTTACAAGGGTGTGAAATATTTCTACGGAAGCAAGAATATGATTTAGATTTCAAATACCAATGATATAAAAAAATAATCAAATAAAAAAATAATTAATGAAGCGCCGGGTACAACCCCGTGCTTCATTAACTAACATTTTTGGCGATTATTTTTATTACGTGGTAAACGCATGCGTGGACATCACTGCCCATGCGTGAATTACGACCAGTCCAAGGCGGCTGTACTGCATCCGTAGTGGAACATAGGTTGACTGTTCATCACTATATGGGCAAGACACAAAGTGAAAAGACAAATGATGTACCTAAATATATAAAAAAAACATAGAATACACTTATCACAAAACGTTTATCGTTTTGGGAGGTACATATTTCTACTCCGCCGTTCCTATACTCCTAGTCACGTTTATCGTTTTGGGAGGTACATATTTCCACTCCGCCGTTCCTACGTCCCTAGTCACGTTTATCGTTTTGGGAGGTACATATTTCTACTCCGCCGTTCCTATGTTCCTAGTCACGTTTATCGTTTTGGGAGGTCCATATTTCTACTTCGCCGTTCCTACGTTCCTAGCCACGTTTGTCGTTTTGGGAGGTACATATTTCTCCTCCGCCTTTCCTACGTTCCTAGCCACGTTTGTCGTTTTGGGAGGTGCATATTTCTCCTCCTCCGTTCCTACGTTCCTAGCAACGTTTGTTGTTTTTGGAGGTACATATTTCTACTCCGCCGTTCCTACGTTCCTAGCCACCCATTGCAATCTACTTACTTATTTGATGATCAAAGTGATTTGTTTTGGCGAACGTGTTTGTTTGTCGTCAATATGTTGCGATCTGTATATTTCTGTTTTAACGGGTAAATATAGAATAAACGTGGAGTGTTTTCAAGTAAAAAAAAATATTCTACGAGTAGGATTAAGAATGAAACCGACTAGACTCTGGCGAGTCGGTTTCATTCTTAATTCTACAAGTAGAATAATTTTTTTACTTGAAAACACTCCACGTTTATTTTGTTTATCCCATAAATCTTCTACAGGGCAGTCTCGGCGAAATCGTGCTATAATTCGCTACAAACACAGCGAGAAGTGAGGAGCACATTGGTCCAATTCGATCGACCGGCAACATTGGAAAAAATAAACAAGGCGCAGTAATACATTTCTGTCTAAAAATAATTCCCCTACAAACTTGAGCTAAACTTGCAAAAATACTTTATTTTATGAACAGTGTGTTGTGTTTTCTACTAGCATTGTGTAATACTTTCAAAAAGATTTAAAGAAATCAACAATCGAACTATTAATTATGCTAGACAAATGTGGTAGAGGCCAGAGGTCAACAAGTCCGTCGCTACTAGGGGAATAAATTCTTTCAGTGTTTACCATACGGGGAAAGTTTATTACCCAACTAGGTGAATAAAACAAAAGTTTATCCAAGGCCTTTATTGTTCAAATAAACGGCCATTTATGGGATAAAATATGAAAGCTCCAGAAATCTACGCCTTCCACGCAATGAAATGTACTGTGTAGAAAATTATCAGTCAGTTCCCGATATGACTTCATCACACTCGTGTGAGATTTTGGTGCCCCTTGCTGCGAAGATACACAAGGAGCTTTAACAAGAAAAAAGTAAATGAACCCCAGTGTCCAACTCGCGTTTTATACTTAGGCTCACAATTAAAAGACATATGTACGCTAGTATAAGTTATCTAGTACTTATCTGTATATTTCCTACCCCTTTACCTAACAAATCAGAACAACCGCCTGTGTAATTACTAATTAACAAACTTATCAATCGAAAATAGTCTTTTTATAAATCGTCTAAACTATATCATGTTACCCCTCAGGTGAACGAACTCGTCAAGCTCATTCCAACGACGAATCACGTGATATGCTTGTTTTGAAATTTTGTGAAAAATAAAAACAAAAATTGGTATTGTGTAAGTTGGAAAAACATTAACATGTAAAGTAGACATTAAAATGTTTGACGAAATTTGATAGCTGATCTGTAAAATGTATTTTTCTGTAGGTTCGTGTCGGAATCCGTGTCTGAATTTGGGGACGTTTATTGTGACAAAAAGCTCATTTTACTGCAGATGCCGATCGGGGTGGTCTGGAAGAAGATGCGAAAGGAGGAGAGGTAATGTATTTAAATCCGTTTAAACATAGTCAACACATAAATCTTGATTTCATAGAGGTTCACCGATTAAGGTTAAGGGGGAGGACGGGGAGTGCAGTTTCAGAAAAGCACAACTTCTTACGCACGACAAATATAGATTATAATCAATAGATGTTAGTTTGATAGACTGAACTGTGTTTTGGTACAGGGTCTATTTGAAATAATCTCTCGTAAACCGTTTGAAGCCTGATGGTATCGTCTATGTCAGTTCAATAACATTAACTGGAAGAATCCACATTCATTATTTGGGGGTAGACCAATTAATATTTTCAACGTGCAGCCTCGAAAATATTGATTGGTGTACCCCACACAATCACTTTGCAACCACCCTACGTAAAGACATTACAGTTAAAACTAGAAGTCCTGTCACGAAATGTGCGCTTATCTAGGCTTAATAGCGCGTTGGAATTGCGCGCAGTTGCCATATCGAATGGCATCCAAAACCCGACTGGTTCTCCTGGTTACTCATAACAAGCACAAGCAATGTTTCTGCCTATGGACCTCCGGGTTACCCGGAGGTCCATTGGCTGAAACATTGCTTGTGAACAGGCCATATGTACAGAATTTGATAGCATTATTATGGTCATAATGCGTGGATTAACGCGCAAATTAACGTGCTATTTGTGCGCATTTCATGACAGGACTTCTAGTTTTAACTGTATGACGTATCATATTTCTGGGCCGAAAAATCGGCCTCTCGTGTTAAAATGGTTAATAATATGTATATTTTGTTTCTCATCATTACCAAAGCTAGTTCTAATGTGGAATATGTCAGATATTAATGAAAACCCCGTAGGTCAAATGACAAGCTCAAAGACTTAAAGAAGGATTTTGTATCTTGTGTTCAATCGCGCACTGTACGGCGATTAATGACATTTTGATATTCTGATACCGAAACATACTTGCTGATTGGGACCATGGATGATTCGCACCTCACATATTCGGACCGTGATTGAATCTGACTCTACTTCGCTCCTGAATCCCGATCTGAGTTTGGCTGATTCGGACGCTCACTCCATCTCATTCGGATCTTTGAATATTAATTTATCAATGCTGATTCCCTTCCTCCATCTCTTTGACGAATTGGAACCCCCAATCAAAAAACAATGTTCTCTTATGTTCCAAGAAGACTGAAAATCATCGCCCTCTGATTGGACGAGAGCTCGCTTAGTTTTTTTTAGTATGTTTACGGCTCCAGTGGCATAGGTTACCGTCTGACGTCACCGAGTGAAATATCTGAAAAGGTGATAACAATCTGAGGAGATTTAAAGTGCACACTGCCTATAAAATCGTATTTTTTTACTATGTTTACGGCTCCAGTGGCATAGGTTACTGCCTGTCGTCACCGTGTGAAATATCTGAAAAGATGATAACAATGAGAGGAGATTTAAAGTGCACACTTCCTTTAAAATCGTATTTTTCGAGGTAAGTAATCATTCTATGGATGTATACCCAAAACCCATTCATTAAAAGGCCGAAGTTACTCCATCACAGTTCGAATCATCATAATGGATAAAATATGAACAAAGAAGCTAGAGTCTGGTAATAGTGTCCATACATGTACGTAAGGCTAAATAATAGTCAACTGAAGGCTCCATTTCCCTGCTCTATATTTATTTATGTGCGTATGATGATCCAAATAGTTCGCGCAACGTAAGCGTATAGAGCATTGGCACAACGGGCCTAGATATGAAAACAATTGTTTAATTAAGTATTGCATCATGACTGTTCGGAATCGACTTTGCGCTGCAACAAACTGATCACGTACAATTTCCATGAATCACGTGTTTACAAAACCAGAAGAGTATTATGATGCTCGTGTTATGATGCTCGTACAGTACGTGAAGAGTGTATTATCACTAAATCACCCGCAGAGTGGAGATTCCAACCAAGCAATAATTGCAAATTTGTTGCAAAGCCTAACCAGCACAAGCAAAGTTTCAGCCAATGGACCTCCGGGTTAAACCCGGAGGTCCATTGGCTGAAACATTGATTGTGTTTTTTGTCGATATGTACAAAATTTGAAAGTTATAGCTCGGGTGATAACTCCACTCCGCGGGTGATTTAGTTACAATCCACTCTCCACGTACTGTATTATGGTTCTCGTAGTAATTGAGGGCAAGCTTAAAACTGTGAAGGGGTGGACAGTCACTCACAGAAGCACGTGGTGGTGGTAATAATGTTAGAAGACAATAGTAGACGTAACTTGTACTCAACGTGAAGACAGTTGCAATAGACTAGTGACAAAAACCAATGGCAATGGTTCCACTGTTAGGACAGAGTTCTCGGTATAACTGGTACCCATTCGCCTCCTAATATGCTGATGTGCCGTTAAGCACCAATAAATCAACACATACTACTATTTGTGTGAAAAAGAAGTAGTAATGAGCTAGTGGTTGACGACAAAGGTAGTGATACTACTGTTAAGTGAAAGTGCTCAAGACGAAAACCGATGATACAGTATTGTTAATAGACAATGCTAGGCATAATTGCCATTAACTGACTATCGTAGTAAAGGCAATATGATTTTATGCCATGCTCGCCTATGTTACTACCTGCGAATAGCCTGAATGTTAAATTTTCGCTTCTAGTCCCAGTACCCGTGTAAAGCGTTTACTGCGGTAAAACAAAATACATCTGTAGTAGGATGTTCATCCAACTTAACTTTTGACATGACACAATTCGCCCACTTCGATACATTCACACATTCTTCTGCGGTAAAAATGACGCAATTTGCCGACTTCGATTTATTCACACTTCGCGATGTTTCATTCAGACACATGACGTTTTGCGGTACTATCTACTACATGAAATGACTTAATAATTTTAAAATACCTACAATTAAATATTTAAAATACAATTTAGGAATTGTTAATAACAATTTGACTGAAAAAGCAAGGTAAATTCAATCAACTTTGACAATGTGTCTAGCTGTCAATCAAGAATTCACGTGCAGCCGGTAGAACTGCCCAACGCCGCAGCTGTAAACAAACAAACCAATGTGTTTGCGATAGAAAGTGCCGTTTTCTCTCCATTTTAAGTGACAAAGTCGCCGACATAATATGGAATCGGTGTCGGCTTGTCCAATGAATTTGGCTAGAAACTTCACTGGCTGACACATTGTAGGGTATTCCTTTTGAATCATGTGTTTTACCTAAAACGGATCGAATATACAAGTAAAACATCAATCCACCGAGAACAGTCCACAATCTCCTGGTCGGTCAAGCGGGTAGATGTATTATTCTTAACTGATTGCAATGAAGTTGGCAATATGAAAGCAACATAAAAGCGTCACATGAATTTTAGTCAGTAATCCTAATTAGCAGGGACCGATCAGGACTATGTAAAATACAATCTAGCCTCGGAGCCTATTTTTCAATTCATGCGCCAGATTTCAATTTACGGCGTCACACTGCTGTTTGTAACACACACTGCAAGTATGTAATAGCTCTCATCATTTTCATTTAGTACACTATAGCAAACATTAATTTTCACTGTGGTTTCTGATCAAGTCTTGGCTGCCTATTTAGGCAGCCAAGACTTGATCAGAAACCACAGTGAAGATTAATGCTTGGTAATTAAGACTTGAAGTATTAACTTAAGCACTCTACAACAATCATAAATGATAATCATATATATAATACATGTAAGAGTGTCTCTCTCAATTATCCATCGAAAGAATATCAAACTATGATCTGTGAAGTTACGCGCCAACTGAGAAGCCTATTTCTGAGATTTAAGAGCCAGGTCCTGATGTTTCAGAACCAAATACGCACTGGCGCATGCCCAGGTCGGTCCCTGCTAATTAGGATATACTTATCCCTGTGGAATTAAATCTTTGTCTTCATTATTAAGGAATACTTATCCCTAACTACGTTAACATGAAGAAATACATAATACCGTTCCATCTCAGTTTAGGTACTTCAACGTACCAACGGTAAAATGTATACCTAACTCTCTGGGTTGATATCAAAATGTTTCAAAGGGTTTTATTGTTTTATTTACTTTAGCTCTGTGTAGGATCAGATAATATGATTGATTGATTGACTTATCCTACTCGTGGTTTAAACTTAGTGACGGACAGTTTTACGGGTGAGGGAAGCCGGAGTACCCGGAGAGAGCAACGGCGATTAACGGTCCCCAATGTACTGATATGGTATTGGGTAGTTACCAGCTTCGCTGTCAGTATGCATCACTTTTAACAACCTACCGCTTCACGACGCGTTGTTACCCACAGCACTCTGGTAGGTTCTTCAAATCCACGAATCTCTCAAGCTGGATTAGTAACTAATACGTACTAAACTAATAAATGAAACTATGGCCTTTGTCATATCACCCATACTTGTATTTAAACATAAATAAATACACATAACGATACCGCGTTACACATACCAAAATCAAACAAATATTCGTAAACAATTAGAATACATTGGGACCTGACGCTCGTTACTTATTCCCAGTTCCCTATTCGCCATTCGTTATCAACCGATCAAATCAGTTGATAACGAATGTCGAATAGGGAACTGGGACTGAGTAATGGTTGTCACGTCCGTGAATACATTGAACAAAAATTTAAAGTCTGCGATTCGTCTCAGTATTAATTATTCTCACATCTACGGAGTGTCGATTTTCTGCCCACCATTTCTATCTTGATGTAAACTGACTTATAATTGTAAATCGTGTTGGCTGAACTAAGCGACTACCCGATTTAGGCTCGGTAAAGGCTCGGAGCTTTGGAGCTCGTTTCGGCTAAAATATTCTCGGTGCCTTGATTTATTTTGACAACATGGAATATTCTTTTTAAAAGTCAATCGTCGAATTCCAATTCTTTCTGGGTGTCAGATCAGGAAAATAATTCATTAGTATGGAAAAGCGGTGCTCGAATAGCGAGTACAGATGGCTCAATATCTATAGGGGACAATTCGTGACTGCACCCCACGAATAGTATGAGAAAATTTATTATCCTAGTATATGGCCTTCAATTAACGCAATATTTCTCTCGAATCTTGGCTATTTTGTGACGAACAAATTCTGGAAGACCATTACCCCGACATGCTTTGAATATTTTCGCTTTCATTGCTCGGATGCTCCTGTCTTCGAAAAATTTAACAAAATATAATTTAATGCAAATAATATTTCTCTTTTGTTATGCCAGTGTTAGTGAAGTAGTTGGAGTGTTCATATGATCAGTTTTAATTCCATTATTATCAAATGAACCTTTTCATAGATATAGTTGATTGTTTATTTGTATGCAGCGACACTTCAACAGCCAGAAATACATCGTAACGGACAGTTTTACGAGTGGGGGTAGCCAGTCAGTGTATACGGATAGAACCAACGAGCAGCGCTCAATAACTGTCAGACACCCCAACGCACTAATCCTGCACCAGCCGATTTAGAAGCGGTTGGGAGCAAGTAATCTGCGTTTCTGTAACAGATTATCTGTAAATCTAACATGCATTACGACTCTTAGCAGACTAGAAATCCGTGTGCGGCAAATCCCTCGAAACTTTTACCTCAGGTCTAGTCTCAAATTGTTAAACGTTCAAATTGTTGTTGTTGTGCTTATGATTTCATTATTTATTGCAGCTTCCTGTTCACCCAATCCTTGTAGGAATTCCGGAAAATGTTCCATAAGAGGATTTTCATACACGTGTACATGCAGGCCTGGATGGACAGGAAGGAGATGTGAAATACGAAGAGGTAATGTACTGCACAGTTATCGTGGAGTGTTCGTAATCCATACGTGGGCAATGATGTCCACGCATGCGTTTATCACGTAATAAAAATCATCATTAGCAAAAGGTTAATTAATGAAGTACCGGGGTGTACCGGGTTATACCGGACTGTACCGGGATGTACCGGGTTATACCGGACTGTACCGGGGGTGTACCCCTTGCTTCATTAATTAATTTTTTGAAGTTTACTCCTGTAATTAGTGTTTGGAATCTAATATTATTATGTCCATGAAAATATTGCTCGCCCGTCGAGCAGGGGTGGCGCCAGGGATTTCTCGACAGGGGGGCTGACCTCTCCGACAGGGGGGGCTATAACATTTGACCTCCCAAACGAAGGAAAATGAGTGAAAATTGGTAAATTGGAGAACCAAAATAGAAGCAAATTGAGTATGTTTGTTGATTATTTAACCCTTTACCTAACCTGAAAAGCAGACGACACTTGCAAAAATAATTCTTGAAAAACTAATTTTTTTCATTTTTTGTCTCAAAAACATAGGTTATGACCCCTCGTTGGAACGAGCTCGTTCCAACGAGGGGTCATAACCTATGTTTTAGAGACAAAAAATGAAAGAAATAATGAAGATTAATTGGCGATTTTTGAGAATAGCGCTGTCCTGTTTTGACAGTTACCTTAGGTAAAGGGTTAAAGTAAACATATTATAATAAGGTCGGGAAATATTTCATCTATAAAGCCAGTTTGACGAACGACATTAAGGAATTTCGTGATGAATCAGTATTCTCTATCAAAGTTCCGGTGCTGCACGGGTTCGAGACTGACAAGACGAGATATCTACATTCGATTGTCGGAAATTTCTCGGGTTTACGAGACTCTCCGACGGACTGACTAAAAATCTCCGAGGGGGTGGGGGTGGAGGGGGGCTGGGGGATGGACCTCTCCGACGGGGGGGGGGGGGGGGGGGGGGGGGGGGGCTGTAGACCCCCTGACTCCCCACACCCACCCCACGCCACGCCCACCTTCACCTACCCCCCGCCCCCACCCCCACCCCTACCCCCACCCCACCCCCCTCCCCTTGACGCCACCACTGCCGTCGAAAGGGATCAGTCCACGGCGATCGTACAGTATAAATGTGTATTAAAAACACACCACACAAATGTTTTGACAACTTGTCCGTCAAGGTTACAAGTTGACAAGTGAGTGTTCACTACAATAAATTACCGAGTACTGGCTGTAACATTAATCCGTAAGTAGTATAGCATGTGTTTTCGTTGCTGTTCTTTTTGACTTAGTCTGACGGATAGAGGAAATAATGTCATGCCACAATGATATCACACGATTATCGTGGTTGACCACTCGCTTTAGCGAATATGTTATGACGACATTATCATGGTGATAGGTGATACGAGTGTGCATGTGCATGCTAGGTTAAGACGTGTTTAAGCCTTCTATGCTGCACAGATAGGATGTGCCAACGTGGTAAAACGCAAGAAGTTTGGAGTCTGTTCTCGCAGAACTATTGTCACAGTTTAATCTACAGTACGTGGAGAGTGGATTGTAACTAAATCACCCGCGGAGTGGAGTTATCACCCAAGCTATAACTTTCAAATTTTGTATATATGGACAAAACACACTAGCAATGTTTCAGCCAATGGACCTCCGGGTTTAACCCGGAGGTCCATTGGATGAAACTTTGCTGGTGCTGGTTATGATTTGCAACAAATTTGCAATTATTGCTCGGGTGGAATCTCCACTCTGCGGGTGATTTAATGATAATGCACTCTCCACGTACTGTAAACTGATAGTACCGTATTCCAAGGGTGAGATACATAAAGCTTGAAAGCGCTTGGAATCGGGGGTTAACGAAGGCGACAGACACCTTTTTTCTCCCACCACTAAGGTATTGAGACATATATAAAGTCGTGTGAGACAGCTGGGAGAGATATACCTGTCTCACCTCACCCACGTGACAGCTATCTCACCCTTCCCACGTGACAAAGCTATATTGGCATATTAACATATTTAATGAGCGCAGGACTATTCGATCATCGCACGTTCTTCTATAAACAAACAACATGGTGTCACGATTCGGAAATATTAGCAGACGAACGTTTGGCGAACAAAAGAGAAATAAAAGCACAGACCGCAAAACAGCACTTGACTCTCTTAGATGAATTTTTGTATGAACGTCATTATGAGTGGAGAGAGTTGCACGGAATTCCCGTCGAAAAGTTATGCGAATCCATTGCAGAATTCATAATATAACGTCATCGGAATGTTCCAGTGTTCATATCGATACAAATCGTTACCCCTGTCTTGCCGGCGCTTGGGTTTAATTTTGTGGTATATACCTGTGGTATACACAAAACGTTTGTGTGCTCTTTGCGATAAGCAAATCAATTTTTTTATGAAATGAACAACAAAATTGGTCGATACAGCTGCACGTGCCCCTGAATTACTTACGATGACGTCATACATTTTTGGTGTGTGTGTGGGGGAGGGGGGGGGGGACAATTATCCCTGATGGGGCGAGTGTGAGATGGGGAAATCTCACCATCGGGACAAGATATTTGAGTGACGTTGATAATTTGAGCCACTGCCGTCTGTCTGTTACCAGCTTCCAACATGCGAAGGGCACGTAAACGTTCGTCACGTGTTAGTCTTCGCATACCTCAAAAGTTACGTTTCGATCAGAAACTATCGATGAACGAGATTATACCAAGAAAAGAAAGATGAGACTTCCGAGAAAGCCCGTCCATTACAACTAAACATTTCAAAACGTACACCTTAAACATTAACGCGTCGCTCGTGCAAAAAAACCTGCACGAAGTTTTCGTGGGCCGATGACATTCATGATCCATACTAAACCTGGTAACATATTGGTGTGTTCAATCACGCGTATCCAATAGATACTAACCCCGCACCAGCCGATTTAGAAGCGATTGCAAGCAGTAATATGCGTTTCCGTAAGAGATTATCTGTCAGGGATTATCAGTAGAGATTATCTGTAAGGGATTATCAGTAAAAGTTTATCTGTAAATCTTACAAACATTATGATTATTTGCAAACTAGAAATCCGTATGCGGCAAATCCATCAAAATATTTTCCTGAGGTAGAATTTCAAATTGTTAAACGTTCAAATTGTTGTTGTTGTGTTTATGATTTCATTATTCATTGTAGCTTCCTGTTCACCCAATCCTTGTAGGAATTCAGGAAAATGTTCCGTAAGAGGATTCTCATACACTTGTACCTGCAGGCCTGGATGGACCGGAAGGAGGTGTGAAATACGAAGAGGTAATGTACTGTACAGTCATCGTGGATTGTTGTCCACGCATGCGTTTATTATTTAATACAACTCACCAGCAGCAAAAGTTTACATAATGAAACACCGGGTTGTACACAGAGATTCAGTAATTAAATTGTTGATGATTATTTCTGTAATTAGTGTTAGGAATCCAGTATTATTACGCCAGTAGTATGAGATGACCCAACCGTGCCCAATTGGGGGGACCTAGCGGGGGACCTAGGAAGTGACGCCATGTCACGTGACCCTATGGCGCCATGTTTGGTTGTCATGGTAACCCGCGTGAGCGGCTATTTTGGGTCGTCATCCCCATAGTGATACGTGGTCCAAATGAGCATGCGCAGCGCGTGTTGTTAGGGTGATACGTGTTTCCGTCGGCCATTTTGTATACTGGATGCCGCCATCTTGGTTTCTATGGTAGGACGTGGTTGGTATGTTACCCAAAGGCTTCTTATAGGACAGGAGTATGTTCGGAGGGTATATTCCTTTGTACAAGAGTAATTTCCCGATTCGTAGAATTACCCAAGTAAATCCGACAATCCCCCAAAACACAAAAACAACCTTTATTTGATATGAAACCCCAGATTGGGCATGTAAACAGTAGCACGTAGTGCTATAGGGCGCGTTCGATTGAATCAGTAGAAGAACCTATCGTGTGGAACAGCTTTTCTTATTGTTACTATAGTTAGCTTTTCTGATCTGGTCTTGTTAGTTCTACCCTATTCCCAGTGCTCTTGTTCTTGTGTTCCAGATAATCCAATCAGTTCTCTTTACTGTAGGTAACTAACCAATCAGACTGCTTGATTTCCCATAATCTGTATGCAGGGTTATCTTCCTTGTGTATAACAAAAGCCTATGTCATCCCCAAAGCCAATAAGCTATCGCGCAGTTACTGAAGTCATCCAAACCACTCGAGCAAATGAACTTTAGAGCAATTGCTCGCTCGAGTGACTCCAAACATTGCTCCAACGACTCGAACCCCATGGGGCAAATTATTTATAGAGTAATTGCTCGTTCGAGTGACTCACTCATACGACTCTTAGCCTCATTTCAGTATTTGAGGATACCTACAGTACGTGGAGAGTGGATTGTAACTAAATCACCCGGGGAGTGGAGTTATCACCCAAAGTGTCACTTTCAAATTCTGTACATGTGGACAAAAAACACAAGCAATGTTTCAGCCAATGGACTTCCGGGTATAACCCGGAGGTCCATTGGCTGAAACTTTGCTTCTCCTTGTAATGCTTTGCAACAAATTAGCAATTATTACTTGGGTGGAATCTCCGCTCTGCGGGTTATTTAGTGATAATACACTCTCCACGTACTGTATGGTCTGGTATTGTATTATTTGAAGATACCTTCTTAGGATACATTTTATAGGATACTTATCTGAGGATACTGTTACTTGTTTTAGCCCAGCCTTTTAGCCCCCCCCCCCCCCCCCCCGAGACATACCTATTCCAAATTTCTCTAATAAGTCATCGAGCAACTACTGACAAGTAATTGCTCGAATGACCCTAATCTTATCGAGCAAATGAGCTATCGAGCAATTGCTCACTCGAGTGACTCCACATACTGCTCGAACGACTCGAATCCCATAGAGCAAATGACCGGGTGACTCGCACATACGGCTCTTCAACTCATTTCGGTAAAATAGGGATTCCATAGCCACAGACGTTTTCCAAAAAGGGATTTTCAGAAAGGAACCGTAAGTGGGATTCTTATCCGATTCAGTGGCATGGAATTCCGTGAATTGACATTAACACCCGAGAGAATTCCCCTTCCCTATTGGAAGAATTAAGTCAAAAGGGTGTTTTTATACCTTCATTAGGGTTATAGTTAAAACATAGAGTAAATTCAGTTTAAAGGGTTTTACAGTTAATGTTAAACTATACGGGGTTTATTCAAGTAGTCAAAGGGTTTAACACTGCGTTATAAAGTTCATTCCAAACTTTGTTCTGTTGACTTCGACGATCTTGGTTGCATTCAAGTAGATCAGTTCGATTTTCGTTCACTTTATGTTCTGTTCACTTCACTTCGATCTTGTTTGTATTTGACCTTCGTTCACTATGACCTCATTCGAACAGTTCAACTACAATTGTGTTGGATCATAAATCACTTCTTTCCAACCAGTTCATCTTTGTTCATGTTTCGTCTGTTTAGCTGGGGTCTTGCATAGAATATGTATTGGGGTAGCCTAAAAGGCTGGGCCAAAACAGGTAATAGTATCCTCAGATAAGTATCCTATTAAAGGTATTCTAGAAAGGTATCCTCAAATAATACAATACCGAGCTCATTTGCTCGATGGGATTCCAGTCGTTCGGGCAATATGTGGAGTCACTCGAGCGAGCAATTGCTCTAAAGCTCATTTTGCTCGATGGGCTTCGAGTCGTTCGAGCAGTGACAGCTTATAAGAGGAATTTGGGATAGGTATGTCCTAGAAGGCTGGACCAAACAAGTAATAGTATCCTTAGAGAAGTATCCTGTAAAATGTATCCTCAAATAATACAATACTAGGCCATAGGTATTCTAAAATACTGAAATGAGGCTAACAGTCGTATGTGTGAGTCACTCGAACGAGCAATTGCTCTACAGCTCATTTGCTCGGTGGGATTCGAGTCGTTTGAGCAGTATGTGGAGCCGCACGATCGAACAATTTCACTAAAGCTCGATTAGCCTCGATGGGCTTCAAGTCGTTCGAGCAATGACTTCAGTAACTGCTCGATAGCTAATTGGTTTTGGGAATGATATAGGCTTTTGTTTTGCCGAGTGGTTAAAACCCGTATTGTACGAGATGAAGATCCCGTCCCAACGATGGTTTTGGTTGAAGACAAGAGCACCATCGACATGCAATACTACTAAGTATATAGCACCACCGTGTCCCCACATGGGCAATCGGGATAAATTGAATTTCTCAAGAACACAACGCAGTTGCCCTTGGAGTGAATCGAATCGAGAACCTGTCCATTTCAAGGCAAATATCGTAACCACTGATCCACCACGCTCCACCCAGTGATCAACCGACATCAAATTATCTGATCCTATCCCTAGCCACCACGTTTTTCCCAGTAATCAATCGACATCAAATTATGTTATCATATCCATAGCTACCACACTCTCCCCAGTAATCAGTCGACACCAAATTATCTGATCCTGTTCATGGCCACCACGCTCTCCCCAGTAATCAATCGACATCAGATTATGTTATCATATCCATAGCCACCACACTCTCTCCAGTAATCAATCGACATCAAATTATCTGATCCTGTCCATAGCCACCACTCTCTCCCCAGTAATCAATCGACATCAAATATCTGATCCTATACATAGCCACCACTCTCTAACCAGCAATCAATCGACATCAAATTATCTGATCCTATCCATAGCCACCTCTCTCTCCCCAGTAATCAATCGACATCAAATTATCTGATCCTATACATAGCAACCACTCTCTAACCAGTACTCAATCATCATCAAATTATCTGATACTATCCATAGCCACCACACTCTCCCCAGTAATCAATAGACATCAAATTCTCTGATCCTATCCATAGCACCACACTCTCCCCAGTAATCAATCGACATCAAATTCTCTGATCCTGTCCATAGCCACCATGGTCTCCCCAGTAATCATCGACATCAAATTATCTGATACTATTCATAGCACCACGCTCTCCCAAGTAAGCAATCGACATCATATTCTCTGATCCTGTCAGTAGCCACCACACTCTCCCCAGTAATCAACCGACATCAAATTCTCTGATCCTGTCCGTAGCCACTCTCCCCAGTAAGCAATCGACATCAAATTCTCTGATCCTGTCGAGAGCACCACGCTCTCCCCAGTAATCAATCGACATCATATTCTCTGATCCTGTCCGTAGCCACCACACTTTCCCAAGTAATCAACCGACATCAAGTTATCTGATCCTGCCCATAACCACCACGCTCTCCCCAGTAATCAATCGACATCAAATTCTCTGATCCTGTCCATAGCCACCACGCTCTCCCCAGTAATCAATCGATATCAAATTCTCTGATCCCGTCCGTAGCCATCACGATCTCCCCAGAAAGCAATTGACATAAAATTCTCTGATCCTATACATAGCCACCAGGCTCTCCCCAGTAATCAATCGACATCAGATTCTCTGATCCTGTCCATAGCAACCACGGTCTCCCCAGTAATCATCGACATCAAATTATCTGATCCTATCCATAGCACAACGCTCTCCCCAGTAAGCAATCGACATCAAATTCTCTGATCCTGCCCATAGCCACCGCACTCTCCCCAGTAATCAAACAACATCAAACTCTCTGATCCTGTCCGTAGCCACCACACTCTCCCCAGTAATCAACCGACATCAAATTCACTGATCCTGTCCATAGCCACCTCGCTCTTCCTAGTAATCAATCGACATCAAGTTCTCTGATCCTGTCCATTGCACCATGCTCTCCCCAGTAAGCAATCGACATCAAATTCTCTGATCCTGTCCATATCCACCACACTCTCCCCAGTAATCAATCGACATCAAATTCTCTGATCCTGTCGATAGCCACCACGCTATCCACAGTAATCAACCGACATCAAGTTATCTGATCCTGCCCATAGCCACCACGCTCTCCCCAGTAATCAATCGACATCAAATTCTCTGATCCTGTCCATAGCCACCACGCTCTCCACAGTAATCAACCGACATCAAGTTATCTGATCCAGCCCATAGCCACCACACTCTCCCCAGTAATCAATCGACATCAAATTCTCTGATCCTGTCCATAGCCACCACGCTCTCCCCAGTAATCAATCGACATCATATTCTCTGATCCTGTCCGTAGCCACCACACTCTCCCAAGTAATCAACTGATATCAAGTTATCTGATCCTGCCCATAACCACCACGCTCTCCCCAGTAATCAATCGACATCAAATTATCTGATCCTGTCCATAGCCACCACGCTCTCCACAGTAATCAATCGACATCAAATTCTCTGATCCTGTCCGTAGCCACCACACTCCCCAGTAAACAATCAACATCAAATTATCTGATCCTTTCCATAGCCACCACACTCTCCCCAGTAAGCAATCGACATCAAATTCTCTGATCCTATACATAGCCACCACACTCTCTCCAGTAATCAAACGACATCAAATTCTCTGATCCTGTCCATAGCAACCACGGTCTCCCCAGTAATCATCGACATCAAATTATCTGATCCTATCTATAGCACAACGCTCTCCCCAGTAAGCAATCGACATAAAATTCTCTGATCCTGTCCATAGCCACCGCACTCTCCCCAGTAATCAAACAACATCAAACTCTCTGATCCTGTCCGTAGCCACCACACTCTCCCCAGTAATCAACCGACATCAAATTCACTGATCCTGTCCATAGCCACCTCGCTCTCCCTAGTAATCAATCGACATCAAGTTCTCTGATCCTGTCCATTGCACAATGCTCTCCCCAGTAAGCAATCGACATCAAATTCTCTGATCCTGTCCATATCCACCACACTCTCCCCAGTAATCAATCGACATCAAATTCTCTGATCCTGTCCATAGCCACCACGCTCTCCCCAGTAATCAATCGACATCAAGTTATCTGATCCTGCCCATAGCCACCACGCTCTGCCCAGTAATCAATCGACATCAAATTCTCTGATCCTGTCCATAGCCTGCACGCTCTCCCCAGTAATCAATCGACATCAAATTATCTGATCCTGTCCATAGCCACCACGCTCTCCCCAGTAATCAATCGACATCAAATTATCTGATCCTATCCATAGCCACCACGCTCTCCCTAGTAATCAATCGACATCAAATTATCTGATCCTGTCCATAGCCACCACGCTCTCCCCAGTAATCAATCGACATCAAATTCTCTGATCCTCTCCATAGCCTCCACACTCTATCTAGTAATCAATCGACATAAAATTATCTGATCCTATCCATAGCACCACGCTCTCCCCAGTAAGCAATCGACATCAAATTCTCGGATCCTGTCCATAGCCACCGCACTCTCCCCAGTAATCAAACAACATCAAACTCCTTGATCCTGTCCGTAGCCACCACACTCTCCCCAGTAATCAACCGACATCAAATTCTCTGATCATGTCCATAGCCACCTCGCTCTCCTTAGTAATTAATCGACATCCAGTTCTCTGATCCTGTCCATAGCACCATGCTCTCCCCAGTAAGCAATCGACATCCAATTCTCTGATCCTGTCCATATCCACCACACTCTCCCCAGTAATCAATCGACATCAAATTCTGTGATCCTGTCCATAGCCACCACGCTCTCCACAGTAATCAACTGACATCAAGTTATCTGATCCAGCCCATAGCCACCACACTCTTCCCAGTAATCAATCGACATCAAATTCTCTGATCCTGTCCATAGCCAGCACGCTCTCCCCAGTAATCAATCGACATCAAATTATCTGATCCTGTCCATAGCCACCACACTCTCCCTAGTAATCAATTGACATCAAATTATCTGATCCTGTCCGTAGCCACCACAGTCTCCCCAGAAATCAATCGACATCAAATTATCTGATCCTGTCCATAGCCACCACACTCTCCCTAGTAATCAATCGACATCAAATTATTTGATCCTGTTCATAGCACCACACTCTCCCGAGTAATCAATCGACATCAAATTATCTGATCCTGTCCATAGCCACAACACTCTACCCAGTAACCAATCGACATCAAATTATCTGATTCTGTCCATAGCACCATGCTCTCCCTAGTAATCAATCGATATCAAATTATTTGATCCTGTCCAAAGCCACCACGCTCTCCCTAGTAATCAATCGACATCAAATTATCTGATCCTGTCCATAGCAACATGCTCTCCCCAGTAAGCAATCGACATCAAATTATCTGATCCGGTCCATAGCCACCACTCTCTAACCAGTAATCAATTGACATCAAATTATCTGATCCTATCCATAGCCACCACGCTCTCCCCAGTAATCAATCGACATCAAATTATCTGATTCGGTCCATAGCCACCACACTCTCCCCAGTAGTCAATCGACATCAAATTCTCTGATCCTGTCCATAGCCACCACACTCTCCCTAGTAATCAATCGACATCAAATTCTCTGATCCTGTCTGTAGCCACCACGCTCTCCCCAGTAATCAATCGACATCAAATTATCAGAACCTGTCTGCAGCCACCATGCTCTCCCCAGAAATCATTCGACAACAAATTCTCTGATCACGTCTGTAGCCACCATGGTCTCCCCAGTAATCAATCGACATCAAATTATGTGATCCTATCCATAGCCACCACGCTCTCCCCAGTAATCAATCGACATCAAATTCTCTGATCATGTCCATAGCCACCACAGTCTCCACAGTAATCAATCGGCATCAAATTATCTGATCCTGTCTGTAGCCACCACACTCTCCGAGTAATCAATCGACATCAAATTCTCTGATCCTGTCCATAGCCACCACGGTCTCCCCAGTAATCAACCGACATCAAATTATCTGATCCTGTCTGTAGCCACCACACTCTCCCCAGTAATCAATCGACATCAAATTATCTGATCCTATCCATAGCCACCACACTCTCCCCAGTAATCAATCGACATCAAATTCTCTGCTCCTGTCCATATCCACCAGGCTCTCTCCAGTAATCAATCGACATAAAATTATCTGATCCTGTCCATAGCACCACACTTTCCCAAGTAATCAATCGACATCAAATTATCTGATCCTATCCATAGCCACCACGCTCTGCCCAGTAATCAATCGACATCAAATTATCTGATCCTCTCCGAAGCCACCACGCTCTCCCCAGTAATCAATCGACATCAAATTATCTGATCCTCTCCGAAGCCACCACGCTCTCCCCAGTAATCAATCGACATCAAATTATCTGATCATATCCATAGCCACCACGCTTTCCCCAGTAATCAATCGACAGCAAATTATCTGATCCTGTCCATATCCACCACACTCTCCCCAGTAATCAATCGACATCAAATTCTCTGATCCTGTCCATAGCCACCATGCTCTCCACAGTAATCAACTGACATCAAGTTATCTGATCCAGCCCATAGCCACCACACTCTCCCCAGTAATCAATGGACATCAAATTCTCTGATCCTGTCCATAGCCAGCACGCTCTCCCCAGTAATCAATCGACATCAAATTATCTGATCCTGTCCATAGCCACCACACTCTCCCTAGTAATCAATTGACATCAAATTATCTGATCCTGTCTGTAGCCACCACAGTCTCCCCAGAAATCAATCGACATCAAATTATCTGATCCTGTCCATAGCCACCACACTCTCCCTAGTAATCAATCGACATCAAATTATTTGATCCTGTTCATAGCACCACACTCTCCCGAGTAATCAATCGACATCAAATTATCTGATCCTGTCCATAGCCACAACACTCTACCCAGTAACCAATCGACATCAAATTATCTGATCCTGTCCATAGCACCATGCTCTCCCTAGTAATCAATCGATATCAAATTATTTGATCCTGTCCAAAGCCACCACGCTCTCCCTAGTAATCAATCGACATCAAATTATCTGATCCTGTCCATAGCACCATACTCTCCCCAGTAAGCAATCGACATCAAATTATCTGATCCGGTCCATAGCCACCACTCTCTAACCAGTAATCAATTGACATCAAATTATCTGATCCTATCCATAGCCACCACGCTCTCCCCAGTAATCAATCGACATCAAATTATCTGATCCGGTCCATAGCCACCACACTTTCCCCAGTAGTCAATCGACATCAAATTCTCTGATCCTGTCCATAGCCACCACACTCTCCCTAGTAATCAATCGACATCAAATTCTCTGATCCTGTCTGTAGCCACCACGCTCTCCCCAGTAATCAATCGACATCAAATTATCAGAACCTGTCTGCAGCCACCATGCTCTCCCCAGAAATCATTCGACAACAAATTCTCTGATCACGTCTGTAGCCACCACGGTCTCCCCAGTAATCAATCGTCATCAAATTATGTGATCCTATCCATAGCCACCACGCTCTCCCCAGTAATCAATCGACATCAAATTCTCTGATCATGTCCATAGCCACCACAGTCTCCACAGTAATCAATCGACATCAAATTATCTGATCCTGTCTGTAGCCACCACACTCTCCGAGTAATCAATCGACATCAAATTCTCTGATCCTGTCCATAGCCACCACGGTCTCCCCAGTAATCAACCGACATCAAATTATCTGATCCTGTCTGTAGCCACCACACTCTCCCCAGTAATCAATCGACATCAAATTATCTGATCCTATCCATAGCCACCACACTCTCCCCAGTAATCAATCGACATCAAATTCTCTGCTCCTGTCCATATCCACCAGGCTCTCTCCAGTAATCAATCGACATAAAATTATCTGATCCTGTCCATAGCACCACACTTTCCCAAGTAATCAATCGACATCAAATTATCTGATCCTATCCATAGCCACCACGCTCTGCCCAGTAATCAATCGACATCAAATTATCTGATCCTCTCCGAAGCCACCACGCTCTCCCCAGTAATCAATCGACATCAAATTATCTGATCCTCTCCGAAGCCACCACGCTCTCCCCAGTAATCAATCGACATCAAATTATCTGATCATATCCATAGCCACCACGCTTTCCCCAGTAATCAATCGACAGCAAATTATCTGATCCTGTCCATATCCACCACACTCTCCCCAGTAATCAATCGACATCAAATTCTCTGATCCTGTCCATAGCCACCACGCTCTCCACAGTAATCAATCGACATCAAATTCTCTGATCCTGTCCGTAGCCACCACACTCCCCAGTAAACAATCAACATCAAATTATCTGATCCTTTCCATAGCCACCACACTCTCCCCAGTAAGCAATCGACATCAAATTCTCTGATCCTATACATAGCCACCACACTCTCTCCAGTAATCAAACGACATCAAATTCTCTGATCCTGTCCATAGCAACCACGGTCTCCCCAGTAATCATCGACATCAAATTATCTGATCCTATCTATAGCACAACGCTCTCCCCAGTAAGCAATCGACATCAAATTCTCTGATCCTGTCCATAGCCACCGCACTCTCCCCAGTAATCAAACAACATCAAACTCTCTGATCCTGTCCGTAGCCACCACACTCTCCCCAGTAATCAACCGACATCAAATTCACTGATCCTGTCCATAGCCACCTCGCTCTCCCTAGTAATCAATCGACATCAAGTTCTCTGATCCTGTCCATTGCACAATGCTCTCCCCAGTAAGCAATCGACATCAAATTCTCTGATCCTGTCCATATCCACCACACTCTCCCCAGTAATCAATCGACATCAAATTCTCTGATCCTGTCCATAGCCACCACGCTCTCCCCAGTAATCAATCGACATCAAGTTATCTGATCCTGCCCATAGCCACCACGCTCTGCCCAGTAATCAATCGACATCAAATTCTCTGATCCTGTCCATAGCCTGCACGCTCTCCCCAGTAATCAATCGACATCAAATTATCTGATCCTGTCCATAGCCACCACGCTCTCCCCAGTAATCAATCGACATCAAATTATCTGATCCTATCCATAGCCACCACGCTCTCCCTAGTAATCAATCGACATCAAATTATCTGATCCTGTCCATAGCCACCACGCTCTCCCCAGTAATCAATCGACATCAAATTCTCTGATCCTCTCCATAGCCTCCACACTCTATCTAGTAATCAATCGACATAAAATTATCTGATCCTATCCATAGCACCACGCTCTCCCCAGTAAGCAATCGACATCAAATTCTCTGATCCTGTCCATAGCCACCGCACTCTCCCCAGTAATCAAACAACATCAAACTCCTTGATCCTGTCCGTAGCCACCACACTCTCCCCAGTAATCAACCGACATCAAATTCTCTGATCATGTCCATAGCCACCTCGCTCTCCTTAGTAATTAATCGACATCCAGTTCTCTGATCCTGTCCATAGCACCATGCTCTCCCCAGTAAGCAATCGACATCCAATTCTCTGATCCTGTCCATATCCACCACACTCTCCCCAGTAATCAATCGACATCAAATTCTGTGATCCTGTCCATAGCCACCACGCTCTCCACAGTAATCAACTGACATCAAGTTATCTGATCCAGCCCATAGCCACCACACTCTTCCCAGTAATCAATCGACATCAAATTCTCTGATCCTGTCCATAGCCAGCACGCTCTCCCCAGTAATCAATCGACATCAAATTATCTGATCCTGTCCATAGCCACCACACTCTCCCTAGTAATCAATTGACATCAAATTATCTGATCCTGTCCGTAGCCACCACAGTCTCCCCAGAAATCAATCGACATCAAATTATCTGATCCTGTCCATAGCCACCACACTCTCCCTAGTAATCAATCGACATCAAATTATTTGATCCTGTTCATAGCACCACACTCTCCCGAGTAATCAATCGACATCAAATTATCTGATCCTGTCCATAGCCACAACACTCTACCCAGTAACCAATCGACATCAAATTATCTGATTCTGTCCATAGCACCATGCTCTCCCTAGTAATCAATCGATATCAAATTATTTGATCCTGTCCAAAGCCACCACGCTCTCCCTAGTAATCAATCGACATCAAATTATCTGATCCTGTCCATAGCAACATGCTCTCCCCAGTAAGCAATCGACATCAAATTATCTGATCCGGTCCATAGCCACCACTCTCTAACCAGTAATCAATTGACATCAAATTATCTGATCCTATCCATAGCCACCACGCTCTCCCCAGTAATCAATCGACATCAAATTATCTGATTCGGTCCATAGCCACCACACTCTCCCCAGTAGTCAATCGACATCAAATTCTCAGATCCTGTCCATAGCCACCACACTCTCCCTAGTAATCAATCGACATCAAATTCTCTGATCCTGTCTGTAGCCACCACGCTCTCCCCAGTAATCAATCGACATCAAATTATCAGAACCTGTCTGCAGCCACCATGCTCTCCCCAGAAATCATTCGACAACAAATTCTCTGATCACGTCTGTAGCCACCATGGTCTCCCCAGTAATCAATCGACATCAAATTATGTGATCCTATCCATAGCCACCACGCTCTCCCCAGTAATCAATCGACATCAAATTCTCTGATCATGTCCATAGCCACCACAGTCTCCACAGTAATCAATCGGCATCAAATTATCTGATCCTGTCTGTAGCCACCACACTCTCCGAGTAATCAATCGACATCAAATTCTCTGATCCTGTCCATAGCCACCACGGTCTCCCCAGTAATCAACCGACATCAAATTATCTGATCCTGTCTGTAGCCACCACACTCTCCCCAGTAATCAATCGACATCAAATTATCTGATCCTATCCATAGCCACCACACTCTCCCCAGTAATCAATCGACATCAAATTCTCTGCTCCTGTCCATATCCACCAGGCTCTCTCCAGTAATCAATCGACATAAAATTATCTGATCCTGTCCATAGCACCACACTTTCCCAAGTAATCAATCGACATCAAATTATCTGATCCTATCCATAGCCACCACGCTCTGCCCAGTAATCAATCGACATCAAATTATCTGATCCTCTCCGAAGCCACCACGCTCTCCCCAGTAATCAATCGACATCAAATTATCTGATCCTCTCCGAAGCCACCACGCTCTCCCCAGTAATCAATCGACATCAAATTATCTGATCATATCCATAGCCACCACGCTTTCCCCAGTAATCAATCGACAGCAAATTATCTGATCCTGTCCATATCCACCACACTCTCCCCAGTAATCAATCGACATCAAATTCTCTGATCCTGTCCATAGCCACCATGCTCTCCACAGTAATCAACTGACATCAAGTTATCTGATCCAGCCCATAGCCACCACACTCTCCCCAGTAATCAATGGACATCAAATTCTCTGATCCTGTCCATAGCCAGCACGCTCTCCCCAGTAATCAATCGACATCAAATTATCTGATCCTGTCCATAGCCACCACACTCTCCCTAGTAATCAATTGACATCAAATTATCTGATCCTGTCTGTAGCCACCACAGTCTCCCCAGAAATCAATCGACATCAAATTATCTGATCCTGTCCATAGCCACCACACTCTCCCTAGTAATCAATCGACATCAAATTATTTGATCCTGTTCATAGCACCACACTCTCCCGAGTAATCAATCGACATCAAATTATCTGATCCTGTCCATAGCCACAACACTCTACCCAGTAACCAATCGACATCAAATTATCTGATCCTGTCCATAGCACCATGCTCTCCCTAGTAATCAATCGATATCAAATTATTTGATCCTGTCCAAAGCCACCACGCTCTCCCTAGTAATCAATCGACATCAAATTATCTGATCCTGTCCATAGCACCATGCTCTCCCCAGTAAGCAATCGACATCAAATTATCTGATCCGGTCCATAGCCACCACTCTCTAACCAGTAATCAATTGACATCAAATTATCTGATCCTATCCATAGCCACCACGCTCTCCCCAGTAATCAATCGACATCAAATTATCTGATCCGGTCCATAGCCACCACACTTTCCCCAGTAGTCAATCGACATCAAATTCTCTGATCCTGTCCATAGCCACCACACTCTCCCTAGTAATCAATCGACATCAAATTCTCTGATCCTGTCTGTAGCCACCACGCTCTCCCCAGTAATCAATCGACATCAAATTATCAGAACCTGTCTGCAGCCACCATGCTCTCCCCAGAAATCATTCGACAACAAATTCTCTGATCACGTCTGTAGCCACCACGGTCTCCCCAGTAATCAATCGTCATCAAATTATGTGATCCTATCCATAGCCACCACGCTCTCCCCAGTAATCAATCGACATCAAATTCTCTGATCATGTCCATAGCCACCACAGTCTCCACAGTAATCAATCGACATCAAATTATCTGATCCTGTCTGTAGCCACCACACTCTCCGAGTAATCAATCGACATCAAATTCTCTGATCCTGTCCATAGCCACCACGGTCTCCCCAGTAATCAACCGACATCAAATTATCTGATCCTGTCTGTAGCCACCACACTCTCCCCAGTAATCAATCGACATCAAATTATCTGATCCTATCCATAGCCACCACACTCTCCCCAGTAATCAATCGACATCAAATTCTCTGCTCCTGTCCATATCCACCAGGCTCTCTCCAGTAATCAATCGACATAAAATTATCTGATCCTGTCCATAGCACCACACTTTCCCAAGTAATCAATCGACATCAAATTATCTGATCCTATCCATAGCCACCACGCTCTGCCCAGTAATCAATCGACATCAAATTATCTGATCCTCTCCGAAGCCACCACGCTCTCCCCAGTAATCAATCGACATCAAATTATCTGATCCTCTCCGAAGCCACCACGCTCTCCCCAGTAATCAATCGACATCAAATTATCTGATCATATCCATAGCCACCACGCTTTCCCCAGTAATCAATCGACAGCAAATTATCTGATCCTGTCCATATCCACCACACTCTCCCCAGTAATCAATCGACATCAAATTCTCTGATCCTGTCCATAGCCACCACGCTCTCCACAGTAATCAACTGACATCAAGTTATCTGATCCAGCCCATAGCCACCACACTCTCCCCAGTAATCAATCGACATCAAATTCTCTGATCCTGTCCATAGCCAGCACGCTCTCCCCAGTAATCAATCGACATCAAATTATCTGATCCTGTCCATAGCCACCACACTCTCCCTAGTAATCAATTGACATCAAATTATCTGATCCTGTCTGTAGCCACCACAGTCTCCCCAGAAATCAATCGACATCAAATTATCTGATCCTGTCCATAACCACCACACTCTCCCTAGTAATCAATCGACATCAAATTATTTGATCCTGTTCATAGAACCACACTCTCCCTAGTAATCAATCGACATCAAATTATCTGATCCTGTCCATAGCCACAACACTCTACCCAGTAACCAATCGACATCAAATTATCTGATCCTGTCCATAGCACCACGCTCTCCCTAGTAATCAATCGATATCAAATTATTTGATCCTGTCCATAGCCACCACGCTCTCCCTAGTAATCAATCGACATCAAATTATCTGATCCTGTCCAGAGCACCATGCTCTCCCCAGTAAGCAATCGACATCAAATTATCTGATCCGGTCCATAGCCACCACTCTCTAACCAGTAATCAATTGACATCAAATTATCTGATCCTATCCATAGCCACCACGCTCTCCCCAGTAATCAATCGACATCAAATTATCTGATCCGGTCCATAGCCACCACACTCTCCCTAGTAATCAATCGACATCAAATTCTCTGATCCCGTCCATAGCCACCACACTCTCCCTAGTAATCAATCGACATCAAATTCTCTGATCCTGTCTGTAGCCACCACGCTCTCCCCAGTAATCAATCGACATCAAATTATCAGATCCTGTCCGCAGCCACCACGCTCTCCCCAGAAATCATTCGACAACAAATTCTCTGATCACGTCTGTAGCCACCACGGTCTCCCCAGTAATCAATCGACATCAAATTATGTGATCCTATCCATAGCCACCACGCTCTCCCCAGTAATCAATCGACATCAAATTCTCTGATCATGTCCATAGCCACCACAGTCTCCACAGTAATCGATCGACATCAAATTATCTGATCCTGTCTGTAGCCACCACACTCTCCGAGTAATCAATCGACATCAAATTCTCTGATCCTGTCCATAGCCACCACAGTCTCCCCAGTAATCAATCGACATCAAATTATCTGATCCTGTCTGTAGCCACCACACTCTCCCCAGTAATCAATCGACATCAAATTATCTGATCCTATCCATAGCCACCACACTCTCCCCAGTAATCAATCGACATCAAATTATCTGCTCCTGTCCATATCCACCAGGCTCTCCCCAGTAATCAATCGACATAAAATTATCTGATCCTGTCCATAGCACCACACTTTCCCAAGTAATCAATCGACATCAAATTATCTGATCCTATCCATAGCCACCACGCTCTGCCCAGTAATCAATCGACGTCAAATTATCTGATCCTCTCCGAAGCCACCACGCTCTCCCCAGTAATCAATCGACATCAAATTGTCTGATCCTCTCCGAAGCCACCACGCTCTCCCCAGTAATCAATCGACATCAAATTATCTGATCATATCCATAGCCACCACGCTTTCCCCAGTAATCAATCGACAGCAAATTCTCTGATCCTGTCCATAGCGCCACGCTCTCTCCAGTAATCAATCGACATCAAATTATCTGATCCTGTCCGAAGCCACCACACTCTCCCCAGTAATGAATGAATCGACATCAAATTATCTGATCCTGTCCATAGCCAACACGCTCTCCCTAGTAATCAATCGACATCAAATTATCTGATCTTGTCCGAAGCCACCACACTCTCCCCAGTAATCAATCGACATCAAATTCTCTGATCCTGTCCATATCCACCACACTCTCCCCAGGAATCAATCGACATCAAATTATCTGATCCTATCCATAGCCACCACACTCTCCCCAGTAATCAATCGACTTCAAATTATCTGATCCTGTCCATATCCACCACACTCTCCCCAGTAATCAATCGACATCAAATTCTCTGATCCTGTCCGTAACCACCGCACTCTCCCCAGTAATCAATCGACATCAAATTCTCTGATCCTGTTCGAAGCCACCACGCTCTCCCTAGTAATCAATCGACATCAAATTCTGTGATCCTGTCCATATCCACCGCACTCTCCCCAGTAATCAATCGACATCAAATTATATGATCCTATCCATAGCTACCACACTCTCCCCAGTAATCAATCAACTTCAAATTATCTGATCCTGTCCATATCTACCACACTCTCCCCAGTAATCAATCGACATCAAATTCTCTGATCCTGTCCGTAACCACCGCACTCTCCCCAGTAATCAATCGACGTCAAATTCTCTGATCCTGTTCGAAGCCACCACGCTCTCCCCAGTAATCAATCGACATCAAATCCTATTCATAGCTAAAGTTAAAAGAAACAACAATAAAACCCCTTGAAACATTTTGATATCAACCCAGAGACCACGGTATACGGAGTGGTATTATTTATTTCTTCATGTTGACGTGTAAAACCCTGCTTCAGTATTCCTGTGGTGAAACAAATATACGAATAGCCATTTTCGAAAGCAAATATTCTAAACATTAAATGGAGATTCGAATACCTAACCCCACCCATTTACCGTTCTACAAACCTCATTTACGACAATTTGGCTCCTTGAGAATGGAAAAGTAAATATATAGACTGATCTCATGGAAAAGACTCCAGCAAAATTTTACAACAACGACAAGTTAGCGGTGCAATTTATAGAAACCGCTGAATTGATTGAAGCTAGAACTGTGAATTAACCCTTATCCAACGAATCGGTCACAAACGCATGATTTACAAATTGAACAGTTTGCAAAAAACATTTTTTTCTGAAAAAATACAATGTGACTATATCATGTGACTCCCCACACGCACCCCCCACCCTCTATCGCATTGATACGAGATCGAAGATCTCTTCCCAACGATGAAATCATACCATATGGTTTTTGTTGAATTTTGACAGAGTTGGTCGGTATGGCGGTTAGATGGTTTATTGGTGTCGTATTGTGTGTGCGTTGGGTAAAGTGTTAATGTTGACGCTGGAACAGAGTTGGTAGGTATGGCGGTAAGATGGTTTATTGGTGCCGTACGGTGTGTGCGTTGGATAAATGGTTAATGCTGTCTCAGGAAGGCGCAGCATCTCTGGGGACAGAATTGATTGGTATGGCATTAGGTTGGTTTATTGGTGTCGTACGGCGTGTGAGTTGGATAAAGGATTAATGCTGACCCAGGAAGGCACACAATCTTCCAGTCCAGAGTTGGTTGGTATGGCGGTAAGTTGGTTTATTGTTTTTGTACGGTGTGTGCGTTGGTTAAATGGTTAATGCTGTCTCATGAGGTCGCAGCTTCTCTCAGACCAGAGTGGATTAGTACGACATAAGTTGACTTATTGGTGTCGTACGATGTGTGCGCTGGTTAAAGGGTTAATGCTGACCCAGGAAGGCACAAAATCTCCCAGGCCAGAGTTGGTTGGTATGGCGGTAAGTTGGTTTATTGTTTTTGTACGGTGTGTGCGCTGGTTAAATGGTTAATGCTGTCTCATGAAGGCGCAGCTTCTCTCAGACCAGAGTGGATTAGTACGACAGTAAGTTGACTTATTGGTGTCGTACGGCGTGCGCGCTGGTTAAAGGGTTAATGCTGACCCAGGAAGGCACAAAACCTCCTAGGCCAGAGTTGGTCGGTATGGCGGTAAGTTGGTTTATTGTTGTTGTACGGCGTGTGCTTTGGATAAAGGCTTAATGCTGACTCATGAAGGCACAACATCTCCCAGGCCAGAGTTGGTTGGTATGGCGGTATTTTGGATTATTGGTACAGTTAAAACTTGTCCTGTCATGAATTGTGCGCTTATCTAGGCTTAATTGCGCGTAGGAATTGCGCGCAATTGCCATATCGAATGGCATACAAAGCACAGCAGATTATCCTGGTTACTCATTGAAAACAAAGGCAATGTTTCTGCCAATGGACCTCCGGGTTACCCGGAGGTCCATTGGCTGAAACATTGCTTGTGCACAGGCCACATGTACAGAATTTGGTAGCTTTACTATGGCCATAACGCGTAGATTAACGCTCAGATCGACGTGCTATTTGTGCGCATTTCATGACAGGACTTCTAGTTTTAACTGTATCGTACATACTGTCGTCCGTCCGTTCTCTTCCATCCTGGTTCTTTTACTTTAACATAAATAAACACACATAACGATGCCACGTTACATGTACCAAAATCAAACGAATATTCGTAAACAATTTGAATACTTTGGGGAACTGACGCTCGTTTCTTATTCCAAGTTACTTATTCGCCATGCGTTATCAACCGATAATAATGGCTGATAAAGAATGTCGAATAGGGAATTGGGACATAGTGATGGTTGTCACGACGTTGAATACTTTGAAAAAAAATTTGAAGTCTGCGATTCACCCCAGCATAAATTATTCTCACATCCATTGAGTGTCGATTTTCTGCCCACCATTTGCATCTTGATGTAAACTGACTTATAATTGTAAATCGTGTTGGCTGAACTAAGCGACTACACGATTTAGGCTCGGTAAAGGCTTGGAGGTTTGGAGCTCAGTTGGGCTAAACTATTCTCTGCGTCTTTATTTTCTTTTTTGACAACAAATGGAATATTCTTTTTAAAGGTCAATCGTCGAATTCCAATTTTTTCTGGGTGTCAGATCAGGGAAATAATTCATTACTATGAAAAAGCGGTGCTCGAATAGCGAGTACAGATGGCACAATATTTATAGGGGACAATTCTTGACAGCAACCCCACGAATAGTATGAGAAAATTTATTATACGAATGAATGTATGGCCTCAATTAAGCCAATATTTCTCCTGAATTATGACTTTTTTGTGTGAAACAACTTCTGGAAGACCATAACCGCGACATGCTTTGAATATAACACTTTCTTTGCTCGGATGCTTCGCTCTCCGAAAAATTGAACAAAATATAATTCAATACAAATAATATTTTCTCTTTTGTTATGCCACTATGCAAAATGCAAATATACTATACAAAAAAGTAGGAGATAGATGATAAAAGCGAGATATATGAAGAAATATATTTATATTTTCATCAAAAAGACAGTTGAGGCATTGCACTGTGACATCTGGTGAATGATTTCAGCGATAGCTGGGTGTCTGACAAGCTCACAGTCCACGCACTGTGCCGTAGAAGACACAAAAGACAAGGACGGTCAATCAGAGAGTTTATCACATTCAGTCCTAGTCCTCAGTACCTTGTAAATCCTCCTCAGTTTGCGAGATAAGCTCTGATCCGACATGGCATACTCCGCATCAAACATCCAAAATCAGCTTGACTGATGTTATTTCATTCTTCCTGCAGTGCAGCTGTGAGTTCCTGGACATTGGTAGGGGGGTGTTGGCGTTGTAGTAGGCGCCTGCCAAACATATCCCAGACGTACTCGATTGGTGAAAGGTCTGGACTTAGTGCTGGCCAAGGCAGTGTAGGGATATTCTGCTCCTCATGGAACTCTGTAGCGACACGGACCCTGTGCGCTCTTGCATTGTCAGGTTGGAAAATGAATCGACGACCGTGTCGTCGCTCAAATGGCACCACATTGGCTGCTAACATATTGTCACGGCTTTTCTGAAAAAAACTAAGGTATTGACTTGAGCATGATCATGGACGCCACAATTGTGAATAGTACGAGGAGACAACCAACGGTAGTTACTTTATTCATATACAGTACGTGGAGAGTGGATTGTAACTAAATCACCCGCGGAGTAGAGTTATCACCCAAGCTATAACTTTCAAATTTTGTACATATCGACAAAAAACACAAGCAATGTTTCAGCCAATGGACCTCCGGGTTTAACCCGGAGGTCCATTGGCTGAAACTTTGCTGGTGATGGTAATGCTTTGCAACAAATCTGCAATTATTGCTCGGGTGGAATCTCCACTCAGCGGGTGATTTAGTGATAATACACTCTCCACGTACTGTACAAGACTCTCACTGATGCATCATGAAACGCATCCAAAGTTTCCCTTTGAGACAAAATTTATGTCCGCAAAGTATTCAAACTGTCTTCGAAAGTAATCTGCGTTTCTGTAACAGATTATATTCTTTTCAGAATAGAAATCCGTGTGCGGCACATCCATCAAAAGTTTTACCTCAGGTTGAGTCTCAAATTGTTAAACGTTCAAATTGTGGTTGTTGTGTATATGATTTCGTTATTTATTGTAGCTCCGTGTTCACCCAATCCTTGTAGGAATTCCGGAAAATGTTCCGCAAGAGGAATCTCATACACTTGTACCTGCAGGCCTGGATGGACTGGAAGGAGATGTGAAATACGAAGAGGTAATGTACTGTACAGTTATCGTGGATTGTTGTCCATGCATGCGCTTATTATGTAATACAAATCATCAGCAGCAAAAGTTTACATAATGAAATACCGGGTTCTACACAGAGATTCACTAATTAAATTTTTGATGATTATTCCTGTAATTAGTGGTATGTATCCAATATTATTACGTCTGCGGAAATATTACTCATCCGTGGAAAATGATCAGTCCGCGACGGCCGTACTTATGAAAGAATAATTACAATCCAAATACAATATCACAGAATTTTTTGTTAACTTGTCCGTCAAGGATAGAAGTTGACAAATAAGTTTTTACTGGAATAAATTATCCATTGGCTACTGGCTGTAACATTAATCCGTAAGTAGTATAGCATGTGTTTTCGTTGCTGTTCTTTTGGACTTAGTCTGGTGGACAGAGAAAGTAAAGTCATGCCACGATGCATACTTGATATTGTTGTATAATTGGGGTTAATTGATTTAGTGAAGATCAGTTGCCAAAATCCAGTCAGTGAACAGTGTTCACAGTAATGCTCGGTTGGTTTCTAAGTGTGACTGATGTGTTAGTTTGGGAGCAATTTGAGTGTGACTTTGGATGTTCAACTGTTCGGACGTTTATTTCGACTGTGTGTCAACCTCTGTTTCTTAATACTGTTGTGTGCGGTATTCTGTTTGTTATTCTGCTGTGTGCGGTATTCCGCCTGTTATACTGCTGTGTGTGGTATGCCATCTATAATATTGCTGTGTGCGGTATTCCGTCTGCTATACTGCTGTGTGCGGTATCCTATCTTTTCTACTGATATGTGCGGTATTTACTGCTGTGTGCGGTAAGACTGTTCCGATTTCCATGTCTTTCTTGATAACGCCCTTAACTTTCATCCAAATTCATTGAATGCTAATCAACACTGAAAACACAACATTGGCGTCGCCGACTAAAACTTAAGAAATTCGGCGATTGAAAATCATTCCTCTAATTTTATTAAAATGTTCCATTGGTTCAACATTTTATGAAAATGTCCATTCATAGAGTTGTGATTTGCATGTTATTATTTAACACCCTATTGAAGATTAATTGCTTTCATGGGTTATATCATTTTTCTATCTGTTGATTTTTTAAATATTTTGTACTAGTTTTTAAAATTGTAACTAATCTCTCTATTTTTAAGCAGACTGCTGTTGGTGATTTTTGCATGTCGCTTGATGTATATGAAATCGAGACATTTTATCCAGACACGCAAACATGGAGGGGTGGAAGAATGGCGTAATCGGTTTGGCCACTGAGAAACGATTGTGTATTTGTTCTAATCGGGTAGTCCGAACGTCTTTTAGCACCGTCCATGTACAAAGTCAATTGAATGAAATTGTTAATAATGCAGACCTCCTAATTTCAACGACGGAAAGAATAGCTTGGCAACAACTGGACACAGCCGATACAGGTTAAACATCAGAATGCCGACGACATCTTGTCCAGTTAGACCAGGAGAATTGATGAGGAACTTAAACTGGCTCAAGCCCAACTTGCAGAGGCTGTAAATTGGCCAGTCTCATGACGACACGAAACGATGCTGAAACTAGATTCAACTCTGCACCGTGCACAGATACAACCCAGCATACAGTTCTCAGCTCCGAATTGACACTGTCTGTACCAACACAGTTGTCTTCAACCATATCGACTCAGCCTAGTGATATTAAACCTTCACAGCAAAAGTCTTAACTAGTTTATTCTTCAATTTTGCATGTATCACATTCACCTCTGGATTCTATGCTGATAGTTCCAGCAAATTATTCGGTGCATGAAATTGAGCATGAGAAGGTTCAAAGCATCTCACCTTCAACATTTATGCGGCCATTTGCTGCATTTGGTTTGGGGGAGAATGCAATGATTATCAGTGAATGTTTAAAATTACCTAAATGCTCGCAACGTGAACACATTCACCTTTAACATACACGCAGCCATTTACTGCATTTGTTATTGATGATGAAATAGTCCATGAAAATGTATGCGAAACTGAAGACTTGAGTAAACCCAATCATTGTTGGGTTGTTTACAATAATGGTTGTGATAGTGTTGAGCTGCATTATGAGTAAACTACAGGTTTGTGGCCACATAGTGTAGTTAATCCGGTTTTCTGAAATATAAGCCAGAACCAAATAGCAGCGCCGGATCAATGGGCGGAGGACAATGCTTAATTTTATCACACCAGATTACCACCAGATACATCATCCACTCTTCTCGGGGTGGGTGAACTTGAGTATCCTGATGCTAACTGAAGTAAACTTGAAGCGGCACTTACTTTTTTAAAAGGAATCATGTGTGGAATCGGCTGTAAAAATAACAGCCCAAAGAAAACAAAAAAACATAATGATAATTGATGAGGTTATTCGCTTCATTGATTACAAGTAATTATGTTTTTAAATAAATTATTGTCTTTTCTGTGAATTTATTGAGTTTGACAGTGAGGTAATTCGCTTCACTGTTGAGCTGCTCATAGGACATATTTTATGGTTCTTCACATGATTCTACAACTGCAATGTTGTTTTCTGCACCAATGTTCACTTGTCTGCATGTAAAAACTCAGCAAATTGTTACTTCGCACTTCTGCAAGACACATGGATAACTAGTTCCATTTTACACAACCCTTCACTTCTTAAATGCAGCCTCACTACAAGCACTTGCTTTTAACAAAACTTCTGTTCTTCGTGTTAACTCTTAATGTATCACAGCACAGCCAATGCAGTGAATCATTATTGATTCTGCCCAGGTCTTGTCTCAATATGTTGTGTTTCTGAACTGAATTCTTCAGCAATTTGTGGTATCTCTCGCCTGTCTGATCAGTGAAATGTCTTTTTGTACGTATATCATTTTAAACGCCAAACACAGATGAAATATTTGATGAGGTTATTTGCTTCATTGAATATTTTCATTTGTAAATAGATGTTTTTACCTCCTGATGTATTGCACAAACTCGTGTCAATTTCCTTTGAGTTCAGGGCCCACAGTACTTTTCACGTGTGAGCCTCTGTTCAGACAGGATTCAAACCGTAAATATTCATGGGGGGAATGTTGTATAATTGGGGTTAATTGATTTAGTGAAGATCAGTTGCCAAAATCCAGTCAGTGAACAGTGTTCACAGTAATGCTCGGTTGGTTTCTAAGTGTGACTGATGTGTTAGTTTGGGGGCAATTTGAGTGTGACTCTGGATGTTAAACTGTTCGGACGTTTATTTCGACTGTGTGTCAACCTCTGTTTATTGATACTGCTGTGTGCGGTATTCCGTTTGTTATACTGCTGTGTGTGGTATGCTATCTATAATACTGCTGTGTGCGGTATTCCGTCTGTTATACTGCTAGGTGTGGTGTGACATCTATAATACTGCTGTGTGTGGTATTCCGTCTGCTATACTGCTGTGTGCGGTATGCTATCTTTTATACTGATATGTGAGGTATTTACTGCTGTGTGTGGTAAGACTGTTCTGATTTCCATGTCTTTCTTAATAGATAACGCCCTTAAATTTCATCCAAATTCATTGAATGCTAATCAACACTGAAAATACAATATCATGCGATGATCTTGGTTGCCCGCCCGCTTACGCGAACATGTTATGGCGCCAGTTTTATGGGGAAAGGTGATACATTAAGACGTGTGTCAGCAGTCTATATTGTGTGATGGAGGTCGCCATCTAGTTTTCTAACGTGGCACGTGCTTTCTTTGGGATGCACCTAATGCTACAGAAATGGTGATGTGACATACGGGTCGCTTAGATTCAATTGATGTACTCTAATATTTGTAATAGATCTGTTTAAAAGAAAAACTGGTGATGATGGAAATCGTCGTTTTCTGGCTCTTGTGTGTACCCTTGGCCAAGTTTTCATCATATCTTCCACTATATGGCGTCTGTGTATTGTCAATGATATGATGGTATGTCCGCATTTATGGGAGTGTTCCTGTAAATGTAAATGTGTAAGATAGGTTGGAAATCCATTTATCTCACTGGAAGTTTGTTGTTTTATCAAAATCCTCGTATTATCTACGTCGAATCTTACTGCCCCGCCGTCTATTACTCCCGGTGTGACAGGAATGGAAGTCCGTAGGAACGTTAGTCCCTCTGGACAATTATTCCGCGGAATTATAGTCCTAGGTCTAACATTTCTAGGAATAGTAGTCCGGCGGACTACTATTCCTAGAAATGTTAGACTTTGGACTATTATTCCGCGGAATAATAGTCCAGAGGGACTAATTTCCTACGGACTTCCATTCCTGTCACACCGGGATCAATTAGTATTGGTATATAGATCGGAAGTGTATTCCAAAAGCAGAGAAGGACTTTTTTAAGGGACAGAAAATGCTATTTTTACAACTATTTATATCTCTTTCAGCTGGCCTGTGTGCCCCAACTTTACTCAAACCATTCTCATCATACGTCTGGACTAAAAGTCACGTTTTCCACCCATCATCGGCTCAGTGTGTATCACTGTATTGTTCCACTGATCGGAGGGATATTCTAAAAAGGGCTTTAAGGGAAACAAAATTGCATTTTACAATTGTTTGTATCATTTACAGCTGGTCTGTATGCCTCAATCTTATTCAAGCCATTCCCGTCCTACATCTGGGTTTAAATAAACTTTTTTCTACTTACAGTACGTGGAGAGTGGATTGTAACTAAATCACCCGCGGAGTGGAGTTATCACCCAAACTGTAACTTTCAAATTTTGTATATATTGACTAAAAACACAAGCAATGTTTCAGCCAATGTACCTCCGGGTTTAACCCGGAGATCCATTGGCTGAAACTTTGCTTGCACTTGTTATGCTTTGCAACAAATTTGCAATTATTGCTTGGGGTGAATCTCCACTCTGCGGGTGATTTAGTGATAATACACTCTCCACGTACTGTATAAACGGCCCATTGTGAATCACTAATCCTTTTCTATATGTTCCTTTGCATGCGATGTCTCCCTCGACGCTATCACTCTATTTTATATTTAACTTATTCTACGATTGTGTTGCTATCGTTTACCTAAACAATCCATTGACCAAGTGAAGGTGAGCATGATCTTGGCCTGCGTACATGAGACTTCCTACACGCTGAGATGCCAGTATATTCTAGTACACGACCTACCTGCCATACATACAGCACATGGGTGCAGATAGGATGTGCCAACGTGTTAAAACGCAGGATATGTGGAGTCTCTGCTCGCAGAACTGTTGTCACAGTGTAATCTAAACTGACAATACTGTATTCTAAGTGTGAGATACACAGAACTTGAAAGTGCTTGAATGCGGAGGTTAATGCGTGGGTTGTTGAGTTACAAAGGCGACAGACACCTTAGTCTCATTGTGTGAGGAGTTATTGGTCCCGAATCGTTGGAAAGTTTATAGATAATTACCCTGGGAACAGGCGGCAGGTACCTTAGTATCATTCTGTGAGCAGTTATTGGCCCGTCGAGTCAGTGGCTAGTTTATAGATAATAACCCCGGTAAAAGCCGACAGATACCTTAGTCTCATTGTGTGAGCAGTTAATGGCCCCGCGTCAGTGGATAGTTTAAAGATAATTACCCTGGTAAAAGGCGACAGATACCTTAATCTCATTGTGTGAGCAGTTATTGGCCCCGCGTCAATGGATAGTTTATAGACAATTACCCTGGAAAAAGGTGACAGATACCTTAATCTCATTGTGTGAGCAGTTATTGTCCCCGCGTCAGTGGATAGTTTATAGATAATTACCCTGGTAAAAGGCGACAGATACCTTAGTCTCATTGTGTGAACAGTTATTGACCAGTGGATAGTTCATAGATAATTACCCTGGTAAAAGGCGACAGATACCTTAGTTAATAGATAATTTTCCTGGTAAACCAAAACCATATAGTTTAATCATTCCACCACGTTAGAATGACTTATCGTCGGGTGAGAACCATAATGTTCTGTCTTCCAGTGGATGGGTTAGGGATACGGTTCTAATAGAAGATAGGCGTGTGAGAACCGTAATGTTCTGTCTTCCAGTGGATGGGTTAGGGATAGGGTTCCAGTAGAAGATGGCCGTGTGAGAACCATAATGTTCTGTTTTCCAGTGCATGTGTTAGGGATACGGTGCCCGTAGAAGATAGTCGTGTGAAAACCATAATGTTCTGTCTTCCAGTCGATAGGTTAGTGATAGGGTTCCAGTAGAAGATAGTCGTGTGAGAACCATAATGTTCTGTCTTCCAGTGATGGGTTAGAGATAGGGTTCCAGTAGCAGATAGTCATGTGAGAACAATAATGTTCTGTCTTCCAGTGGATGGGTTAGTGAGAGGGTTCCAGTAGAAGATAGTCATGTGAGAACAATAATGCTCTGTCTTCCAGTGGATGGGTTAGGGATAGGGTTCCAGTAGCAGATAGTCATGTGAGAACCATAATGTCCTGTATTCCAGTGGATGTGTTATGGATAGGGTTCCAGTAGCAGATAGTCATGTGAGAACCATAACGTTCTGTTTTCCAGTGGATGTGTTAGGGTTAGGGTTCCAGTAGCATATAGTCATGTGAGAACCATAATATTCTGTCTTCCAGTGGATGGGTTAGTGATAGGGTTCCAGTAGAAGATAGTCATGTGAGAACCATAATGTTCTGTCTTCCAGTGGATGGGTTAGTGATAGGGTTCCAGTAGAAGATAGTCGTGTGAGAACCATAATGTTCTGTCTTCCAGTGATGGGTTAGAGATAGGGTTCCAGTAGCAGATAGTCATGTGAGAACCATAATGTTCTGTCACACAGTGGATGTGTTAGGGATAGGGTTCCAGTAGAAGATAGTCATGTGAGAACCATAATGTTCTATCTTCCAGTGGATGTGCTAGGGATAGGGTTCCAGTAGAAGATAGTCATGTGAGAACCATAATGTTCTGCCTTCCAGTGGATGGGTTAGTGATAGGGTTCCAGTAGAAGATAGTGGTGTGAGAACCATAATATTCTGTCTTCCAGTGGATGTGTTAGGGATAGGGTTCCAGTAGGAGATAGTCATGTGAGAACTATAATGTTCTGCCTTCCAGTGGATGGGTTAGTGATAGGGTTCCTGTAGAAGATAGTCGTGTGAGAACCATAATGTTCTGTCTTCCAGTGGATGGGTTAGTGATAGGGTTCCAGTAGAAGATAGTCGTGTGAGAACCATAATGCTCTGTCTTCCAGTGGATGGGTTTGTGATAGGGTTCCAGTAGAAGATAGTCATGTGAGAACCATAATGTTCGGTCTTTCAGTGGATTTGTTAGGAATAGGGTTCCAGTAGCAGATAGTCATGTGAGAACCATAATGTTCTGTCTTCCAGTGGATGGGTTAGTGATAGGGTTCCAGTAGAAGATAATCGTGTGAGAACCATAATGTTCTGTCTTCCAGTGGATATGTTGGGGATAGAGTTCCAGTAGCAGATAGTCATGTGAGAACCATAATGTTCTGTCTTCCAGTGGATGTGTTAGTGATAGGATTCCAGTAGAAGATAGTCGTGTGAGTACCATAATGTTCTGCCTTCCAGGGGATGGGTTAGTGATAGGGTTCCAGTAGAAGATAGTCGTGTGAGAACCATAATGTTTTGTCTTCGAGTGGATGTGTTAGGGATAGGGTTCCAGTAGCAGATAGTCATGTGAGAACCATAATGTCCTGTATTCCAGTGGATGTGTTAGGGATAGGGTTCCAGTAGCAGATAGTCATGTGAGAACCATAATGTTCTGTTTTCCAGTGGATGTGTTAGGGTTAGGGTTCCAGTAGCATATAGTCATGTGAGAACCATAATATTCTGTCTTCCAGTGGATGGGTTAGTGATAGGGTTCCAGTAGAAGATAGTCATGTGAGAACCATAATGTTCTGTCTTCCAGTGGATGGGTTAGTGATAGGGTTCCAGTAGAAGATAGTCGTGTGAGAACCATAATGTTCTGTCTTCCAGTGATGGGTTAGAGATAGGGTTCCAGTAGCAGATAGTCATGTGAGAACCATAATGTTCTGTCTCCCAGTGGATGTGTTAGGGATAGGGTTCCAGTAGAAGATAGTCATGTGAGGACCATAATGTTCTGTCTTCCAGTGGATGTGCTAGGGATAGGGTTCCAGTAGAAGATAGTCATGTGAGAACCATAACGTTCTGCCTTCCAGTGGATGGGTTAGTGATAGGGTTCCAGTAGAAGATAGTCGTGTGAGAACCATAATATTCTGTCTTCCAGTGGATGTGTTAGGGATAGGGTTCCAGTAGGAGATAGTCATGTGAGAACCATAATGTTCTGCCTTCCAGTGGATGGGTTAGTGATAGGGTTCCTGTAGAAGATAGTCGTGTGAGAACCATAATGTTCTGTCTTCCAGTGGATGGGTTAGTGATAGGGTTCCAGTAGAAGATAGTCGTGTGAGAACCATAATGCTCTGTCTTCCAGTGGATGGGTTTGTGATAGGGTTCCAGTAGAAGATAGTCATGTGAGAACCATAATGTTCGGTCTTTCAGTGGATTTGTTAGGAATAGGGTTCCAGTAGCAGATAGTCATGTGAGAACCATAATGTTCTGTCTTCCAGTGGATGGGTTAGTGATAGGGTTCCAGTAGAAGATAATCGTGTGAGAACAATAATGTTCTGTCTTCCAGTGGATATGTTGGGGATAGAGTTCCAGTAGCAGATAGTCATGTGAGAACCATAATGTTCTGTCTTCCAGTGGATGTGTTAGTGATAGGATTCCAGTAGAAGATAGTCGTGTGAGTACCATTATGTTCTGCCTTCCAGTGGATGGGTTAGTGATAGGGTTCCAGTAGAAGATAGTCGTGTGAGAACCATAATGTTTTGTCTTCGAGTGGATGTGTTAGGGATAGGGTTCCAGTAGAAGATAGTCATGTGAGAACCATAATGTTCTGTCTTCCAGTGGATGTGTTAGGGATAGGGTTCCAGTAGAAGATAGTCATGTGAGAACCATAATGTTCTGTCTTCCAGTGGATGGGTTAGGGATAGGGTTCCAGTAGCATATAGTCGTGTGAGAACCATAATGTTCTGTCTTCCAGTGGATGTGTTAGGGATAGGGTTCCAGTAGAAGATAGTCGTGTGAGAACCATAATGTCCTGTCTTCCATGTATGTTTCAGGGATAGGGTTCCAGTAGCAGATAGTCATGTGAGTACCATAATGTTCTGTCTTCCAGTGGATGGGTTAGTGATAGGGTTCCAGTAAGAGATAGTCGTGTGAGAACCATAATGCTCTGTCTTCCAATGGATGTGTTAGTGATAGGGTTCCAGTAGAAGTTAGTCGTGTGAGAATCATAATGTTCTGTCTTCCAGTGGATGTGTTAGGGATAGGGTTCCAGTAGCAGATAGTCATGTGAGAACCATAATGTTCTGTCTTCCAGTGGATGGGTTAGTGATAGGGTTCCAGTGGGAGATAGTCGTGTGAGAACCATAATGCTCTGTCTTCCAATGGATGTGTTAGTGATAGGGTTCCAGTAGAAGTTAGTCATGTGAGAACCATAATGTTCTGTCTTCCAGTGGATGGGTTAGTGATAGGGTTCCAGTAGAAGATAGTCGTGTGAGAACCATAATGTTCTGTCTTCCAGTGGATGTGTTAGGGATACGGTGCCCGTAGAAGATAGTCGTGTGAAGACCATAATGTTCTGTCTTCCAGTGAATGGGTTAGGGATAGGGTTTCAGTAGAAGATAGTCTTGTGAGAACCATAATGTTCTGTCTTCCAGTGGATGGGTCAGTGATAGGCTTCCAGTAGAAGATAGTCATGTGAGAACCATAATGTTCTGTCTTCCAGTGGATGGGTTAGTGATAGTGTTCCAGTAGAAGATGATCGTGTGAGATCCATTATGTTCTGTCTTCCAGTGATGGGTTAGAGATAGGGTTCCAGTAGAAGATATTCTTGTGAGAACCATAATGTTCTGTCTTCCAGTGGATATGTTGGGGATAGAGTTCCAGTAGCAGATAGTCATGTGAGAACCATAGTGTTCTGTCTTCCAGTGGATGTGTTAGTGATAGGATTCCAGTAGAAGATAGTCGTGTGAGAACCATAATGTTCTGCCTTCCAGTGGATGGGTTAGTGATAGGGTTCCAGTAGAAGATAGTCGTGCGAGAACCGTAATGTTTTGTCTTCCAGTGGATGTGTTAGGGATAGGGTTCCAGTAGAAGATAGTCATGTGAGAACCATAATGTTCTGTCTTCCAGTGGATGTGTTAGGGATAGGGTTCCAGTAGAAGATAGTCATGTGAGAACCATAATGTTCTGTCTTACAGTGGATGGGTTAGGGATAGGGTTCCAGTAGCATATAGTCATGTGAGAACCATAATGTTCTGTCTTCCAGTGGATGTGTTAGGGATAGGGTTCCAGTAGAAGATAGTCGTGTGAGAACCATAATGTCCTGTCTTCCATGGATGTGTCAGGGTTAGGGTTCCAGTAGCAGATAGTCATGTGAGGACCATAATGTTCTGTCTTCCAGTGGATGGGTTAGTGATAGGGTTCCAGTAGAAGATAGTCGTGTGAGAATCTTAATGTTCTGTCTTCCAGTGGATGTGTTAGGGATAGGGTTCCAGTAGAACATAGTCATGTGAGAACCATAATGTTCTGTCTTCCAGTGGATGGGTTAGTGATAGGGTTCCAGTAGGAGATAGTCGTGTGAGAACCATAATGCTCTGTCTTCCAGTGGATGTGTTAGTGATAGGGTTCCAGTAGAAGTTAGTCATGTGAGAACCATAATGTTCTGTCTTCCAGTGGATGGGTTAGTGATAGGGTTCCAGTAGAAGATAGTCGTGTGAGAATCATAATGTTCTGTCTTCCAGTGGATGTGTTAGGGATAGGGTTCCAGTAGAAGATAGTCATGTGAGAACCATAATGTTCTGTCTTCCAGTGGATGGGTTAGTGATAGGGTTCCAGTAGTAGATAGTCGTGTGAGAACCATAATGCTCTGTCTTCCAGTGGATGTGTTAGTGGTAGGGTTCCAGTAGAAGATAGTCGTGTGAGAACCATAATGCTCTGTCTTCCAGTTGGTAGGTTTGTGATAGGGTTCCAGTAGAAAATAGTCATGTGAGAACCATAATGTTCTGTCTTCCAGTGGATGTGTTAGGGTTAGGGTTCCAGTAGAAGATAGTCGTGTGAGAGCCATAATTTTCTGTCTTCCAGTGGATGGTTTAAGGATAGGGTTCCAGTAGAAGATAGTCATGTGAGAACCATAATGTTCTGTCATCCAGTGGATGTGTTAGGGATAGGGTTCCAGTAGAAGATAGTCATGTGAGAACCATAATGTTCTGTCTTCCAGTGGATGTGTTAGGGATAGAGTTCCAGTAGAAGATAGTCGTGTGAGAACCATAATAACCTAAAGCAGAGAAGGAATTTTTTAAGGGACACAAAATGCTATTTTTACAACTATTTATATCTCTTTCAGCTGGTCTGTGTGTCCCAACCTTACTCAAACCATTCTCATCATACGTCTGAGCTAAAAGTCACGTTTTCCACCCATCAACGGCTCAGTGTGTATCACTGTATTGTTCCACTGATCGGAGGCGTATTTTAAAAATGGCTTTTAAGTGAAACAAAGTTGCATTTTACAACTGTTTGTATCATTTACAGCTGGTCTGTATGCCTCAATCTTATTCAAGCCATTCCCGTCCAACATCTGGGTTTAAATAAACTTTTTTTTACTTACAGTACGTGAAGAGTGGATTGTAACTAAATCACCCGCGGAGTGGAGTTATCACCCAAACTGTAGCTTTCAAATTTTGTATATATTGACTAAAAACACAAGCAATGTTTCAGCCAATGGACCTCCGGGTTTAACCCGGAGATCCATTGGCTGAAACTTTGCTTGCACTTGTTTTGCTTTGCAACAAATTTGCAATTATTGCTTGGGGTGAATCTCCACTCTGCGGGTGATTTAGTGATAATACACTCTCCGCGTACTGTATAAACGGCTCATTGTGAATCACTAATCCTTTTCTATATGTTCCTTTGCATGCGATGTCTCCCTCGACGCTATCACTCTATTTTATATTTAACTTATTCTACGATTGTGTTGCTATCGTTTACCTAAACAATCCATTGACCAAGTGAAGGTGAGCATGATCTTGGCCTGCGTACATTAGACTTCCTACTCGCTGAGATTCCAGTATATTCTAGTACGCGACCTGCCTGCCATACATACAGCACATGGGTGCAGATAGGATGTGCCAACGTGTTAAAACGCAGGATATGTGGAGTCTCTGCTCGCAGAACTGTTGTCACAGTGTAATCTAAACTGACAATACTGTATTCTAAGTGTGAGACACACAGAACCTGAAAGTGCTTGGATGCGGAGGTTAACGCGTGGGTTGTTGAGTTAAAAAGGCGACAGATACCTTAGTTTCATTGTGTGAGGAGTTATTGGCCTCGCGTCGTTGGATAGTTTATAGATAATTACCCTGGGAAAAGGCGACAGATACGGTTTACCTTAGTCTCATTGTGTGAGCAATTATTGGCCCGTCGCGTCAGTGGCTAGTTTATAGATAATTACCCTGGTAAAAGGCGACAGATGCCTTAGTCTCATTGTGTGAGGAGTTATTGGCCCCGCGTCAGTGGATAGTTTATAGACAATTACCCTGGTAAAAGACGACAGATACCTTAATCTCATTGTGTGAGAGGTTATTGGCCCCGCGTCAGTAGATAGTTTATAGATAATTACCCTGGTAAAAGGCGACAGATACCTTAATCTCATTGTGTGAGCAGTTATTGGCCCCACGTCAGTGGATAGTTTATAGATAATTACCCTGGTAAAAGGTGACAGATACCTTAATCTCATTGTGTGAGCAGTTATTGGCCCCACGTCAGTGGATAGTTTATAGATAATTACCCTGGTAAAAGGCGACAGATACCTTAGACTCATTGTGTGAACAGTTATTGGCCCCGCGTCAGTGGATAGTTTACAGACAATTACCCTGGTAAAAGGCGACACATACCTAATCTCATTGTGTGAACAGTTATTGGCCCCGCGTCAGTGGATAGTTTATAGATAATTAGCCTGGTAAAAGGCGACAGATACCTTAGTTAATAGATAATTCCCCTGGTAAACCAAAACCATCTAGTTTAATCATTCAACCACGTTAGAATGACTTGTCGTCGGGTGAGAACCATAATGTTCTGTCTTCCAGTGGAGGGTTAGAGATAGGGTTCTAGTAGAAGATAGGCGTGTGAGAACCATAATGTTCTGTCTTCCAGTGGATGGGTTAGGGATAGGGTTCCAGCAGAAGATGGTCTTTTGAGAACCATAATGTTCTGTCTTCCAGTGGATGTGTTAGGGATACGGTGCCCGTAGAAGATAGTCGCTTGAAAACTATAATGTTCTGTCTTCCAGTGGATGGGTTAGGGATAGGGTTCCAGTAGAAGATAGTCGTGTGAGAACCATAATGTTCTGTCTTCCAGTAGATGTGTTAGTGATAGGGTTCCAGTAGAAGATAGTCGTGTGAGAACCATAATGTTCTGTCTTCCAGTGGATGGGTTAGGGATAGGGTTCCAGTAGAAGATAGTCGTGTGAGAACCATAATGTTCTGTCTTCCAGTGGATGGGTTAGGGATAGGGTTCCAGTAGAAGATAGTCGCGTGAGAACCATAATGTTCTGTCTTCCAGTGGATGGGTTAGGGATAGGGTTCTAGTAGAAGTTAGGCGTGTGAGAACCATAATGTTCTGTCTTCCAGTGGATGGGTTAGGGATAGGGTTCTAATAGAAGATAGGCTTGTGAGAATTATAATGTTCTGTCTTCCAGTGGAGGGTTAGAGATAGGGTTCTAGTAGAAGATAGGCGTGTGAGAACCATAATGTTCTGTCTTCCAGTGGATGGGTTAGGGATAGGGTTCCAGCAGAAGATGGTCGTTTGAGAACCATAATGTTCTGTCTTCCAGTGGATGTGTTAGGGATACGGTGCCCGTAGAAAATAGTCGCTTGAAAACTATAATGTTCTGTCTTCCAGTGGATGGGTTAGGGATAGGGTTCCAGTAGAAGATAGTCGCGTGAGAACCATAATGTTCTGTCTTCCAGTGGATGGGTTAGGGATAGGGTTCTAGTAGAAGTTAGGCGTGTGAGAACCATAATGTTCTGTCTTCCAGTGGATGGGTTAGGGATAGGGTTCTAGTAGAAGTTAGGTGTGTGAGAACCATAATGTTCTGTCTTCCAGTGGATGGGTTAGGGATAGGGTTCTAGTAGAAGTCAGGAGTATGAGAACCATAATGTTCTGTCTTGCAGTGGATGGGTTAGGGATAGGGTTCCAGTAGAAGATAGTCGTGTGAGAACCATAATGTTCTGTCTTCCAATGATGGGTTAGGGATAGGGTTCCAGTAGCAGATAGTCACGTGAGAACCATAATGTTCTGCCTTCCAGTGGATGGGTTAAGGATAGGGTTCCAGTAGAAGTTAGTCGTGTGAGAACCATAATGTTCTGTCTTCCAGTGATGGGTTAGTAACAGGGTTCCAGCAGCAGATAGTCATGTGAGAACCATAATGTTCTGTCTTCCAGTGGATGGGTTAGTGATAGAGTTCCAGTAGAAGATAGTCGTGTGAGATCCATAATGTCCTGTCTTCCAGTTGATGGGTTACGGATAGGGTTCCAGTAGAAAGTAGAACGTTATGGTTCTCAAACGATGTTTCAGTGATCGTTATCATTTAACCATTTCCGCCACGGTTTCGGGTTCTTTCTGTTACGCTACCTTGACGACATTTGACACACTTCTTTCCACTCTTCTCTAGTGCTAATGGGCTCTTCAGATTTTTTATTCAATACTTTTACCCAAAACAACACCCAATTTAGGCGTTTCTCTTCAACTTTTAACCTTTTACCCATCGAATCGCCCGCAACCGCCCGCGTAATATGAAAATTCAGCAGCTGAAAAAATATTATTTTTCAAAAAATTTCAACAAAACCATATCATGTGACCCCTCGTTGGAACGAGCTCGGCGTCTGCGTTTGGTTAATTTCAAATCGACTTTCAAAAGTTTGTTCTCGAAATTTTAGAAATGTATTCTCCAAAACAAGAAACATATCTAAAATGTGGTACAGACCTGGGAAATTCTCACCGCTTATGGCCCATTTTCTGGTGACGTTATTGAAGTCGACGTTCCCAAAAATTTAATGTCGGCCGATTTTCATAAAATCTCATGTCTTTGAGTTAAAAGATACAGCTGTTTTTTAGGTTTTCGATTTATCTCAATCTTAAAGGTTTTATTGCCACCTCGGTTTTTGTGCTCTTTATGGACATTTTTCATAACAAACGCTGATAGCTTTCAATAAATGATATACATACCTATGAAAGTTCACACACTATAACGTTGCTGATGTCAACTAAATACGGTTGTGACATTTTCATAATTTACCTAACATAATTGATATTTTTTCCATGGACATTTTATATCGACCCGTTATTAAAGGCTCCTTCTCGAAAGTTTGGAAATATAGTCTGGAATAAAAAAAACACATCCAAAAACGCTATCAGGTTTAGCACTTTGAAACCTGATACTACCTTCCATGTCAGTTCAATGGAATAGTCCATATTTATTATTCGGGGATAGACCAATTAATATTTTCAACGTGCAGCCTAGTGGCTGCACGTTGAAAATATTGATTGGTCTACCCCACACTTTAACTCAGCAGCCATCCTACTAAATGAATGTATGACATGACGATTTCGTCAAGGTATCGTTCGTTCCGCCGCGGCAACACTCTGTTTCGCCTGTCGTGAAAGTCGAGAGTGAACCTCGATTCATCGGAAAACATAACGTTGCTCCATCGGCGATTGTCCCAGCGCTGTCGAGCTCCACATCAATTAGGCCTTGCTGCGATGTGACGTTCAGTCAAACGTGGAATTATTCGAGGTCGTCGACCGTATAAATTCCAACTGTGTAGACGATTTCGGATAGTCTAACCACTGACTCGCACATTTGTCGCTCGGTGCAGCTGCTGTCCAATTTCTGAGGTACGTTGATGGAAGTTACGTAATGCTGTGGTTCGGATGAAACGATCCTGGTGAGCAGTTGTCGTCCTTGGACGAACTGACCGACGTCTATCGTCAACATTGCCCTTCTGACGGTAGCGTGACCACAACCTGCTAATCACCGATTAAGTGACGTTGAGACTTTGAGCCACTGCCGTCTGTCTTTTACCAGCTTCCAACATGCGAACGGCACGTAAACGTTCATCACGTGCTAGTCTTCACATACCTCAAAAGTTTCGTTTCGACCAGAAACTATTGATGAGCGAGTTTATACCAAGAATAGAACGATTAGGCCTGCGAAAAAGCCCGTCCAGTACAAATGAAAATGTCAAAACGTACCCCACATACATTAACGCGGTGCTCATGCGAAAACCTGCACGAAGATTTCGTGGGCCGGTGACATTCATGATCCATACTAAACCTGGTAACATATCGATGTGTCCTATCACGCGTATCCAATACGGTGAAAACCGATAGAACCATCGAGCAGCGGCGAACAACTGTCAGACGCCCCAACTTACTAACCCCGCACCAGCCGATTTATGAATCTTTGCAAACTAGAAATCCGTGTGCGGCAAATCCATCAAAATATTTACCTCAGGTCGAGTCACAAATTGTTAAACGGTCACATTGTTGTTGTTGTGTTTATAATTTCATTATTTATTGTAGCTTCCTGTTCACCCAATCCTTGTAGGAATTCCGGAAAATGTTCCGCAAGAGGGACCTCATACACTTGTACCTGCAGGCCTGGATGGACCGGAAGGAGATGTGAAATACGAAAAGGTAATGTACTGTACAGTCATCGTGGATTGTTGTCCACGCATGCGCTTATTATGTAATACAACTCACCAGCAGCAAAAGTTTACCTAATGAAACACCGGGTTGTACACAGACATTCACTAATTAATTTTTTGACGATTTTTCTAATTAATGTTAGGAATCCAAAATTATTACGTCTGTGGAAATATTACCCACCCGTGGACGTCCGTACTTATGAAAGGATATTTACAATCCAAATACCATAGCACAGATTATTAACTTTTTCCGTCAAGGATCCAAGGTGACAAATGAGTTTTTACTGGAATAAATTATGCACTCTGCTATAACATTAATCCATAAGTAATATAGCATGTCGTTTCGTTCTTGTTCTTTTGGACTTAGTATTGTGGATAGAGAAAGTAAACTCATGCCACAATGCATACTTGATATCATACGATAATCTTGGTTGCCTGCCCGTTTACGCGAACATGTTATGACGCCAGTATTATGGTCAAAGGTGGTACTAGTGGGCATGCGCATGGTACGTTAAGACGTGTTCCAGCATTCTATATTGTCTAATGGAGGTTGTCATCTAGTTTTCTTATGTGGCACGTGCTTTCTTTGGGATGCACGTAATGCTACAGAAATAGTGATGTGACCTACGGTTGGAAATTCTCGTTGTCTGGCTCTTGTGTGTACCCTTTACCTACTTTTCATGATATCGTCCACTATATGGCGTTTGTGTATTGTCAATGATATGATGGTATGTCCGCATTTATGGGAGTGTCCTTGTAAATGTAAATGTGTAAGATAGGTTGGAAATCCATTTATCTCACTAGGAGTTTGTTGTTTTATCAAAATCCTCATATTATCTAAGTGAAATCTTACTGCCCCGCCGTCTATTATTCCCGGGATTACATTAGTATTGGTATATAGATCGGAAGTGTATTCCTAAAGCAGAGAAGGACTTTTTTAAGGGACACAAAATGCTATTTTTACAACTATTTATATCTCTTTCAGCTGGTCTTTGTGCCCCAACATTACTCAAACCATTCTCGTCATACTTTTGGGCTAAAAGTCACTTTTTCCACCCATCGGCGGCTCATTGTCTATCACTAATCCTTTTCTGTGTGTTCTTTTGTATGCACTGTCACCCTCGATGCTAACATTCTATCTGGCTCCACGTTGAAAATATTGATTGGTCTTCCCCACGCTTTAAATGCAATCAGGTTTAACACTTTGATACCCAATGGTACCTTCCATGTTAGTTCAATGAACGAGTCCATATTCATTATTCGAAGATAGACCAATTAATATTTTCAACGTGCAGCCTTGTGGCTGCACGTTGAAAATATTGATTGGTCTACCCCACAATTTAACTCAGCAGCCATCCTATTAAATGTACGGCATATCTTGTTTCTGGAACGGAAATGCGGCCGAACGGCTTTAAAGGGCCAAGCCGAAGAAACATTCGCCTAGAGCTGCCGTTTGGGTGACGGTAGGACGTCAACGTTGCCAAAATTATAGTTCATCCGATTTCAATGAAAGTTTTGTATGCTGTAGAACTGTTTGGGAATTTTTTGACTGGAAGTCATTTTCGAAGTCTTTACGTCAAATTGCGTTTTTGGTGCCCAAAACACGTGTGGCACGCCTATAGCCATTACCATAACATAATATTTACAAAAATCAAACTTCCCAGTATGTCGTGGAAAATAATTTTCTCGTGTATTGCCTAGTTTCTTTATGATTGACGCAATCCGTTTCTAGTTTCTAGTTACAAAGTAAATAATGCAAAATAACGCAAAACTTGGAAAAAAAACACACGTGCATCATGCGTACACCTATTACCACAACAATACGCGTGCATCATGCGTACACCTATTACCACACTTACGGAGACCAAACGTCACATGTCGATTCTGATAGAAAAATAAGGCAATCCCGAAGTGTTGGCATGTTTGTTTCCGATTGACGCAAATCTTTTTAAGTTACGATGCAAATAACGCCAAAAAGCTAAAAATAACGCCTTCAATTTCTGTCAAGACTATTTCCAACCATAGCACTTACGGAGACTAAACTTCGCACCTCGACAGGGCAGTTAACAGTGAACTTCAGAACGTACAATGCAAATAACATCAAAAAGGGAAAACTTGAGTCATGCCTACAGCCATCCCAGTACAGATCTGACTTCGCCACCATCACGACTGTGGCTGCCACAACGACATTGGCAGCCTCTGGCGTTGGCCTTGCTTAGTTTAATGACTTGTAGATAATTACCCTACAATTGCGAATCCATCAAGTTATAAATGTTATTTATTCAGCAAAATAACAAACTAATTCAGACACGGCTGTCTTGAAGATCGGTTGGATTAAAATATACTAATCATAATTTGGTGAGGATCACCTCTGCTCATCGACGTACCGTTAAAACTAGAAGTCCTGTCATGAAAAGCGCACAAATAGCACGTCGATCTGCGCGTTAATCTGCGCGTTATGACCATAGTAAGGCTATCAAATTCTGTACATATGGCCTGTGCACAAGCAATGTTTCAGCCAATGGACCTCCGGGTAACCCGGAGGTCCATTGGCAGAAACATTTCCTGTGTTTGCTATGAGTAACCAGGAGAAACCACCGTGCTTTGGATTCCTTTCGATATGACAATTGCGCGCAATTCCAAAGCGCAATTAAGCCTAGATAAGCGCACGGTTCGTGACAGGACTTCTAGTTTTAACTTTAAGAAGGAAAATGGGGGGGGGGGGGGGGGGGGGGTAGGGGGTTGGGGTGGGGGTGGGGTGGGGAGGTGAGTTGTAATCACTGTTCATTGTTCAGACAGACTTTTTCCTAACTCATTTATTTGCTAGTACTTGTATGCAATTATACTCGGTGGAGCCAATGAATGTAAAAGAAACTTTAAACTCGGAATACTAAGTAAAATTGACTGCAAAAAGGGTTAAATATTTCCTAAAACCGATAAAAGAAATCGTTGATGTAAACGTAATCATTAAGTTGTAGTGAGCATGCAAGAATTAAAATAATTAACTAAGTCTGAAAGCATGTTTAAAATGGGTTAAAATCGTGCCAATATTAATTAAAATCACTGTAGAAAGCTTCAGTAGACAGAAGACATAGTGCAAAATGAGAAACAGTGACACACCACTAAACTGTTTGAAGAATTAAAGGTGTAGCCTCGGTTGCTGATGTGGCGTTGGACACCAATAAATGATAATAGTGATCCATGTATCAATGTATCTGTGAGAGAATGTACGTGTATGTGTGTATATGTATGTATGCAATTATTGTACAGCCATTGAGTACCGTGTGTGGATTCTAGGCTTTAAAATTTTAATTAATTAATTAATTAATTAATTACTTACTTACTTAATTAATTAATTAATTAATCACTTAATTCTTCATACTCCACAGCAAGGAAATCAGCGAGAACTTTTCTTTTTCAAATGTCCGAGTGCCCATTGAATCAAGAAAGGACACTGGTTTTATTTACAATGACGTGGCTGGGTTCGAACCCACGCCCTGAGAGTTTTTCATCGGCACCAACCTAGAGTTAAAACTCTTATCCTCAAGTCACTTAAACATTTTAGGTCAATTAAATTTGTAGTCCTAGATTTTTAACATCACTTACCAAGAGCCCTTCTGCAAAGAGCCAAAGCTTTTAGAAGTTCATGAAAAGAAAGAATCAACTGAATAAATGAATACGACAGTCGAAATCGTTTAGTTCCGCCGAACTATATGCTAAATCCATTACTGAAACTAAGACCTACATAATACATTTCCGAATCATAAGCTCTAAGAGTTTTATTCAATCAGTCGTTAGCTCCGCCAAGGTTTAAAGAATTAGTTCCGCCGATCTATGGGGGAGCAAGCCGCTTAAATACAAACTAGAGGCAACAAAGCACCATTGAGAGAGCCTTTCATTGATGGTTTTGAAGCCTGAGCTAGTATTGCACCAGTCTTCAATCAGTCGTTAGCTCCGCCAAGGTTTAAAGAATTAGTTCCGCCGATCTTTAGGGAGCAGTCCACTTAAATACAAACTAGAGGCAGCAAAACACCATTGAGAGAGCCTTTCATTGATGGTTTTGAAGCCTGAGCTAGTATTGCACCAGTCTTCAATCAGTCGATAGCTCCGCCAAGGTTTAAAGAATTAGTCCCGCCGACCTATGGGCGAGCAAGCCGCTTAAATACAAACTAGAGGCAGCAAAGCACCACTGAGAGAGCCTTTCATTGATGGTTTTGAAGCCTGAGCTAGTATTGCATCAGTCTTTAACACCTCGCATTTAATTATGGAATGCAAAGACCAAAGATAATTTAAATAGTAAACTTTCTAGTACAAACTCCAGCATATATACACGGTTAACCCTTTACCCAACGCAGACGATATCAAAATTTAGTATTTTAAAAATCATTTTTTAAAATTTTTAAAAACATTTCAACAAAACCATATCATGTGACCCCTCGTTGGAACGAGCTCGTCGAGCTCGTTCCAACGAGGGGTCACATGATATGGTTTTGTTGAAACTTTTTGAAAAATAATATTTTTTCAACTGCTGAATTTGCATATTACGCGGGCGGATGCGGCAGATTCGTTGGGTAAAGAGTTATAGAGAGTTAATAGTCCTCCCCACATACCTATCCCCAAATAATGAACAAGAGTGTGTGACAGTTGATTGACATCTTAAGCTAGTTTTAATAAACAATTTAAAAGACGGATGTGGTAGTACTACATGTAGTAAAACTAGATGTGACTGAGTATAATGGAATGCCTCAATATACTTGAAGGCAAACTACAAATTAAGCAGTCCAATTAAATTCTGTCTGCCAGCAAGTAACAAGAGTTGGAAAAAAAGAGCTGATCCAACTTGGTGAAGCTCACTTCATCACAAATGAGACACATGGAACGTCCATTGGTTACGTAAAGAAAATGATGTTCCTACCGCCGCCACGTAAAGAGCGACAGCTGCTATATATGTATACACATTTAACTTAAATTATGAAATGTTTCATGACAGTGAAGTTGCTGCTACTGATTATTATGTTTTAATGATTGCTATGTCTTGCAGTACATTTTATCTCGTGAAACATTATGTTTCTGGTTGATCGCGTATCCCAAATACATCCCCTCGTCCGCGTGAAACATGCTACCCGCGAATATCACAAAAAACTATCGTCTACATGCAATATCTGGGTATAAAAAAAGAAAATTAATTTGTCACTTCTTTTATCAGTAAATGTTGATATGGCAAGAAGACTGTCAGAGGCACTAATAGTGCAAGTCGTTGGCATGCATGCAAAAGGCATGCCATTCAAAGCTATTGGAAAACAACTTGGCTATAGTCATTCTGTCATCAGCAGACTTGTCCGAAAAGATCTACAAACCAACGATGTTAAGGACCGACCAAGGCCTGGACAACTCCGAAATACCTTTCCTTGGGAAGATCGGAGACTGACACGCCTCGTTAGGCGTGAACCGTTTGCTTCAAGTGGGGTTTTGAAACACCTTTGTCTTCCCAACAGACATTTGTGCAACAGAACTATCCGAAACCGTCTCAGGGCACTGGATATGAGGTCCAAATGTGTCATCAAACGTCCAACTCTGTCCGACCAGCACAAAAGACGACGTTTGGAGTGGTGTTTGGCACGACAACATTGGAATCTCAGGACATGGAAGAGAGTCCATTGGTCAGAGAGTAAGTTCCTGATCAACGTCACAGATGGTCGCATGTGGGTATGGAGACATAGAGAAATCCTGCTTACATGCCCAGGAACTTCACACCTACTATTCCTGATGGTGGAGGATCAGTAATGATCTGGGGATTTCTTTCTCGTGATTGTAAACTTAATGTGGTCACTGTACGTGGAAATCTCAATGGTCACCAGTACATCCGGGACATTCTCTATCGAGTTGTCGTGCTTCATTTTGACAACCAACCGTTGACTACTCGCCCTGTATTCATGGACAACAATGCAAGGCATTCCTTCAGAACAACGCTATTACAACACTACTTTGACTTGCAATGAGACCCGACTTGAATTCCTTAGAACGTATCTGGGACTTTCTTGAACGTCGTGTACAAACAACGGATCCGCCCGCACAAAAATTGGCCGATTTGGAAGCAGTATTACATGAAGAGTGGCTGCAGTTGCCTCTGGACCATATCCGAAGGCTCACGGGTAGCATTAGGAGGAGGGTTCAGGCTGTCATCAGAGAACGTAGTGGACAGAACAGAACAGAACATAATTTTATTCGAAGAATGCAGTTATATAAAAGTATAATGAATACAATAGGATACAGATAGTTATTAGCATCTTCTGGAGGCGGCATGGCCTTTTTGGCTCTTTCCAAATGGATACACTCTCTACTGACGTCAGACACTGCTATTGTGTTCAGGATATTAAAGGTTACATTTTTGGTCAATAATTATCGGAATTGTTTCATCATGGACCGTTCCAGCACCATACTTATCGAGAGAACATTTTCCACCAAACACATTAGTGACAGATCTGTGCAATGGTACCATTAAAATATTGCATATTTTCATCATTGTGTTGTCTTTCGTTTGTCAATAGACCTTTCGTTCCTTAAACAATCACTTTTGGCCATCTTAAAGATAGCATGAAAGTAATGACAGTTTTCTATTAACATTACTGCGAAAACACCGGTGGTGCTTAATTAAGTTCCAGGTGTATATAAGTTATGATCAACTGAAAGTTTCCTGAATGTTTTAATATCCCCCATACCTCGCGTTTTACAGAATATTTATTCATGTCTGTACAAAAAATAATGTATATATTGATAATGTGTACATTTGTCGCGGCAATACAATTTGTATTTGTACATCATATTTTAGTTATAGTACGTGAAGAGTGGAGTGTGACTAAATCACCCGCGGAGGGGAGTTATCACCCAAACTATAACTTTCAAATTTTGTATATATCGAATAAAAACACAAGAAATGTTTCAGCTAATGGACCTCTGGGTTCAACTGAAAGTTTCCCGAATGTTTTAATTTCCCCCATACCTCGCGTTTTACAGAATATTTATTCATGTCTGCACAAAAAAGAAAGTATTTATTGATAATGTGTACATTTGTCGCGGCAATACAATTTGAATTTGTACAACATATTTTAATTATTTTATAATGTTTTAGTGACTACAGATTTCACATCATCAAACTTAAATGAATTATGAATTATGAGCAGTTATCGCTTAGGTTGATTTGATGCTATCTTGATGGTAAGGTTGTGTCACGACCTTTATTACATTGACGTTTCAGCAATCCGGTTGTATAGAGTCCAATGTTCTGGGCCAGTTGTATCAAGTACAGTTAAAACTAAAAGTCCTGTCATGAAATGCGCACAAATAGCACGTTGATATGCGCGTTAATGTAAGCGTTATGGCCCACGTAAAGCTATCAAATTCTGTATATATGACCTGTGCACAAGCAATGTTTCAGCCAATGGACCTCCGGGTAACCCGGAGGTCCATTGGCAGAAACATTGCATGTGTTTGCTATGAGTAGCCAGGCGAACCTGCCGTGCTTTGGATGCCATTCAATATGGCAATTGCGCGCAATTCCAACGCGCATTTAAGCCTAGATAAGCGCTTTATTGGTGACAGGACTTCTAGTTTCAACTGTACTTGTGAGATCGTCCCCTGAGTTCCAATGTGTTCTATGTGCCAGTAGGCTGCCAGTAGGCACGCCAGTAGGCTGCCAGTATGCACGCCAGTAGGCATATAGAACACATTGGAACTCAGGGGACGAGATGTATTCTCATATATCCTATTTAACAATTTACCCAACGTAACGGCTCGTCGAGCTCGTTCCAGTGAAGGGGCATATCCTATGTTTTTGAGACAAGAAATGGAAAAAATAGTTATTCAAGAATTTGTAATTGTTTGTAAGTGGTGTCTAACTTAATGCATTGTGTTAGGTAAAGGGTTAACGACACAGGCTATTGTCATTAATCAACATTCATATTGTATGATTTGTAAACAAATATTTGGCTTTTATACATAAGTTATCTCCCCCTCCTAGGAACGGTTCATAACCTATGTATAAAAGGGCCGATCAGGACTATTTAAAATACGCTCTAGCCTCGGAGCCTATTTTTTCAATTCATGCTCCAGATTTCAATTTACGGAGTCACACTGCTGTTTGTAACACACACTGCAAGTATGTAATAGCTCTCATCGTTTTCATTTAGTACATTATAGCAAACATTAATCTTCACTGTGGTTTCTAATCAAGTCTTGGCAGCCCATTTAGGCAGCCAAGACTTGATCAGAAACCACAGTGAAGATTAATGCTTGGTAATTAAGACTTGAAGTATTAACTTAAGCACACTACAGCAATGATAAATGATAATCATATATATAATACATGTAAGCGTGTCTCTCTCGATTATCCATCGAAAGAATATCAAAATATGATCTGAGAAGTTACGCGCCAACTGAGAAGCCTATTTCTGAGATTTAAGAACCAGGTCCTGATGTTTCAGAATCAAATACGCACTGGCGCATGCCCAGGTCGGTCCCTGCTATGTATAAAAGCGAAATAGTCACAATAGTACGATATAGCCTTTATCAAACGAATCCGCCACTCAAGATAAAAATTGTGCACTTGAAAAACATTATATTTCCAAAATCCTCCGGAAAACTATATCATGTAGCCTCTCTTCGGAACGAGCTGCCGGTCAGCACTTGAAAAACTTGTGCATTCCTTCATCACCTCACAACTAGACTATTGTAATTCAGTGTTAGTGGGGCTGCCGCAGTATTTGATTCAGAAGCTTCAAAAAGTTCAGAATATTGCTGCTAGGATAATTACTGGTACCAAATGCTCTGAACACATAACACCTGTTTTAAGACAATTACATTGGCTTCCAGTTAAACAGAGAATTAATTTCAAAATATTGATCTTAGTATTCAAATGTATCCACAAACTGGCTCCAGTTTACCTGCAAGAGCTCATCACTGTATACACTCCATCACGCAGTCTGAGATCTAAAGATCAAATCCAACTAGTCATACCTTTTAGCAGATCTAATCTAGCTAATGATCGTGTGTTCTCCATCGTGGGTCCAAGATTGTGGAATGCATTGCCTATTAGTGTCAGAAATTCAGAATCTATCAACATCTTCAAGAGAAATCTTAAAACTTTCCTATTTACTGAAGCATTCTCCTGAACCTCCCTAGAGGAAACTGAAACGTGTGAGTCTTTATTTTCAGAAAAGTGTATTTTATTTCTGTGAAGCGTTTTAGGGCTTCGTGGTTTTACGCTTTTACAAATTATTATTATTATGACATGGCTGGGTTGAATTTGTTTGAAAAATTGAAAGAAAAAAAAAAGTAGAATAAACAAATTATGATATCATGTGCGCTGAGTAAAGTAAAGTATAAAAATGTTTTTTTTTCAAGTATCATCTTTTAACCACTTTACTGTCATGCCCACTTTAGCCATATATGGAAAACCTCTCTGTATGTCTGTATGTCTGTATGTCTGTATGCGAGGAAGTTTTATCAAATTTATGACATATTTGGAACTCTATCTCTCTCAGCCCATTCCAACAATTAATCAGATTGGTTGGTTAGATCTGCACATACCCGAACGTACAGATAATCATCATACAATAGGTAACAATAGTCGCTTTAGGCAGAGTAAGTGTCGGGGGAGAGTTACCGCATTATCACCATCAAATAATTCCTCACGTAAATATCATTCACAACACGTCTAATAAACGCCTGACATCACACTTGACGTAAATGTCGACGTTGTAACGTTGTAATGGTTTCAGAAGTAAAATTAAATTTTCTTTTTTTTATATTATAATAACTGTTTACATAATACGAATAGCACATAGCATTTGCAACAAAATACTTCCTGAATATTTAAAAGGTTTAATTCTTTTTTTGTCCTGAAAATATTACACATCACCCCTCATTGGAACGAGTACGGTCCAATAAGGTCATTAAGCTACGTTTTCGATACCAAAATTTAAGAAAGAAAGTAAGATTTGGTAAGCGACATTTGTGAGCAGCGCTTGCTAGTTTTAGTCCTTATTTTAAGTAAATGATTTATTTACACATTATTGTTGTGAAATTAATCTCAAATTCGTCATAATTTGGAATGACGTTTCTAGCCTCGTTTACTAAAATCGACCGGAACCCTTTACCCAATGTAAGGACCAAGAAAACCCCGACCAGCGCTATTCACAACAAAATATCCTTCAAGTTTCATTATTTGTTTTACTTTTTTGTCTCAAAACATGACTTTAGGCCCTCATGGGAACAGGCTCGTTCCAATATGGGACTATCAGCTATGTTTTGGGCGCAAGAAATAAAAAATAGTGTCGTCTGCCTTTCCTATTAGGTAAAGAGTTAAAACTCGCTTCAGATCGATTTTATTGAAATCAATTCAGAAATTTCAAATCAAATCGAGACACACGATAAGCTGTCTTATTTTATGTACAGTATTTAGGAAGTGTTTAGAAATGTCGACTTCGATTTCCCTCCAAAATCATTCAATAACTACATGTTCATTGTTGGCGTCTAAGAAAAGTTTTATTTTCCATCGCAGTTGTTGATTGATTGATTGATTGGATTTGCAGTGTATAAAAATAGAAGTCTTGTCATGAAATGCGCACAAATGGCACGTTGATCAGCCCGTTAATCTGCGCGTTATGGCCATAGTAAGGCTGTCAAATTATGTACACATGGCCTGTGCACAAGCAATGTCTGAGCCAAGGGACCTCAAGGGTAACCCGGAGGTCCATTGGCAGAAACATTGCCTGTGTTTGCTATGATTGATTTTGCAATGTACGTACATGCATGCCATACAATAAATACTGTGGTACTAAAATATACAAAAATGTACAAACGGGGCAATTGAGACGTACACAGCAGGGAGGCGTCAAAGCCAGATTGGCTGTCTACCTGACACCCCCCTCCCCTCCCCAAATCAAGATGATGATACACTGCAGACGACTACGACAGTTTGATGTGTATTAACCCTTTACCCAACGTAACGGCCAAAACCGGTCAGCGATATTCTCAAAAATCGCCAATTAATTTTCGTTATATTTTTTATTTTTTGTCTCAAAAACATAGGTTATGACCCCTCATTGGAACGAGCTCGTCGAGCTCGTTCCAATGAGGGGGCATAACCTATGTTTTTGAGACCAGAAATGAACAAAATGAATTATTCAAGAATTTTTTGGCAAGTGTCGTCTGCTTTTCATGTTAAGTAAAGGGTTAATGAATAATATGTTTATGAGGAATTTTGCGATATGGACAAATAATTTTGTACTTTGATATTGAGAAATAATAAAAATAGACATGAAGTTTTTGTGGTCTAAATGAGAGACGGGAGAGTAAGGTCTAGATGCGAGGGTACACATTTTTGCCTAATCTCCCAACGCTGGTTTCATTAAAAATGTACACGATAAAGTAATGTTGCAATTGAACACAAGTGACTCTACCAGAGCAGGAGGTCAGGAATGGTCGAGACCATGAGACATACTATCCAGTGGTTTGGATCAGTCAGGACGAGTAAGTGTGGTCAAGAACATGTTTCTCAAAACATGAAACTAGCACATGCTTCGCAGAATATGAAGCTGACACGGGACATGAAGGAACCAGAATAATTCAGGAGCCTGTTCAACGATATCGCCTGGACAATCATCAAGAGAGAATGTCGTGATATGAGGCAAAACAATCAGGGCAGTATGGATTGTTGCACTGAACATTTTGGTTATATGATACTAGGAAATGTGCCACCAATCTATTTAAATGAGTTTTTTGATGCCAATAGTATGAATCTCTCTGTTATGTTAATTCCACGATTTGGAGTACAAAAAGATGGGATTTTGTCCTTGCTCAATATAAACGGGGCGGGGGCGCGGGGGCGCGGGGGCGTCGCGGTGACTGGTTCTCGTCAGATCACCGAAGTTAAGCAACGTCGAGCGCGGTTAGTAGTTGGATGGGTGACCATTTCAGCGACTGATTCGTGCTCCCGCGTTGTGTCCTTGGGCAAGGCACTTAACCCCGATTGCCTACATGGGGGCACGATGACGCTGTGTACTAAGGCGTTCTGCACGTCGATGGCGCGCATGTCTTCAACCAATCTAACCCTGTCTGTGCTGCAGTGTGGAGTTACGATGCTAGCGAGCTGGCAGCTGCTCGTCGTTGCTCGGTGGTTCTCTCCGGATACTCCGGCTTCCTCCACCTGTAAAACTGTCACGGTCATGATTAACCATTATGCATAAGTATGTGACCTTAAACAACAATAATAAATAAACACTTCTAAAATTATCAAAAGAACTCCGTTAAGGAGATACAGACAGTCGAGAACTCGATTCTCTGCAAACTTCATACTTTCCATACAGTTAAAACTAGAAATCCTGTCATGAAATGCGCATAAATAGCACGTCGATCTGCGCGTTAATCTACGCGTTATGGCCATATTAAGGCTATCAAATTATGTACATATGACCTGTGCACAAGCAATGTTTCAGCCAATGGACCTCCGGGTAACCCGGAGGTCCATTGGCAGAAACATTGTCTGTGTTTTCAATGAGTAACCAGGAACATCTGCCGTGCTTTGGATGCCATTCGATATGGCAATTGCGCGCAATTCCTATGCGCAATTAAGTGCAGATAAGCGCACAATTTATGACATGACTTCTAGTGTTAACTGTAGCATGTTGAATAATATTTAAAATTATTCCAGATAACTATGCAAATCAAATTCTAAGTAATTAATTCCTAAATTTGCTTTACTTCTGAACTGTGACAATCCAGTATACTCCGACTGCAGTATGTCGTAACTATGTTATCTATTCATTGAAAATAAACTTTTTCATTCACATGAGACGATGGCGTAGATATCGGGTACAACAGGAAGAATCATTTATACAAATAATACATATAAAATAATAATTTTAAAATGGTTATTCACTGCCGGTTATTTATATTCGAACATTTTGTTGCCAGGGTTGTTAACCCTTTACCTGGCATGAAAAGCAGACGACACTTGCAAACAAAATTCTTGAACTACTAGTTTTCTTCATTTTTTGTCTCCAAAACATAGGTTATGACACCTCATTGGTACGAGCTGGTGTCATAACCTATGTTTTTGAGACAAACAATAAAAAAATAATGAAGATTTATTTATTTTCGAACATTTTGTTGTCAGGGTTGTTTACGTCTGTTCTTCTTTTTCTTTCAACAACACTTTTGACAGCCAGGGTCACCTCGTGTCCGAGTTTTTCTTTTGACAGCCAGGGTCACCTCGTGTTCGAGTTTTTTTTGGACAGCCAGGGTCACCTCGTGTCCGAGCTTTTTCTTTTGAAAGCCAGGGTCACATGTGTCCGAGTTTTTCTATCGACAGCCAGGGTCATCTCGTGTTCGAGTTTTTCTTTTGACAGCCAGGATCACTTTGTGTCCGAGTTTTTCATTTTTTTAACTTTGTTTTATCGTGAACGATGTGTAGTCACTCCAAGTGGATATGACAGTTCCCTGAGGCGCAATCGTGTATTTAAGAATAGCTTTCTTTGCCTATATACATTCTGTACAACTAAAATACATCAGTCAATTATTCTCTAATGGCACACACTCGACAAGCAATACGTGGAGAGTAAGTTATCACAAATACACTAAATGGAGTGACTTTTCCACTAGGCTGTAAATTACTCATGTTGGTAAAGAAGATTATATGGACATAGCCTATACTTTAGACAAAAGGATTTTATTTAATGCTTGTTTTAAAAGCGGAGGGGAGGGGAGTGCGGGCAGACATATGGGGGTTTACGTGGCTATTTGTTGGTAGAAATGGGGGTTAGTTGACTACCGCAATTTATGTGACTAGTCACATAGTTAAATGTCATTATTCTAGGGTGGGGTTTAGAGTTGGGGTGGGGTGGGGTTAGGGTCAGTAAAGGGTAGGGTTAGGGTTTGCTACCACAAAACAAATTTTTACCCAAAAAGTTGTTTTAATACAATGGACATGCATTTTAGTTAGAAATAGACTAGGAATATATTGAATTTTCATTAGTCTAGGGTGGGGTTTAGAATTGGGGAGGGGGAGTAGGGTTAGGGTCAGTAAAGGGTGGGTCAGGGTTTGCTACCACCCCAAAAATATTCCCCAAAATCACTTGTTTTAATATAATGGACATGTATTTTATTGTGTCCTTGGGCAAGGCACTTTATTCCGCTTGCCTACCTTGAGGCACGATGACGCCGTGTACTAAGGCGTACTGCTCGTCGATGGTGCACATGTCCTCAGCCGCTGTAGCCCTGCTCGGGGCTTGAACCGAGTTAGTATGTTGGGGAGCTGACAGTTGCTCATCGATGCTCGGTGGTTCTCTCCGGGTACTCCGGATTCCTCCATCCACAAAACTGTCAAGGTCACGATTAGCCATTGTGCATAAGTATGTGACCTTAAACACCAATAAATAAATAAATAAATAAATAAATGGTAATTGGAGATTTGATCTGTGAACCAAACTGTCCATGGTTGGATCCTAACAAGTGGCTTTGGGGGAGGCACTCCATCCTGGTTACCCACGCGGGAAGCAATGACGCTGTATTCTAACGCTACTGAAAGTCTATGGTGCACTTGCCTTCACTTGTGCAGAAATAGTAAGCTGGAGAGTCTGAAAATTTCTAGCCGCGGCTCAATAGTTCTCCCAGGGTCCTCCGGTTTCCTCCCCAGGTAAAATTGCCCGTCATGACGAAACGCTTTCAGTTTAACCCTTTACCCAACGAATCGGCCGCATCCGATCGCGTAATATGCAAATTCAGCAGTTGAAAAAATATTATTTTTCAAACAAATTTCAATAAAACAATATCATGTGACCCCTCGTTGGAACGAGCTCGTTCCAACGAGGGGTCACATGATATGGTTTTGTTGACAATTTTTGAAAAATTTCAAAAAATGATATTTAGAATAATAAATTTTGATATCGTCTGTGTTGGGTAAGGGGTTAAAGTGTAAATAAATCGCCGTAAGCAGACACAAATAATCCTGTATTGATCAGAAACAAATACACAACTATTGTGAAAGTATGAAGACGTTTTGTTTCATTGCAAATATCACGCGGTAGAGCAGTTCATCCGTTGCTAATTGATGGTAATATTGGAATTGTTTCGAATTATTTACGATAACAAGTTGTCAACTTATCGTGTGAACAGCTATAAACAACATACCATACACAAGATTTAGCTTTGTGTTGGAATAAAGAATGACAATATGTGAAGCCCTCTAAGACGTTTCCAAAAGATTATCGAATATATTACTAAAATGCGTTCATTCTAAATCATATTTCTATTTCAATTTTTTTGCACAATGTTGAATTGAGCCCCTCCCATATTTGTCTAGAAACCGAGTGGGGTTCAATATCCCCGGCGGTGTATGACTCCCGTTATTTATGTGAATTTATTGACACTTTTGACAGCTAGGGTTACATCGCGTCGAGGAGTTTACACGTGGAGGAAGCCTGGGTACGCGGAAAGAACAGCGAAAGCGGCGAACAGCCGTCAGATTCGCCAATGTACTAACTCCACACAAGCAGGGTAAGAATTGGTTGAAACAAGCGTAACAGGACGTGCAATACGCCTCAGTACACACCGTCACCTCGACCCCACCACGACCCCGGATGGGCAATTAGCATTAGGTGCCATGCCCCAGGCCACAACGTAGTTACATCCGGCGTGAATCGCTCGGTGGATCGGTGAAGTCGAGTTCCTTAACCACTGAGTCATTGTGCTCCCATGACTCCACTTTTCATTGTGCGTTTAGTACATATACTCCATAGATTTGAGCCTCAGTTAAATTTTGTAGTGAATAAAACATGATTATCCCTTGTTAGATAGATCAAATCATAAATGGGAAGACAGGGTTTAACTAAAACTTCATTTCATTCAAATTTTCAAAGTTTTTAAAACACATCAAATCACTCGCAGTAATAAGCCAATTTTCTGTTCGATATTAAGGACATTTATAAAAAAAATCCTCATTGTAGGTCTATCCAATCCATGCCTGTCAAACCCTTGTTCAAGATTTGAAAGATGCGTGCGCATAGGATCAAGCCACAGATGCATTCCACGATTTCCAGGTAAAGTAAAATTATATATCACTATTAACCAACATAGAGAATTGTGAATGATAGTTCAGTGTGTTTGGTACTTCGTGATAGTTTAGGGTAAAACATTTTATATGTCGCGATATGATAAAGGTGTGTTCGTTGTATACATATGTGATGGGGTAAGTTTGTGTTTATATATATCACGCGCTAGAGTATTATAACTGATATGCTTCTCATTTGATATATTACTTTATCATATGACTCGTCCGTTTTGTTCACTTTAAAACATTTGATATTTTGTTTTCATATTAATCAGTGATAAATAAAGCCTTCCGTCAATTTCATTGGTCAGTTTCAAAACTTGACAATTTGATTGGCTGAAAAAAATACAACTGGGCCACATTTTCATAATTTGCATAATTATTGTTGTGAGCTTTCATTGGTCAATTTCAAAACTGGGCAATTTGATTGGCTAAACAAAATAGAACCGGGTCACATTTGCATAATTTCAGTAGGGAGAATTTACGTTATCTGTCCTTTTTAGGGTGGGTTATATTGTATTAGTCTTTTACCTACAAGAAAAATGCCATTCATTTTTTTATATTTTCACTTTTTGTGCTTCCAAAACATAGGTTATGACCCCTCATTGGGGTCATAACCTATGTTTTGGAAGCCAAAAAAGATGAAGATGCTTTTGCCAAGTGCCGTCTGCAACTTAAGTTAGGTGATGGATTAAAATTCATACTAAGCGACTAATTTGTGCGTGTATGTGTCATATGATAAATACAATATGAAATGAGTGTTTTTCTCATATAATATTTATGAAACTCGTCTGAATTTTCCGTTTGCGCTCGCCAGAGGCTCGCCAAAACGGAAAATTTTTAGACTCGTTTCATAAATATTATATGAGAAAACCACTCATTCCATATCGTCTTTATTTTAGTGTATTATTGATACAATAGAGTAGGCTGTTATTTTGTCTGTTGTTGATATGTCTGTGATATTTACTAGAAGATAGAATCTTATGGTTCTCACGTGACCAATTGTTTCAAACTTTGCATTTGGGACCATGAGTACTAAAAGGTCCTAAGATTTCAAACCCGTACATTGAAATTCGATTTTGACGTTTTCCGGCCGTTGTTGGAAATTTTGTAGTAGAGTTAAATTTGGTGCTACAATGTGAACACAAATACCATGAGACAGCACTTTAACTATTCTTGTTGGAGCATGTAAAATATTATAGGGGTATCTGTTGCAGTTTGAGCTGTAGGGGATGCTCACAGAATGGGGGAGGGGGCTGTAAAGACGGAATGGACGTAAAAACGTCAAAATACGTTAAATTAAAATCTGAACAACATACTAAAATTTCATTAAAGTCGGATATGCTTTAATTTTGTGTGACTTTGGTGTCGATTACGTCAACCGAAAATTCAGCCAAATCCTTTGGGAATTTCCTAGGTCTGATCGACATTTTCATATATGGTTTTTGCCAGAGATGGGATTTAAAATGGTGAAAGTGGGAGGTTTGATACAGGCGGTGATATTAAGAGATAAAAAACACGTAAATTTCGTATGGTTTTGGATAGAGGTGGAATTTGGAAAATTTGACTATACCATTGGGAAGTGACTTTAACCGTTATCGAAAATTGATTTATTGATTTATTGATGTTTTAAGGTCACATATTTAAGCACAATGGCTAATCATGACCCTGACAGTTTTACGGGTGGAGGAAGCCGGAGTACCCGGAGAGAACCACCGAGCAACGACGAGCAGCTGCCAGCTCCCCAACATCGTAACTCGCGTTAGATTGGTTGGAGACATGCGCACCATCGACGTGCAGTACGCCTTAGTACACGGCGTCATCGTGCCCCCACGCGGGCAATGAAGATGAAGTGTCTTGCCCAAGGACACAACGCGGTTGCCGCAGGTGGGATTCGAACCGAGGACCTCTCGGTTTGCAGCCTGCACCTCTACCTACTGAGCCACCACGCTCCTCCGTTATCGAAAAGATAGACTACAACAGCAAATGCTAAATATTAAAATACATAAAGAGATTATTATGTCAGATACGGAAGGTTATAGATTAAGCCAACTATTCGCATTAAACATTTCAGATCGGTAATGCCGTATGTCAGGTTCTGCTTTAGTCGCATGGTTTAAATTGCGTTATACCTTTGGTCTATGTAGTTAGAATAGAACGATAGAACCCAAACGAAAAACTACAAAATGGATACAGACCAAAAACGATTTCTGTTTTTAAAGAATGAATCGACGAGTTTATGGTTCAGTTTTTGCATCAAAGCGTAGTTTTTCATTCTAAACATAAAACTGAACTAAAATCTCGACTTTCACGAAAATGGAGATGGAACACTGTGATTCGCAGCCCACGATACAGTGGTATTGTTAGTATCGTGGTACTTGGTAGAGTAGAGTTGTTGATATACTGATGTATATGATAGAGTTGTGTCTAAATGCCTTTTCCCTCTTGTAGGAGGATTGACCCAGATTATCTGCAGGAGTGCTTTTATATAACGCTATTACGGCCCTAATGTTGATGGAAGTATTTATGACCAGACATGTTCATTTCCTCTCTATATTATTTATTCTTCTGAGTGCGTCTGTGATAATTTCATAGATTTGGATTATGATTCGTCGAATTTCACCATCTCAGCCTTTTCTCGTCACAAACAAACATTCAATAGAGAGTAATCACTTGACTGCACTTGTTCCGAGAAATAATTCATGAGAGGTGAGGGACGTTGTACAAACACGAGTGCGCGAATTCGCACGAGTGTTTTACAATGAATTATTTCATGTAACCAGTCCAGTCAAGTGATTACTCTGTTTATTACTTTTCATCATTAACGATAATTATATTATTTAACCATTTACCTAACGTAACGGCCAGCGCTATTCTCAAAAATCGCCAATTAATTTTCATTATTTTTTTCACTTTTTGTCTCTAAAACATAGGTTATGACCCTCATTGGAACGAGCTCGTTCCAATGAGGGGCCATAACCTATGTGTTTGAGACAAAAAATGAAAATAATAGCTATTCAAGAATTTGTTTGCAAGTGTCGTCTGCTTTTCATATTAGGTAAAGGGTTAAAAAAACACAATGAAGTCCCCATTACCTCCACGGCAAAGCGTCTTCGTCTGCGCGCACGGGTACATGACAGAATTGTTGATTGCATAATTCACTTGTGAAATTATCGTTGATAATCAAACCCTGAAATCCAAGTAAATCACACTTTGGAAAGTAACAATATCGGATATTTATTATTTGTTCATACTTCCACGGGTCATTTGAATCAAAGCAACCACGCTGTATGCTTGCGAACGACAAAACAGCAGTGTTAGCTCTCAACTATGAATAAGAAAACGGAATGTGCATAGTAGTCAAATACCCCGTAACAAAAACAGTTTCAATTTTTATTTACAGGCTGTGGTGGAACCAGTCAACGTCCTTGTGTGGAATAAATAATTATAAAAGTGAAGATGGAGAAGATCAAGTTCTTGCAGGGAAGGAACGGAGATGAACCTTCGTATTGTGTTATGATATCAATGTATACAAAACATTATTTTCCAAAAGGTTTAGTCCTTCAAAAGTTCTCCCAATATTTCTTCATGCAAGGTTTTCCGTTAAAATGGTCCACGAGAGAAACAAAATAGGCCGTTAATCCACAACTTTTACTTCCAATGTTGGGTTTTATTTAACAGGAAACATAATTATTACTACAGTTAAAACTAGGGACAAACATTCGCTAATTTTACCCTTTGAACTCGTAAGATCGATTTTTCGGTCCAATGCATAATTTCGTCCCATTTACAGTTAAAACTAGAAGTCCTGTCATGAAATGCGCACAAATAGTACGTCGATCAGCGCGTTAATCTACGCGTTATGACCATAATAAGGCTATCAAATGCTGTACATATGGACAAGCAATGTTTCAGCCAATGACCCTCCGGTCCGGGTAACCCGAAGGTCCATTGTCAGAAACATTGCCAGTGTTTGCTATGAGTAACCAGGAGAACCTGCCGTGCTTTGGGTGTCATTCGATATGACAATTGCTCGCAATTCCTATGCGAAATTTAGCCTAGACAAGCGCACAGTTCCTGACAGGACTTATAGTTTTGAATGTAAGATATTATAAAATTTATGACTTGGATCGAAGTGGACACTTACATTGTTTCTCTGCGGAACGCATTGCCTCCCGGGGCAGTAAAAAAAAGGCGATAATGAATCCAAGGGGAGACTATCCGCAAAATGCACCTCAAGCCATGTCATCATTATTTTTATAATACCGAAAGGGAAGTGATGTTAAATAACACCCCCATCACTCCATTATTCTGTCGATGACATTAACAGACTCGCATAGTTTACATCCATGGTCACTTGATAGTTATAGAAGTATTTGGTCACTGCATTCTGCAGTTCACCTCACATCGGTTCTTCTGTTACGCGTTTAATCACGTCTAGGCCTGAGCGGTATACATCACAAAAAATGATGACCGATAATGTCCGAGTTGCGGGGAATATTTAATATACACACCACCCTAAGAGAATTTAACATTGCGTTTTAGAATGAGGCATATTAATACAATATTATACACGTGTATCAATTATTATACAAAAATATCTCCTAATGGACTTTGGCCACATTTCTTTTAGTTGGAACGGTCACTGTTGCTATTTTATTCCTTTGGTTCCTTTAGCCTCTCCAATAACATGATGTGTAATATTTTCCTTACGTACAGTTAAAACTAGAAGTCCTGTCACGAACTGTGCGCTTATCTAGGCTTTATTGCGCGTAGGAATTGCGCACAATTGCCATATCGAATGGCATCCACAGCACGGGAGATTCTCCTAGTTACTCAATGAAAACAGAGGCAATGTTTCTGCCAATGGACCTCCGGGTTACCCGGAGGTCCATTGGCTGAAACATTGCTTGTACACAGGCCATATGTACAGAATTTGATAGCCTTACTATGACCATAACGCGTAGATTAACGCGCAGATCGACGTGCTATTTGCGCGCATTTTCATGACAGGACTTCTAGTTTTAACTGTAGGATGGCTGACATATTAAAGCGTGAGGGTAGACAAATTAATATTAACTAACGTAGAGCTGATGGCTGCACGTCGAAAATTTTAATTTGTCTACCCCAAATAATCAACATGAACTCTCCCTATTACTTCCATTAATCCTTTAGGTTCCGCTCTACAGTTTCGCATTATTGCACAGGGGTGCAATTCTAAACATAGGGCATATGTTGAAACTAAGGCCATGTAAAATAGATATATATTTTTAGTATCAGATATATGATTACATTAGGCTTTTTTTGGACAGGAGAATTTGAAGTTTTGGTCCCAAAGTTGGAGTCTGATACATAGGGGTAAATTACCAGATGAATTATGGGAAACAGTGGCTTCGAAAAATTGGCTATTTTTTTAAATGTAATTTTTACACGGGTTCCTTACCAGACAGGTAACTAAAAAATGAGACGGAAACATATATATATTTTTATTTTGCATTTTAGAAACAGGGGGTGCTCTGTTCCAGGGGTGGATAGGTGGGGTTGGTGGGAAAATTCTGCTTTTGAGGCTGCTAGGTGGCTGAAAATGACTGGTTTCGGCATTTTTCTTGCAATTTTTCAGGTTGCAGTCTGGCCTTTGACAATAAACCACATTCAGATTGTTTATTTCTACTTTGTCAGATAGTATTATATGTTTTTTGTGGATTTGGGAAATGTAATACATGTTATGAGTTAGATAATTAAGCTACAGAATATTTGCATTTGAAGAGAGTGTATGGCATATCATATTTGGAAATGCCTGGAAAACTGTGGAGCGGAACTTTAAGACTTTAATCATCCTGACGTTCAAACGTCACGGGGAATTCAGTTTCTTCAACGATTTTCAAAATTCGACGTCAAACGCCGGAAAGTTCAAATAACAAGACATTTTTCACATTAGTGATTATCTGCTTGAGGGCGAGATTACTTTTGGTGGTGAACTTGTGATTCAAAACTTGCTTTATTACACATGCACTCTCCAATAATTTATAATAAAACACATTTATATAAACAAAATATTATTTGAGTTTGACTGAATATGAAATATAAGCAAAACGTGCTGGGTTTTGTTCGTTAAGAAGTCTTGGCAGCAGGATTATATTAGTGTTTTAAGCTACGATTATATTTGGCTTAACGGTTTCACTGAGCACCATTCGGGAGAAAATGGGAATCGAGGTGAAAACTTTAAAAAATCGAAAAATAATAACAAAACAAATGACCACAAAGTATTAACACGACGTTTGATTTCGTACGTCGAAACTTTTTAGTTGTCTACCCCAAATAATAATTATGAACTCTTCCGATTACTCCCATTAAACTGACATGGAAGATATCACCACAGTTTAAAGGGTTTTAATATATTACTATTCTGGGTACCCCTTTCTGTTCAGTTTTGAGACCCCGATTCAGATTAAGGTTCACAGAGGGTAAATTTAGTGACGCTACCCTGCTGAGCAGGGTAGCATCACTCAATTCACCCTCTGAGGACCTCATTTTGCAGATGACAGTCTGCTTATTTTCTGGCTTGCACTATACCGTTGGACCGAACAATTGTTACATGTCGAATGTCGCTCACCGCTTCAAGTAAACGACACATGACTGGAAAACAAACAAGACCTTCTCTTATCAATAAATCGAACATTCATTACCAATATTATTTTCACCATACGTTTAGCAATTTCCATCCTACGACAGATCCTGGGATTAGTACAAGTTAAACATTCATCTTGATTTTAGCAGACGATTTTATTTTATGCTCCTCCGATGTTACATTTGAAACTAGAAGTCCTGTCACGAACTGTGCGCTTATCTAGGCTTTATTGCGCGTAGGAATTGCGCGCAATTGCCATATCGAATGGCATCCAAAGTATGGTAGGTTCACCTGGTTACTCATAGCAAGCGCAGGCAATGTTTCTGCCAATGGACCTCCGGGTTACATTTCTTGTGCACAGGCCATATGTACAGAGTTTGATCGCCTTACTATAATCATAACGCGTAGATTAACGCGCAGATCGACGTGCTATTTGTGCGCATTGCATGGCAGGACTTCTAGTTTTAACTGTAGGAGTATTAGTATCTTCCGTAACATGATGAGATCATCTCGATGCAGAAATTCATTGGCGAATCATATGTTTTGTGATATGTTATGGTATGCAACATGTCACCTGACCTTTATTGTCTTGTACGACATTTCCTACCCACTCCCAACCCGGCACCAGTCACAGGTTTTCCACGTTTGTCTTCTCTATAATCCCTGGGTACCTTTATAAGTTATTATCCTCTGTAGTATTTTTGTTTTGTTTCCAATTTCTGTTATTCATCAAAGAAATATCAAATAGGTTTTTTTATTTATCGAATAATTTCTCTATTTTACTTTCGGGAATGAGTTGCCCAGTCTTGTATTATTTTCACTGTTCATAATATATATAATATGTTATTCCACAAAATATTTCACTGTTTACTCGCTTGTTTTCTAAGGTATCATCGATTGATCTCTCATTCTTTGCTTGCTCTTTTATTCCGACAAATTAAATCAATTAACTAATACAGGCGATATCAAAATTAGTGGCAACGTGCATTTTAAATATCATTTTTTAATTTTTTTTTTCAAAAAGTTCAACAAAACCATATCATGTGACCTCTAATTGGAACGAGCTTGACGACCTCGTTCCAATGAGGGGCACATGATATGGTATATGACATATATTGAGGAAGCCGGAGAGAACCACCGAGAAACGGCGAGCAACTGTCAGGCTGCCCATCATACTAACTCCACACAAGCAGGGTTAGCATTGGTTGAAGACAAGTGCACCATCGACGTACAGTACGCCTTAGCACACAACGCCACCGTGTTGCCATGTGGACAAGCTGAATTAAATGCCTTTTCCAAGGACACAATGCAGTTATAGGATGGGCCCAAGGACTTTCGATCGGTAGTTCAGGCTTTAGTACACAACGCCACCGTGCCACCACGTGTGCGATGGGGGTGATGTGTCTTGCCCAAGGACACAGCGCGGTTGCCGCATGTGGGATTCGAACAGAGGACCTCTCGGTTTGCAGGCTGCACCTCTACCCACTGAGCCACAGCGCCCCATCTGAATTAGTTAATTTCCGATTTGCATTTTAAAATTCCGTATTTTGACATTGTACAGAAGGTAAAACTTCACTTCAGGAATGATCGTTTCGTTTGGTCTATTTCTAGAGTTATGAGCCCCCCAAAACAAAGTCCAAACTGTGTAAATGGGCGTAGCCCATTTACACGATGTTTGGACTTTGTTTTTTGGGGTTCATAACTCAAGAAATAGACAAAAAGAAACGATCATTCCTTATAATTGAACGTTCGCGACCCAAATAAATAAATAGTGTTAGTCGTCCTCAACTTCTGCGAACGAAGATTTAAGAACTAAAACTGGTAGACATATTATTTTTCTGGCATAAAAGAGGGCGCATATTATTAAAATGTAGGTAGCAATTGGCACACTTTCCAAGTCAAATGCACTTATGTCATTAAATTTTTTATTGACCAATGAATTACGTAATGCAAAGAAAACGTCATGAGCCACGCTTCCCCCAAATTTCATTCAACTGTTCACTTCACGTAAAAGTTACGTTCCGTGGTAGGTGGAAGTAGGCCATCAGTATTACATTGTGTTTTTGTTTTGACCGTTTCCCGAGAACTGAAAAACACAGTTTGTAAAAGTGGAGTTAGATATAAAGCCAGATGACATTGCCGTATTCAAATTTACAATGTCAAAATTGTCGTATTCGTCGTGACCAGCCATTGTTTATAATCAATTTGGGTAAAACGATGAACGCAGACGATCACCCAGTGTGCGTAAAAATTGAAATGTCAAATAAATACAGGTGTGAAGAAAAAGAAAAAATGATCCACCACGGTCATTTAAATATTTTATAAATAATTTCATGGTGATAAATTAGTAATATAAATTTATTTTTCTTTTTCACATTTAGAACGTGGCAGTGTTCTAACTACTATTGATTTGACACCGTGTTGCAACTCCAAAGACTGGTATTTTAGGGGCGTGGCTGGGGGCGGACCTAATTGTGTTTTTTTCGGTTCATTGAGTTATGAAAAGAAAAAACAGAATCGTGTGAGCCAATCGTTTTATCTCAAAACGCATAAACCGAAAAAAAAGTTTAAGTATTGATCTTTTAAAGGATTTCTATTCTAAATTACAGATGTTGCCCAAATATGATTTTTAGGTGAATTTGAATTTAATTTTTTAAGGTATCCGTCGGATTATCCAGTCTGCTGTGCATAATCATGTTCTTTTATTACTTCACTAAAGACGAATATTATATCTCACGTGACTTCCTTGCATTCTGATTGGCTGAAAGATGATACTCTATTTCGTGTAGTTTGCATCTACAGAACTGACCAGGCACTACACCCAGGCACTACACGTTTTCTATTTTTAGCACACTACTATATCATTTTTCTTTTCATACTGGGCGAATAAAACTAATCAGGTTAAATTTAAAAATCGATTCACAGAGGCACGGCATCCACAAAACGACACGCAAGGAAATCATTGTGGAAAAATGTATCGCTTTTCCATTGTTGAAGTCACATTTTTCGAGGCGTTCATTTTATTCCTTGAGAAGATGATCCATATCTCGTTTCGAAGAGAATGATCCATACCTGGGTCCAACTTTCATCAGAACGCGTCCGCATATGAAAAATCGTTTGTTTCGCTGCTCATATTATTTCGCTATTTAATTGTATGTTTTGGGCAGTAAACGAATAAATAATGGAATTCAATTGAATCTTCGGAGTTTGTATCCCATGCTTTCGGTAATGTATATGTGTGACAAATGTGTGGAAATTACCAACTGCGTTGTCAAATTTCGAAAAGTTTAGTTTTGTTTTCATTCGCGAGTTGCGCGATTCTAGAATACACAGTTCCGTTTGGGGGAAATGTTTTGTTTACCCTTGCCGACCGATTCAAAATCTGTCTTCTTCTCATATCAATAATCCAAGTTAGCCGTGTTTTGGAAGAAGAAAATGTCTTTTAAAACTACATGGTATTTTTTTCTATATAACGCTGGTTGGTAGGGCTCCTACCTTGGTAATATATTAACAAATCGGACAGATGTTTTTCTTGATGGGTGTTCGATATAATATAAGGATTAGTGCATGTCTTGTCGTTGACTACGCCCATATAGTGCCCAGTGAGGTGGTGTAGTTCCCGACGCTTCGCTTCGCGTCGGGAACTACACCACCTCACTGGGCACTATATGGGCGTAGTCAACTCCAAGCCATGCACTATTCCTTAAATATTAACCCTTTCAAACCGGTGCGCATAAAATCTTGCACGAAGAAAGAAATAGTTGTGAATGAGCGGACGACATAAAGAGAAAAAACATCTGAAGCGAGACTCGGTAATAATTTAATCCAACAACTCAACAGAGCTATTGGATTAAATTATTACTGAACTTTTCAACAAACCAGGATGGTTTCACCCATATCTCCGTTAACAGTATTGACTGAAATAATATCTTTTTTGGTGATAGAGTTGAAAATGTGAAAGAGACAACAAGCAGCAAATCTGAAAAAAACAAGTCGTCTATTCGACAAAACCACAATTTTCTTGTGCAAAAAGTGCCAGAATGTTTCAAATATCATTCAAATGAACGCTTTCGTCTCGATTAAATAAATTCACTCGAACATTTCCGAGACAGCCCAGAACTCAATATCATGTTCTAAATTCATCGAAGTTAGCTGTCTTAGAAAGTTTTATTCGAATATAACTGCGTTTTATTTAAAATAATATAATGTTTTTGATCTAATATTGCCCAATTATTGCTACAATAATGCACAGTTGTTGCCCATGACGAACAATCATTCCGAAAGCATCGAAGGTACTCCACTTCCACTTACATCAAAACATATATTATCGTTGTCTTTACGTCCTATCGCTTTCGGCCAACATCGTTTATATCTTTTCAATGCTGTATCTTCTGAAAATTGTCAGCAATAAAGTTTTTTAATCACGGCTTTAAGCATTTGTATGTTGTTTTTGACGTCCAATACTTTGCATACAATGTTTTGTTTTCATGGTCTTTCGCAAACAAGCAAAATCTGAGAGCCTATATTTTTTTAAAATCTTTTGAATCCTCGTTTACAGGAGTGGTATTGCTTTTGTATATACTTACAGTTAGATGGGTCAGTTCAATATCAATATACTATACAGGGAGCATAAAATAATAACTGTAATCTGCAGCCGTCTAGCTCCAGGAGTGGTATTGCTTTTGTATACACTTACAGTTAGATGGGCCATTTCAATATCAATATACTATACAGGGAGCATAAAATAATAACTGTAATCTGCAGCCGTCTAGCTCCAGGAGTGGTATTGCTTTTGTATACACTTACAGTTAGATGGGTCATTTCAATATCAATATACTATACAGGGAGCATAAAATAATAACTGTAATCTGTAGCCGTCTAGCTCCAGGAGTGATATGGCTTTTGTATACACTTACAGTTAGATGGGTCATTTCAATATCAATATACAGCGACCATAAAATAATAACTGCAATCTGCAGCCGTCTAGCTCCAGGAGTGGTATTGCTTTTGTATACACTTACAGTTAGATGGGTCTGTTCAATATCAATATACAGCGACCATAAAATAATAACTGTAATCTGCAGCCGTCTAGCTCCAGGAGTGGTATTGCTTTTGTATACACTTACAGTTAGATGGGTCAGTTCAATATCAATATACAGCGACCATAAAATAATAACTGTAATCTGCAGCCGTCTAGCTCCAGGAGTGGTATTGCTTTTGTATACACTTACAGTTAGATGGGTCAGTTCAATATCAATATACAGCGACCATAAAATAATAACTGCAATCTGCAGCCGTCTAGCTCCAGGAGTGGTATTGCTTTTGTATACACTTACAGTTAGATGGGTCAGTTCAATATCAATATACAGCGACCGTAAAATAATAACTGTAATCTGCAGCCGTCTAGCTCCAGGAGTGGTATTGCTTTTGTATACACTTACAGTTAGATGGGTCAGTTCAATATCAATATACAGCGACCATAAAATAATAACTGCAATCTGCAGCCGTCTAGCTCCAGGAGTGGTATTGCTTTTGTATACACTTACAGTTAGATGGGTCAGTTCAATATCAATATACAGCGACCATAAAATAATAACTGCAATCTGCAGCCGTCTAGCTCCAGGAGTGGTATTGCTTTTGTATACACTTACAGTTAGATGGGTCAGTTCAATATCAATATACAGCGACCATAAAATAATAACTGTAATCTGCAGCCGTCTAGCTCCAGGAGTGGTATTGCTTTTGTATACACTTACAGTTAGATGGGTCATTTCAATATCAATATACAGCGACCATAAAATAATAACTGTAATCTGCAGCCGTCTAGCTCCAGGAGTGGTATTGCTTTTGTATACACTTACAGTTAGATGGATCATTTCAATATCAATATACTGCGACCATAAAATAATAACTGTAATCTGCAGCCGTCTAGCTCCAGGAGTGGTATTGCTTTTGTATACACTTACAGTTAGATGGGTCAGTTCAATATCAATATACAGCGACCATAAAATAATAACTGTAATCTGCAGCCGTCTAGCTCCAGGAGTGGTATTGCTTTTGTATACACTTACAGTTAGATGGGTCAGTTCAATATCAATATACAGCGACCATAAAATAATAACTGCAATCTGCAGCCGTCTAGCTCCAGGAGTGGTATTGCTTTTGTATACACTTACAGTTAGATGGGTCAGTTCAATATCAATATACAGCGACCATAAAATAATAACTGTAATCTGCAGCCGTCTAGCTCCAGGAGTGGTATTGCTTTTGTATACACCTACAGTTAGATGGGTCATTTCAATATCAATATACTATACAGCGACCATAAAATAATAACTGCAATCTGTAGCCGTCTAGCTCCAGGAGTGGTATTGCTTTTGTATACACTTACAGTTAGATGGATCATTTTAATATCAATATACTATACAGGGAGCATAAAATAATAACTGTAATCTGCAGCCGTCTAGCTCCAGGAGTGGTATTGGTTTTGTATACACTTACAGTTAGATGGGTCAGTTCAATATCAATATACTGCGACCATAAAATAATAACTGTAATCTGCAGCCGTCTAGCACCGGACTGCAATTATTATTTTATCATCAATGCCCCGTATATAGATTTGTTTTAATAAGACAACAAGAACACCACCAGGCATAGCCAAATACGCTTGTTGTCCATTTTGAATAGTACCAACTTTTGTTGAGGTGAAATAAACCAAACTGGAGTTATCGGCCTGAAACCAACAGTCCCTAGTTAACAAGCTGCAGAATGTTCAGAATTGTGCGGCTAAACTTGTGACCAAGAGTAAAAAATCATCTTTGGCTTCCCCTATCTTACAAAAACTGCATTGGTTACCCATTAGTGAAAGAATTAGTTTCAAAGTATTATTGTTTACCTACAAAGCTGTCAACGATCTTGCGCCTCCTTATCTTTACAATCTAGTTAAGAAGTATGAACCTGCTCGTCCTTTGCGATCAGCAACTTCGTGCAATCTTGTTCAGAATGCAGGAAAGCTGGTCACAGCTGGCGATCGGGCCTTCTGCATTACGGCACCACATTTGTGGAATGCGTTACCTGATGACATAAAAAAACCCACAGTCACTGGAGTCATTTAAGAGACACTTAAAAACACACCTGTATAAATTGGCTTATTGCTGACCTGCTTGTATTATATAAAATTCACCTTTAGTTTTGTGTGAAGCCTGTGAGCACTTATGTGGATACACGGCTCTAAACTATATTATTATTATTATTATTATTATTATTATTATTATTATTATTATTATTATTATTATTATTCGAAGTCAAAAAAGGGCCGTAACTCATGTAAAAATAAGTGGACAGACTGCAGATATTATTTTATCAGCAATGCCTCGCGTATTGTCCACTCATAATAAGACATACAGTTAAAACTAGAAGTCCTGTCACGAACTGTGCGCTTATCTAGGCTTAATTGCGCGTAGGAATTGCGCGCAATTGCCATATCGAATGGCATCCAAAGCACGGCAGGTTCTCCTGGTTACTCATAATAAACACAGACAATGTTTCTGCCAATGGACCTCCGGGTTACCCGGAGGTCCATTGGCTGAAACATTGCTTGTGCACAGGCCATATGTACAGAATTTAATAACCACACTATGGTCATAACGCGTAGATTAGCGCGCAGCTCAACGTGCTATTTGTGCGCATTTCATGACAGGACTTCAAGTTTTAACTGTAAATGGGACGAAATTATGCCTTGGACCGAAAAATCGATCTTACGAGTTCGAAGTGTTAAATTAACGAATTTTTTACCCTTTAACTCTTTTGGCGCGACAGGCCACTAACATCGGCAGACGGTAGACCGCGGAATGGCACTGCAGTAGTCATTTTAGCCAACTGTGTGTGTGTCCATTTCCAAGTGCTTTTAACCCTTCACCCAATGCAGACGATATCAAAATTTATTATTTTTAATATCATTTTCTCAATTTCTTTTAAAAAAAAATCAACAAAACTATATCATGTGACCCCCTCGTTGAACGAGCTCGACGAGCTCGTTTCAACGAGGGGTCACATGATATGGTTTTGCTGAAAGTTTTTGAAAAATAATATTTTTCAACTGCTGAACTTGCATATTACGCGGGAGGGGGAGTGCGGCCGATTCGTTGGGTAAAGGGTCGAACAAACATACGTATTCCTATGTTTCATGCACCATTTATGTCCTATCCATGAACAACGATATCGTCCCTTGAAAGTATAAAGGCGCCATTTAAATATATACCGAAAATCATTTGAAAAACTGTCAATGAGATCATTAGAACATCTTTTAAGATAATAACGCTTTAGTCTAACAACCTATACTTTTTGTAAAATTCCTAATGAATATTAGGCGCTAAGAATTCTGTGTCTCAGATTATTCCGCGCCAAAAGAGTTAAACGACAAAAACGTAACTTATTGCATATTACTTAATCCTTATTTCGTGAGATATAGATTGAATGACAGACGTCATTCCATTCGTTTTCATTTTCTGCACATATCCATTGAAAGTTACTGATCAATAACTATTACGAGAGTCATAACAGGTGACTGAAGTCCGTGGAATATACGGATCATAATGCTCCCGATTTTAATTAAACTACAAAGACACTCGCGGTATATTAATTATCATCGTATGCAACAAAGAGAAATAATTATGACGTCATCCCGATATATTAACCAATGAACGGTCATATCTAGCGATGGATGACTGAGGAATACACGGGCAACACAAACCTCATATTAATTTAATATACTAACAATGTCCGCCATCATTTTGTTTTTTATTGCAAGAAACGCAGACTAAATTCGGCTAATTGTCACTTTAGAAAGTTTACTTTCAGCTCTAAACTTAGGAAATCATGCGGAATTGTAAATGCGGCCAAAATGCCGACCGTAATAGATTAATAAATTATTTGACGATTGGTGATATGTTGAATTTCTCGCCTTGCTTGTATGCAAATAAGGGTTGATAGAAAAACAATACACGAAATCAAGAAACGGTTTGCAAACAGAATTGATGATGACATTTTTGAGTGTAGCGGTCGAGGTATAAAGGCCATTTACCAACCAGCCTGGTTGGTCTGGATCTCTTAGTCTCGTGGTAAATCGGTCGCTTTGTGTGCTAGAGGTCGACGGTTCGAACCCCGGCCCCCGCACTTATTTCTCCTCCTGTTACATTTGGGGGCTCGTCCGATTCTCAGCAGTAGGTGGAACTGCGGGTGTTTCGACCGCTCTGAGGAGGAACTTGGGTGAGATTCACATGTGGTGAATCTCAAAAGAAGGGGAGAGTAGTGTAGCGGTCGAGGTATAAAGGCCATTTACCAACCAGCCTGGTTGGTCCGGATCTCTAAGTCTCGTGGTAAATCGGTCGCTTTGTGTGTTAGAGGTCGACGGTTCGAACCCCGCCCCCGCACTTATCTCTCCTCCTGTTACATGAGAAAAAGACTGGCATAATAAACACGCTAGGATACGCTTTGATTGCGTATACGGTGTCACATGAAACTCAGCGAGAACAATATTAGGTTCGACTAAATCGTCGCCTTTTCATTGTTCTCACTTCACTCCGTGTGACACGGGAGCCGCTAACTAAACGTTCCGTTCCTTATAACATGCATTTAATAAACCATGAATTCCATCGTCAGTATACATTATTACATTTCATTCTACAAATACTATATATTTGATAAATTTTAGCTACGCTCTTTGCCCCCACCCGTCCTTGACAAAATAATCTGCTAATGTCTCGTGACACGCGTCAAAGTTTTATATTATCACACGAAATCGGCCGAAAACACCGATTAAGACACACCGCCACCTTTCATGTGGGAAGTTCAGACAAATCTCTGATTTTTATTTCAACTTTCAATCTAAGAGTTATCTTCAATTTGTTATAAATTCAAGACACGGCTGCCGTGCAACAGCCATGGCGTGATTTGATGGAGCATTCAACAGTCTGGTATCGAGGATGTGATTATTAAGAGGAATATTTCTGTTCATACGTTCTTTCTTAACCCTTTACCCAACGCAGACGATATCAAAATTCATTATTTTAAGTATCATTTTTTACATTTTTTCAACTGCTCAATTTGCATATTACACGGGCGGATGGGGCGATTCGTTAGGTAAAGGGTTAATGATATCGATGTTCGTAACTAAGCGGTTAACGCCCTTCACGCTGATGTCCAAATATTTAAATTTCAAGGTACACATTCTTTCCATTCTTCAACGTGGAATCTAACCAATTCTTTTTAACACTTAGGCTGCGGAAAGCGACTATTGTCACCTACATTATGATGGTTACGTTCTGGTAAGCGCCGATCAGACATACCATCTCATTAATTAATTGTTGGAAAAGGCTCAATTAATCAGATGGTAGAGTTTCCAGTATGCCATAAGACATATTATAAGTTATTCTGTTTGTTGACAGGGGACATGGTCTCACGTTCCCTACATGGAATTTATATTCAACCGAGGCGTCAGCCGAGGTTGAGTATATGTTCCATGCCGGAAACGTGAGACCATGTCCCCTGTCAACAAACAGAATAACGTATATGTCCCGTGCTTCGCTTCATTCCAACATTTTAAAATTTGTTGTTGTACAGCGAATATTAGAAAGCAGACGTTGTTGCGGTAAGGTGTTAACTTTTATCATAACAGACTGGAGTAATTTCCATTTATTCAATGTTTACGTACGCAATTAACGGGGCGAGATGCTCTCCATTCGTTTCAGTTTATGTTACAGTAAATTAATGAAAAGAGACCTTATAATCTAATCGGTTTCATAAATAATTACCCATGTTTACATAACTAATCTTTTTGTACGTAATAAAGGTACTTTTGTGTGTATTTTACTTCAGTTAAATGAACATGCCCACCTTTCTGTCCGGTAGGGGAGTTAACTCGAAATACTGGGGTGAACGAATGCCGAAAACATCAACGAGACAGAGAATTAACCGAATGGTTTGTGATTGCCGTAAAAACAATCAGATGTACAACCAGATCTTCATTATTACTTAGATCATATATGACAATATTAGTAACACCTTAGCCCGTCTCTAAACTGTAGCTGTTAACAGAAGATCTGGTTTATATATTTTATCCATTGTTCTTCGAGGCTTCATGTCTTAGGATTATAATTACTTGGATTAATCCATTGCAAGTGTGAAAAAAGATAGCATGAGAGAAATCCAGTGTAATTTTCTGAACTATGATTGTATTCGTTATCATCCCCTTAATAAAAATATACTCAACGGGAGATTTTTAACCTTTCTTTATGACAATAAGGAGAAATTTCATTTTTTTAAACTAATCCTAGCAGAAGTGTTCTTTGATAGAGATTTCTTTCTTTCCTTTCATATTTATTTCAATTGTATATTAAGAAAAAAAATCACCAATGCTCACGTGCCTTTAATTTCAGATTCATTATACATAAAAGAAGCAGAAATGACGAGTGAAAAAAAAATTTAAAATTATGAAAATTATAATCACCTTAATGTAAAATTGTGAACAAAAATCACATAGCACATGAATATTCCACTTTATCCGAAGTAAAGAGAAATACTCTGCCTCTTAAAAGACGAGTCTCAGTTCACGCGTAATCTGACGCTCACTTGAAATATTCCGAAAAATGCTCTTTTTCAGCCAGAAAAGGAAGCAAAAACAAAATATCGTACACTCATTATATTTATATTACTGTTTTCTGTATTTATTGCAGATTACTAAAATAACGCGTAAAAATTTCACCTAACATATTCAAAGGTCAAAAAATACATTTAAACACACTTGGGGTCGGCTTTTTTCGTAAAATTTACTAAGGTTCTACACGATGTTCAGGAACCATTTCAAATTAAAAAGGAAGCAAAAAATAATTGCGCTATAATCAACATAAACATATTACATTAAAGTAGAATAATGGGACTAAATGGAAATAACGCGTAAAATATTGTCTTTCAACAGGTTATTTGTGTAATTAATGTTTAAAATATTTTGTCCATAGGCATCAGTGTTAAGATTTAGACCCACTTTTTCCTCGAAAGTGACGCATGCGCAGTAGACACCGGACCGAAAGCTGGGTATGTTTGTCTCAATTGGTTTCAAGCGAAAAAAGACATTACGATGAACCGTTGCTCATGGCATCGAGACTCTTTCCTTAACAGTGGACATAAGAATCGCTGACAGTAGACATATGCGCGTGCCCGGCGACATAAAATAAAATCAACGAGGCATTGACCAATCACTGCAAGGTATTGCGGTTGGTATCGGGGCATTAACCTTTGTCCACGCAAACAGGCGTACATCGAGATCCTCCATATATGGCTAATGTGGGCGTGGTAGTATTAAAAAGGGTTAATGGGTTTGAGTGAACTCTGTCTAACGAGAATGAAGTAATTAAATTTGTTGTTACATTATGATAAAAACTTAACTGCTTGAGAGGGTTAAATTGATGACAGTTATAATTATAATTCACTCTTTCCAATGCATTGCACTTTGTGTATTAATGATTTGTATTATATGTAATACCGAAAACTTTCGCATACTCAAAATACAAACACACAGCCAACTTTCTTTTCCGACGTGTTGTCTCTTCTCGGAGTTTTATCTACATTCTTAAAACGTTTTCATCAATTTTTCATAAGATCAAGTGATGGCTGATGTAGCAAACCCGTGTCTTGATTTCATGGAACATTCAACATAGACTATCATCAACGAGTCTTTGATATGAGGGCGATCCCCACTACATTTCTCGCTTTTGTAAAGAAATAATTACTTTTAAACCTTTACCTAATGTAACGGCCAAAACCGGCCAGCGCTATTCTCAAAAATCGCCAATTAATTTTCATCATTTTTTCATTTTTTGTCTCAAAAACATAAGTTACGACCCCTCATTGGAACGAGCTCGTCGAGCTCGTTCCAATGAGGGGTCATAACCTATGTTTTTGAGACAAAAAATGAAAAAAATTAGTTATTCAAAAATTTTTTTTGCAAGTGTCGTCTGCTTTTTATGTTACGTAAAGGGTTAATGAATATACTACACAATAAATAAACGAATATCACCTGATTTTGTCTCAAATCCCACAGGAGTTTACTGTTAATCCTTTACCCAACGTAAAGGGTCAAAACCAGCCAGTACAATTCACAAAAAATCATTCAATTTCCATTATTGTTTTCATTTTTTTTGTCTCAGAAACATAGCTCATGCCCCCTATTGGAACAAGCTCGCTGAGCTCGTTCCGATGAGGGTCAACCGCTATGTTTTTGATGCATAAAATGAAAAAAATGGATATTTAAAAATTTTGTTCGCAAGTGTCGTCTGCGTTTCGTGTTATGTAATGAGTTAACTTTACACTTATCGTTCCGATCTTACCTTTTCTCAAGTAGTTTTCAATATTTTACCTAATCATTAAATCTATACCCAATATGGTCTCAAATGATACATCTGTCACATAACAAGTATGTTCTATTTTGGTACCACCCACCACGACAGTAGGGGTAATAACTCCTCGTACATTCAAACTCTGACCGTTTATCACAAGAACATCGTGAGGGGCTGACCAACATTTTGAAAAATCCACCCCACGACCTTGACACTTATTAAACGAATAGATGAGCTGTTATCCAATAAAAATAATCTTTCTTTTCAAATCCCTCGTCGTGTCAGTAGCCAATAAAAGATTATCATTTTTCCAAGCAATTTGAGGGTAATATAGCAATTACCAACTTTTTCTTTTAACTCTCTGGATCTAGATGGTATAATTCATGCTAGTTCAGAGCTGACAAGTGGCTACACATTGAAAATATAGGTTGGTCTACCACACAAATTCACCGAGCATCTGCGAACTTTATGAATTATGGTCGAGCCGCAAACCTGGCCCGAAAAACGTTAGAGTTCAATGGGTTAAGGAATCCATTCACTCACGGATCGTGGTTTGACCTGAAGCCCAGCTCCTGATCTCTTAAGGTCTTTGTTATTATTTAACATAAATCTACCATTCTGTCTCACTCTGTCTAACAGTGTTATAAGGATATAATAAGTTCTCATGTCTTTATCTGTCTAGTCATTCCCGTACTACCCGATGAATCTTAGCGCGTCAAGCTACAATTTAATTTCTGCTCATATTTGTTTTATTATCACCTCTGGTGTTTTCATGGCTAAGGATCTGAATGCGATCTCCACCCTGCGGTATGATTCTTCCTTCAGAGCTGGAGGGAATGCAGGGTCGAAAGACTCAGGCTACTACTCAATGCTTGTTGTCTCACCTCTCCTTCATTACAACCCTTATGCTGCCGAAGGCGACTATTGTCACCATTCAATTATGATTATCTGCACGTTTTATTATGCGCAGATCAAACGTACCATCTGATTAATTGTTGGAAAGGGCTCAGAATGATGTAGTTTAAAGTACAGTTAAAACTAGAAGTCCTGTCACGAACTGTGCGCTTATCTAGGCTTAATTGCGCGTAGGAATTACGCGTAATTGCCATATCGAATGGCATTCAAAGCACGGCATGTTCTCCCGGTTACTCATAGCAAACACAGGCAATGTTTCTGCCAATGGACCTCCGGATTACCCGGAGGTCCATTGGCTGAAACATTGCTTGTGCATAGGCCATATATACAGAATTTGATAGCCTTACTATGGTCATAGCGCGTAGATTAACGCGCAAATCGACGTGCTATTTGTGCGCATTTCATGACAGGACTTCTAGTTTTAACTGTATGTCATCAATCTTATTATAACTTTCCTCGCATACAGGCGTACATAGAGATCATCCATTTATGGCTAAAGTGGGCGTGGCGATAACAAGGTTAAGGCTTCAATAAAGTATTCTTATGGCGAAATCATCCCTAACCAAAGATGGGATATCAGGGTAAGTTCGTTTGACTGACCTTCTGATTAGACGGGGTTTCACGTGAGGTACGTTGACTTGCACGGAATTGTTAACGATAAATAGCTGTTTCACCACAGGGATCAAAACGATCTTTCAAACTTTGAAGTATAATTTCAAACAAGACTTTACTTCGGGCCCAAATCTAAAAAAAATTAACCGAAGAGCTGCTTCCCTCGGCGTAAAAACAACCTACAAGCCGAAAGTTCCCTTAAGTGTTTCTGATGCAAATCCACTGAAAGACCAAACTCGATCAGTCGCATTTCATTTCATCCAACTACTTATGTGGTATCTACGGACATCAACTGGTGGTGTCGGTGATAAAGGTCTATAAGAGCGGAATGCAAAATTCAGCGGACAGCAATTGGTGGCAAAGTTCTGCAGTTTTTTGCTGCAGATAACAATATATACTATTCAAAAACAGGGAATATTTGATAAAGGTGAGATATATGAAGACATAGATTTATATTTTCATCAAAAGGACAGTCGAGGCATTGCACCGCGACATCTGGTGACTGATTTCAGCGATAGTTGGATGTCTGGCACTCATACAATCCACGCACTGAGCTGTAGAAGATCCTCCTTGGTTTGCGAGACAAGCGCGGATCCAACGTGACAAACTCCTCACCAAACGTCCAATATCAGCTTGACTGATGTTATTCCATTCTTCCTGCAATGCAGCGTCGAGTCCCTGAACATTGGTGGGGGATACTGGCGTTGTCGTAGGCAAGTATATCCCATACGTGCTCGATTGGTGAAAGGTCTGGACTCCAAGCTGGCCAAGGTAGTGGAGTGATGTTCATCTACTGGAGGAACTCTGTAACGATACGGACCCTGTGTGCTCTTGCATTATCATCCTGATAAATGAATCAACGACCGTGACGCCGCGCAAATGGCACCACATGAGCTGCTAAAGTGTCACGGTAGTACTGCCCTGGGACACGTCTTAAGGTGACATGTAATGCTGTTCTGTTGGTCTTGGTTATGCCTCCCCACGCCATAACCGATTCACAAAAACGATCGTGCTGCCTAACGGTTACGTCATGATATCATCGTTCCGCCGCCGCCACACTCTGCTTCGCCTGTCGTGGAAGTCGAGAGTGAACCTCGATTCATCGGAAAACATGACGTTGCTCCACCGACGATTGTCGCAGCGCTGTCGTGCTCCACACCAATTACGCCTTGCTGCGATGTGACGTTCAGTCAAACATGGAACTATTCCAGGTCGTCGAGTATACAAATTCTAGCTGTGTAGGCGATTTCGGATATTCTGACCACTGACTCTCACATCTGTCGCTCGGTTCAGCTGCTGTCCAATTTGTGAGGCACATTGATGGCGATTGCGTATTACTGTGGTTCGGATGAATTGGCCCTGGTTAGCAGTTGTCGCCCTTGGACGACCTGATCGACGTCTGTCCACAATATTACCTGCCTGACGGTAGCATGACTACAACCAGCTAATCACCAATTGACTAACGTTGCGAATTTGAGCCACTACAGTCTGTCTGCTGCCAGCTTTCAACATGCCAACGGCACGTAAACGTTCGTCACGTGTCAGTCCTCGCTTACCTCAAAAGTTACGTTTCAGCCAGAAACTATTGATGAACGAGTTTATACCAGGGCAAGAGACCCCCGAAAAAGCCCGTCAAGAACAAATGAAAATTTAAAAACGTATACCACCAACATTAACGCGGCGCTCGTGCGAAAAACTTGCACGAAGCTTTCGTGGGCCGGTGACATTCACGATCCACAATAAACTTGGTAACATATTGATGTGTCCAATCACGCGTATCCAATACCATTTTCCGAAAATATCAACGTCCATTTGGATATCCCTTACCTTTTTTGAATAGTATATCTCTTAGTATATCTCTTTCGTTTGAGTATACAACCTGTGATGCTGAAAGTGGTAAACATATCTTATATTTTCAAGTAATAAATCGGGCCTACTGCCTGAAGGTCCTTGTAAAATTTTCGCAGTTGTTGGGTCAGGTGTAATCATATAACTAAGAGAGAGTGGCAATTTTCACTCGTCCATCTCATCACACAACGATATGCCAGTTAACCCTTTACCTAACATGAAAAGCAGACGACACTTGCACAAAAAAATTCTTCAATAACTAATTTTTTTCATTTTTTGTCTCAAAAACATAGGTTATGACCCCTCGTTGGAACGAGCTCGTTCCAACGAGGGGTCATAACCTATGTTTTTGAGACAAAAAATTTAAAAAATAATGAACATTAATTGGCGATTTTTGAGAATAGCGCTGGCCGGTTTTGGCCGTTACGTTGGGTAAAGGGTTAAGTTTTGGTTTTCGAATAAGAGTTTATCCAATTCACGAATGAGGCCAGAATAATTAAAAAAAAATATTGTTCATCAAGACTAAACTTACAAGCCTAGGCACACACATCTGTCCATACTTCCCATATAAATATTCCAATTATACCCTATCCATATCACAGAACAAACAACGTGAAGTAAACCAGGTAACTTTTAACAAAAACAAATTACACCTGTCGTGTAACCCACCACTTCACTGGACAAATAATTGTGTAACCCACCACTTCATTGGACAAATAATCGTGTAACCCACCACTTCATTGGACAAATAATTGTGTAACCCAATACTTCATTGGACAAATAATCGTGTAACCCACCACTTCATTGGACAAATAATTGTGTAACCCAATACTTCATTGGACAGATAATCGTGTAACCCACCACTTCATTGGACAAATAATTGTGTAACCCACTACTTTATTGGACAAATAATCGTGTCACCCACCACATCAATCGACAAATAATCGTGTCACCCACCACTTCATTCGACAAATAATCGATAAATCAGATAAAGATAGAGGCCACTCCATCTTACTTCAAATTGTATTTATTTATTTATTTATTTATTTATTTATTTATTTATTTATTTATTTATTTATTTATTATTTATTTATTTATTTATTTATTTATTTATTTATTTATTTCATTAGTGTTTAAGGTCACATACTTATGCACAATGGCTAATCGTGAGCGTGACAGTTTGACGGGCGGAGGAAGCCGGTGTACCCGGACAGAACCACCGAGCAACGACGAGCAGCTGCTAGCTCTCCAACATTGTAACTCTGAACTCTGCACCGCGGAACAGGCAAGGTTGGATTGGTTGAAGACATGCGCACCATCGACGTGCAGTACGCCTTAGTACACAGCGTCATCGTGTCCGCATGTAGGCAATCGGGGTTAAGTGCCTTTCCAAAGGACATAATGCGGGAGCGCGAACCAGTCCTGAAATGGTCACCCATTGAACTACTGACCGCGCTTGACGTTGCTTAACTTCGGTGATCTGACGAGAACCGGTTACCGCGAAGCCACCGCTTCCCCTACTTCAAATTGTATAATTGATTTTTAATTCAAACAACACTTCATTCGGAACACCGTCTGCTGAACTTGTGAAAACTCAAGAAAAAGAAGCAATTTGCAAGTCATAATTGCGAAACCGGCAACCTCAATACAAATATTTCGCGTGTTGACTTCAGACGGTAACATAATATTATGCTATTTGAATCGTAAACATAGAACAAATACTCGACCTATTGTCCAATCAGATGGGAGGATTTTAGTCATATTAAATTAAAAGTGGTCTCCTTCTCGATTATATCAGGATTTCGTCGCGACACAATTGCGACAGTGGGGCAAGATTTCTAAATGTATACTATTTATTGATACTTACAGTAAAAACTGGAAGTCCTGTCATGAAATGTGCATAGATAGCACGTCGATCTGCGCGATAATCTACGAGTTATGACCATAGTAAGGCTATCAACTTCTGTACATATGGCATGTGCACAAGCAATGTTTCAGCCAATGGACCTCCAGGTAACCCGGAGGTCCATTGGCAGAAACATTACATGTGTTTGCTATGAGTAACCAGGAGAACCTGTCATGCTTTGGATGCCATTCGATATGGCAATTGCGCGCAATTCGTACGCAAAGACATGTGCACCATCGACGTGCAGTACGCCTTAGTACACGGTGTCATCGTGTCCCTATGTAGGCAACCGGAATATAGAGCCTTGCCCAAAGACACAACGTGGGTCGTCTCGGACGGAGATCGAACTCGGGACCTCTAGCATAGAATTCCATTAGTCTACCACTGAGCCACCGCGAAATATTTTCATCAAAGCGTTGTCGTCTACTACATACTTAGTAGGTTCACAGAGTAGGGCTGGGGGTTGAGGTAGGGCTGGGGGTTGAGGCACTTTTCAGATTTGGTTTCGGTTCAGTTCTGGGAAAAGTTAAGTTTTTCTTTGTGTTAAGAGCATATAGTAAACAACATTTCGCACTCCTTGATCCTTTACTCAACATAACGACCTAAATAGTATGCTCCATTTGGGGCTTTCTATTTTTATTCAATCAAATCTTGAATATCAATGTGGTCATATATGTACAAATGATGTGTAGTGACCAAAGGGGTTGAGTATGTTATGTCTGAAAATTCCGTTCGGGAACCTATAATTGGTGAAAAAGTGGGAGGACGTTTCACTTCGTCGTGTGAGAACCATAAGGTTCTATCTTCCACTAGAAGATAGAACCTTATGGTTCTCACACGACGACTTGTGAAGACCACCCTCCCCCCGCCCCTGATTAACCACTCTCCTGTCGAGTATGTGGCCCACAAATGTTATATCGGTTTGCAGTCCGGGATCTTTGCAGGAAAATCCATCCAGGCCACTTTCTGGTGCATATCTTTCAGTTCTCGCACTATCCTCGCTTGATGAGCTCTGGCATTATTGTCCAAATAATGGAATGTTAGCTGTGGGTTTACATCTGTGCGTTCATGTTTCCGCTGGCGATGTAAAGTGGTGTTTTGGAGATAGCAGTCACCGGTCCAAACTATGATGCTTTCACCACCAACAATGGTAAACTGACTGGACATTTCTCTCAATTGTCGAGAAGCGCAACAGAGCTCGCCCTAAACAGTTTCGTCAAAATCGGAAACTCGGACTTGACGCTTTACCCAACATAACGGCCAAAACTGGCCAGCCCTATTCACAAAAATCGCCAATTAATTATCATTATATTTTAATTTTTTGTCTCAAAAACATAGGTTATGACCCCTCATTGGAACGAGCTCGTCGAGCTCGTTCCAATGAGGGGTCATAACCTTTGTTTTTGAGACAAAAAATGAAAAAAACTAGTAGTTCAAGAATTTTGTTTGCAAGTGTTGTCTGCTTTTTATGCTAGGTAAAGGGTTAACAACCCTGGCAACAAAATGTTCGAATATAAATAACCGGACATTGAATAACAATATTCAATAAGAGAGAACAACCACAACATAGATGAACTTTATTCATTTGTTACTTTAATTTATGGGACTCGACTGATCCATAGAATGGGAGCGGGTGGGGGTTCTGACTCAACTGATCCATAGAATGCCTAAAATTATCTAAATAATGATAAATAAAAGTAACGCTGAACTCAATGGAATTCTGGTAAATTTTCATTGGAATATGAATCCAACCAGGAGACCCGAGAAACATGTACTTCTGTTGTGTTCTTCAACTTTGTCTCTTCAGCCAATGGCTAATCCATTATCTTTTCTTGGACTTCCCCAGGAACCTGTTTTATTGCCAGAGGTATCACAGCATCTACATCTTCTTCAAACCTCTCCAATTGCCGGTGGGCCCTCATGCAATAATGACATCCACCACATGGTAGATTTTCAACAGCTTTCCCAGCATTATAACAGTTACAGTCATCAAAATGATTAGGAATGCGAGATACTGTGTTGTTTTCCTGGTCGGTGAATGATTTGCACGTCATATTGTGACAGCTCTTCTAACCATCGAGCATGCTGGCCTTCTACATTCTTGAAGCACATCATCCAGATTAAAGTATTATGATCAGTCCGAATAATGAATTTTCGCCCCTGCAGAAAAAGGTGATAATGTCTGCAGAACTTGACTACACCAAGTAGTTCTTTCCTGGTCGTGCAATATTTACGCTGTGCAGGAAGTAAAACAAGGCTGGCGTGCCCAATTACTTTCAGTTCGCCTGACTGTTCCTGAGACAATTCTGTGCCAATAACTTTGTTTGTAGGGATCAGGTCGTTTCGTCCCATGGTCGTTTCGCCCCAGGACGTTTCGTCCCATTTTGGTCGTTTCGTCCATTTATTTTGGTCGTTTCGTCCCATGTAGATTTTTCACTTTGGTCGTTTTGTCCCATGTGGATTTTTCACTTTGGACGTTTCGTCCCATCCGAGATCGACGTGAAAGCGCCTAGCTTCCCTAATTTAAAAACTCATCTTGTTCTGTAACAAACGTGTAATTGTTGTTTTTTAGGTTCTTTTTTGTTTGTGTGAATTTGTCGGTCAATCAAACAAACCATTATGTTTTTTGTTACTAATGTCAATGTGGACTTACAATATTTTTTGTTTGTTTTCAATAATTTTGATAAGGATTGTAATTATATTTTTGTTGTTGTTAATTGTGTGAATAAGTCAGTCTGTCAAACACTTTTACTTGCTGGTTGTTGTAAGTACAGCCTTCTGTTGTGTGGAATTGATTAAGCCGGCTGTTTGTATAAACACCAGTGCGTCTCTTTGATATGTCTGTATGGTAATAATAGGACCGACTGCTGCCTTTCAAACCTAGGGTACTTGTTTTTATATGCTTGACTATATATTTTACAACATCCACCCATCAACATCATTTCCGTACTGTAACTGGTACTGTTACAATCATGGAACGCGGTAGTCCAAATCTGTGTATTTCCTGTGGTAATGAAATAAGATTTCGCCAACAAAGTCTACAATGCGACGACTGCATGCGTTAGCAACACCGCACTTGTGGCACGGAAATCACCCAATCTGAGTATAGATTGGCAGCCAGAAATAATGATATCATTGACTGGGCATGTAATGACTGTACAGCAGCTCGAGACGCCAGTGTTGATGTTGGACATTGCTCAGTGACCATGTCGCAGACTTCGTCGACAAACATTTCATTAACAGCGAGGAAAATCTCCATCTGCTGCCGGGTCTCCCCTCCCCGAGATATAAGTTTCGGGGAAAAAATGCTGGCTTCCCCATCCACATGTCACTGCTCTTCACGGACTGAACAGTTGTAAAATAAAAACCGAGCCTCTGTTGCCAGTGGGAGTTGCAAACAGCGAGGAAAATCTCCACCTGCTGCCGGGTCTCCGGGATATAAATTTCGGGGAAAAAATGCTGGCTTCCCCATCCACATGCCACTGGTCGTCACGGACGGAACAGTTGTAAAATAAAAACCGAATTGCTCTAATTTCCAGCTCTCTATCGTTTCTACCTCCTCTATCTCATCAGACACACGACCAAACTGAATGACAAACTACGAGGGATTGAAACAATCCTCATGCAAAGATGTGTAGAAAACCTAATAAGACCAAGGCAAGGATTGAAACAATCTTGCCAGCAAATAGCCCTTTTAAGGGCTTTTTGGGGTGGGATGGGGGTGGGGGGGGGTGGGGGAGGTCATTTGGAATTCCCGAAGGATAACCCGATACCTCATAATCACATATGACATCCTATCTCCCAGAAGGCTTGATGGACAATCACGCACCCGACACTATTTCTCGCATAGAAATAACAGCACGAATGCGGGACTTAGCACAACGGAACAGTAATATATTCATCCCAGCAGCTTCAATGGCTGAAAATCTGGTGCAAGAAGAGTACCGCAAAGAACCCCACCAATCTCATCGGGCAAGCAAACAGATCAAGACAAAAACGCCGTCCAAAGAGCCTCATAACAATGATACGGGGCTGCTTTTTCATTGGGTTCAGGCGGTTTTTAGAAAGGTCACAGAAATGGGTCTAAAAAAATAATATATCGAGAACGAAGAGCTGTATAGGTGGGTATCTTTGTCGTTTATTATATACCAGTAATAATACATCCTTTATTTACTCATTGCTCAATGTTTTCTTAGGCAAATGAGAAAACTTTTTGCACTTCCTCTTATACCTGCTGAACACATCCCTCGGGCCTTTGAAAGAATGAAAGCACAGAGCCACCAGCACCTCAACAGATTATTTACTCTGGCATTATTGTCCAAATAATGGAATGTTAGCTGTGGGTTTACATCTGTGCGTTCATGGTTCCGCTGGAAAGAAACGTGGATTTCAAGCAGTACTTTTCCAGTTGAATCTTGGTGTGTTTTTGGGCGTTCAACTCAAACAAATAATGATACTGAAGGTTGACATCGACGTATCCAATACAAGAACAGACAGAACAACATCCCTTTGTATATACTTATCCCTCTATTGTTTGATGAGACTGTAATAATTGACACAAATTGTAAATTAATGGGAGAGAGAAAGTTATGTAAACACCAGAGGAGGAAATACACTGCTACCCAATTTAAACGGTTTGCTTTGTGGAAAAGTTATGAAGACGGACAATTGTCAACAAGTAGACTTTTAAAAAAATGTTCAAAACTGTATGCACTTGAGTGAATGAAATGATTCGTTAATTTGAAGTACTTTACAAGTGAAATGAAGTAATTTAATTAAATAAGTTAACACAATTAAGTTGCCGATGAGTTTATATTGTAGGGGTCCAAAGTGAAAAATCCACATGGGACGAAACCACCAAAGTGAAAAATCTACATGGGACGAAACGACCAAAATAAATGGGACAAAACGCCCAAAATGGTACGAAATGTCTTGGGATGAAACGACCATGGGACGAAACGACTAGAACCCTGTTTGAAGCATAGGTGTGAAGTATGAATAGACCTGTAGCCAGTGGATAGGAAAGTAAAGGTGGTTTAACCATGATTTCTTTCAATTTCTCAAATGCCGACTGATGTTCTTCAGTCCAAAAGAATTGTCTCTTTGGTATAGTGAGCTCATACAGAGGTGTAGTGAGGTCTGCAAAGTTTTTCACATGATCCCAGTGATAATTTATAAAGCCCAGAAAGGACATCAAATCATGTTGATTTTTGGGCACTGACCTTTTTCCCAGAAACTCAACTTCTTCTTTAAAAAGTTAACACTTCTTCGGCTTTAATTTAAGGTTATATTGCCAAAATCGCTCAAACACATGTTCGAGGTTTTTTTAGTGTTTCTTCAAAACCAGAGCCTAAAACTATTATGTCATCGAGATATACCAGTACCTCTTTCCATGTCAGTCCCCTTAGTACGAGCAAGCACGCTGGAATGTGGCAGGTGCATTACATAATCCACAACTCATTTGGGTATGTTCAAATAAACCATACTTCGTAATAAAAGCAGTCTTTTTTCGATCGGATTTAAGCAGGGGTATTTGGTAATACCCTGATGCCATGTCCAAGGTGGAGAAAAACTTGGTACCCTGCAATGTATCCAGGCAGTCCTCGATGAGTGGTAATGGAAAGGTGTCCTTGAATGTTTTGGCATTCAATGATCTGAAATCTATACACCAGCGGACACTTCCATCTTTCTTCCGAACCAATAAAGTTGTTGTTGATGCCCATTCTGACATGGAAGGTTCAATAACTCCAGAATCCAGTAATTTCTGTAAATGAGCCTGTTCCCGATTCTCAAAGCCTAAAGGTGTTCGACGCATTTTGTGTGCTATTGGTGGAGCATCTTCAGTATTTATTTCATGGCTGATCTCCTCAAACACCCTAGGTCTAAGTCATGTTGAGTAAACAAATCTTGATACTCTATCAGAAGCTTACCCATTCTCACGCTCTGTTCTGTATCCAAAGTATCAATGGAACGTTCAAATAGTTGTAGTAAGTGTGGTGGTATCTGCTCTTTTATTTTGGACAACTCATCAATTAAATTGACATCAGCATCGCCGGTAACAAGTCTAAAAGCAGTAGGTTTAAAATCACATAAATTTTGAGCCAAACTTTTCTGTTGAATATCGACGGTAGGACCAGACACTTGTAATTTGACGTCACATAAACGTCCAATTTGGCCTGGAGCATCTTCTGCATTACCATTGTCTAAGGACGACTCAAATCTTATAAATTAAGAGTGCTTCCTCCGACAATCTCTTCTGCATTGCCAACATACATATTTTTCTTCAATTTCACATGATGAGTTGAATCATTGATTGCTTTTATGCAACCATTCTTCCCATTTTCCATTGAGAGAGACAATAAAATACCACTCACATAACCAGTGGGTTGAACAACATAGCTGGATGCCAATGGCTGTTCCAGCTCCACATTCACAATAGTCGTAGTATTGGCAGGCAAAGTGATTGACTAGCTCACCACCACTCGAAAAATTGGGATGGAGTTTGTGCCTGTTCTTTTACAAGATGCATTCACAACCTCGTCTCCAAGCGGCAATGTGCTGTTTCATAAATTTACAAAGCAGTCATGGGCGGTCAAGCAATCCAGCCTCAGAATGAACGGGTCATTGATAGGTGCAACACATACATCCCATTTTAAAGACTGTCTTCCAACTCTTATTTCCATTCCAGGTACTATGGTTCCCATAACTGGTTGTTTATCGATTCCTCTAAGCTGAACTCGTTGTGTATCTGATGTCAATTTCAAATTTGAGGAATTGAATAATTCCACATCCATGACGGTTAACATGGCAGCAGTATCTACAATGGCAGTTGTATTTACATTATTAACAGGCATAGGCAACATTAATGACAGACCTGTAACTATATTTACAATTATTTCTGGAATCTCTTCTTCATTCACAGATTTCTTTTTTACAGGTAGGCCTATTTGCTCTTGGACCATGTGTTGGCCTTTGCACCGAGCCCTGGGTTGTTTAACCCTTTACCCAACGTAATGGCCAAAACCGGCCAGCGCTATTCTCAAAAATCGTCAGTTAATTTTCATTATTTTTTCATTTTTTGTCTCACAAACATAGGTTATGACCCCTCTTTGGAACGAGCTCGTCGAGCTCGTTCCAATGAGGGGTCATAACCTATGTTTTTGAGACAAAAAATGAAAAAAAATAGTTGTTCAAGAATTTTTTGGCAAGTGTCGTCTGCTTTTCATGTTAGGTAAAGGGTTAAGTCATCCTGCTTCATCTCCGAGTCTTGTCTTGTCCTCCAGGAGTTAGATGACGCCGACCTTCTGGAGTGATACTGACTGTATTTTTTGTTTTTTTTAAACTTATTTTTTCTGCATTTGTTTTGGTTCCAAGCAGCCCGTCTGTAATTTGTTTTGCCACTGTCCATTGAGGAATCTTCGCCACCAAGTTTGTGTTTAACCAAAGCAGACATGTCAGTGACTAAAGAATTTAAGCTCACCATTTCTTTCTCTAATGAAGAAATCTTTGGTTCTATTTCTACTTGGCTAATTTGAAGCTCAGCTTCAGGCTCTGAGAAAGTACTTGTCTTTGCTGGTAATTTCCAGAGCGATACCCTATTATTGCCTTTTGATTTGCAATAGACTCCTTCATATATTTCAGAGCTTTGAAGACTGTAGATGGATTCTTCTCCATTCTTGCTTTTACTGCCTCCTTGTCTTTACATCCATGCAGGAAAGCTTCAGTGGAGATCTGCTCCAGAGTGTGGCGATCTGATTGAGGATAGCCTTCAACAATCATAGTGTAAACACGCTGAGAAAACTATTCTAGGGTTTCATTCTCTTTCTGTTTTAAATATTGGAGTTGCCTCCTTGCTGATGCTGGTGCTTCTTGTCTACTAAATCTTCTCTTAAGCTCTTGTTTTAAACACGTAAAAGATTGTCTAGAGTCCAGTAAATTGATATATTCAAGAGCGCCCTCTATCAAGCAATCGTATAACCTTGTTAACCTTTTCATCGACCCCCATTCTCTTCGATCTACTATTCTTTCAAACTGTATTAGGAAAGGCTCCCATTTCGCTGAACTACTTCTACTAAAATTGTCAGTTTTGGTCAGGGCGGACTTTTACTCCTTCGATGAGAATGTCTGTGGTGCTGGCTCCAATTACTACTGGATCTGTGTGACGAATCTGATGAGGATGGTTTATGTTTTCGACCCCCAAATCTTCCAGAGTGAGATGCACATTCTGAACCATTGTCAGATGAATCAAATCTTTTTGAGTGGAGCCTTCTTTCTCTAGAAGTTTCTCTTTTCTGTTGTCTTCTACCATAATAGGAGGCTGAACTGTGTGAAGCTGAGCAACCAGACTCACTGTCATATCTTCTACGAGAAGTGTGACGTATGTAACGTCTGTGTCTGGCGTGTTTTCGCTCCTAAGATGAACCATTTGGAGACTTTGATCGTTCCCGACTTAGTAAACTGGGCCTCCTACTATGCCTCCCACCTTCTGAACATCTGGAGTTAGATGATGAATATTTATCAACTTCATTACCACTTTCTCTTAATCCATTTCTCCAGTATTTAGATTTTTTGTCTGTTTGACCAGTGCTGTCCGGTTTTAATTTCTCTTTTGGTCTACAGTCAGGGTGGATCCGTTTATCAGGTTCATTGTTGCTATCAGAATGACTGGCAGAAGGTGTCGATTCTAGCTTTGATTTAATTTTATCAACACCCAGTAGTGCTGATAAATGGGTGCTACAGTTAAAACTAGAAGTCCTGTCACGAACTGTGCGCTTATCTAGGCTTAATTGCGCGTACGAATTGCGCACAATTGCCATCTCGAATGGCATCCAAAGCACGGCGGGTTCTTCTGGTTACTCATAGCAAACACAGGCAATGTTTCTGCCAATGGACCTCCGGGTTACCCGGATGTCCATTGGCTGAAACATTGCTTGTGCATAGGCCATATGTACAGAATTTGATAGCCTTGCTATGGTCATAACGCGTAGATTAACGCGCAAATCGACGTGCTATTTGGTCGCATTTCATGACGGGACTTCTAGTTTTAACTGTAGGTCCACTTTCGCTTTCTGACATTTGTTTGGGTTGATTTGTAGCCAAACTATGTCTGTTGTACCAAACAGGTACTGGAAGGCCTACAGCAGTCTGATTCTGTTTTTCCTTTTCAGTCTTTAACTCTTCAAGCAGTTTGTTGTATTCGAAATTAAACACTGTTGTTAAATCTCTCAACTGCTGAGCAGAAGTCTGTTTAATTGATTCTATATTTGTCTGTTGTAATTTCAATTGCTTTTCCAGTGAAGTCTTCTCCCGCATCCAATGTTCTCTATCCTCAACAAATTTCCTTTGCATCGCCCCGATGTCTTGTCTCATTTCTGACAAAACTACTGGCACATTCAATGGTGCCTGATTATCAAATGCTGTATTTTGTGGAGCAATCAGCCTAGTTCTGGGTGGTGTCGGCAAGCGAAATGAATCACCTAAAGACTGTATTTCAGTTGGTGAATGGCAAGGACTTGTCTCTGTAAAAGAATTATTTGGACTGAAATGTGAGGCTTGGGGCATTTCCAGAGAAATAATTTCATTTTGTATCAAATCTGTCCATATTAATTCAATGTGTCCTGTCTACCTTACCAAATCTTCTAAAGTCAAAGCGCCTTCCTTTTGTCTGTAACTGTACAGCTTGCTAGCCTTTACTGGCCCTATATGTTTCAGCATTTGGAATTCCTCCAATGAACATATTTGCAGGTAAAGTGTCATAACTTGTGCAAACTAACAAGATCCACACCAATTAGTTATTTTTTTTCTAACACCAAAAAATTACAAATATTCAATAAATATATCCTCAAATTAACAATATAATAATTCTCTTTTTAAACTGCTATAAGAAAAACACAACAAAATATTTAATGCATACTTTCATAAACATTTATGTGTATTCAAGCAAGAAATATTTAGGTCATTGCAACCCTTTCAGATTTGATAAATTTATCAAATTATCTCCCTTGATATACTTTGTTTACAGTGAATGTGGGAATTCCATTGTACACAATATTTATGCCACCGTTGATTCGGCTTTGCAAATAATTGCAAACTTACATTTGTTTTGAAAGCAAATACCAGATTCTTCTTACATGAAGCTGAAATTTAACAACTTGACAAGTTTGACAACACTGACAGTACCAAGAATGAGAAAACACTCGGGTAATTGATTACCTGCATTTCTGTGTGTATGTCACATTTTATTCTCCATAGATAATCGTGACATCACGATGCGGGAATGACAGATGGAAAATGAAAAACTGGACCAAGTGTTTTTTTCATATGAATGGAACATGGTATGTATTGCAACTACGTCCTCCTGCCACCCCAATGAACATCGGAGGCCGGAACCAAAAGCCTCCCCACGACGTTCTGCTCAAATGTATCGACTTACACATTTCTTAAAACGACAAAAATCCCCGGACCAGGGGCAGTTGCCTCTTACCCCGTCTCCGCAAGTGAGTAGTTGGCACAGTACTCCTCACACGCAATACTAAAGCGCACACATATAATTAGCGCCCAATTGTCGATAAACAAGAACCTCGGTTGTCAGGAAATACTAAGACAAACTGATGGACAGAATCAAAGTAGACGGAATCCTCAAGTTTTAATGTGTTGTCAGTAACTGGGACATTTACAACCATTTCGGACTTAAGAGACACTCTCATAGAAATGCACCCACCCACTCTTTAATATCAGTGACATGATAGGAATGCAACATAAAAGCTACGGTTGGGACTTACACAATTCTGTAATGAGAAAAATTAACATTGGTGGTTCCTTATTTCACAAATTTAATTTTATTAAAAATGAAGCTAAATTTGCTTCTCGACTTCAAAGAGGATGCAATCCAAAAAAAGGGAAACGTTGCTCACATTTGTAGAGTAACCACTGACTTCCTGCTATTTCCGATATGATTGCAATGGCGGGTTGGTAAAGAAAATGTTCTCTCTCTCTGTCTATCTCACTCTCTCTGTCTCGCCCTCTCCCCCTCTACCTCTCTGTGTCTCTCTGACTCTGTCTCTCTATCCCCTCTGTCTGTCTCTATCTCCCTCCCTCCCTCCCTCCCTCCCTCCCTCCCTCCCTCCCTCCCTCCCTCCCTCTCTTTCTCTCACTATCTTCCGCTCTCGCGCTTGCTTTTCCCATCTCTCTACTTTCCCTTTCCCTCATTTCCCTTTCTCTCTTATCATCCCTTTCACTTCTCTCCCTTCTCTCCCCTCTCCCCCGTTCTCCACCACTCTCTGTCTTTCTCTCTCTCTCCCCTCTCTCTTCCTCTCTATATCTCGTATTCCACCCCTCTCTCTATCTCTTCTCTCTCTCTTCCTCTCTATATCTCGTATTCCACCCCCTCTCTCTCTACTCTCTCTCTCCCTCTCACCCTCTCTCTCACTCTTTCTTTCTCTCTATATCTCGATTTCTATTTTTTCTTCTTTTCTTCCCTGTTTCCTGCGAATTTCGACCTCCAAAAAAGTGACTTTTTATTGGAACATTTTGGGCAAATAAGTGGCATTATACAGTGAGGACTGAGGGGTAATAATACAAAGAAACAAATCTTTATAAACCCCTATCCTAGAATTTCATTTCCTCTCCCAAAAATGGGGGGGGGGGGGGGGGGGGGGGTCGAAAAAATTGCAATTCATGAACCGAATTTCGTGATCTAAAAAGGGTGACTTTAAAACAATGACATGTTTGGGTCGAGTTGAGTTAAATAAACAGCATTACAGAGTGCCCATGTGGGTCGAGTTCAATTAAATAAACAGCATTACAGTTTGCCCGATGACGACTGATTGTGGCGAATTGATTGGAGTTGTCATATGACGATACAGTGTAAGAGACTATTCTTCTCCCATAACCACCACGGTCATTTCATCCTCTAGCTCTAAATCGTAGAAAACGCCCACCGAGTCCTGAACTTCTCCCATAACCACCACGGTCATTTCATCCTCTAGCTCTAAATCATAAAAAACGCCAACTGAATCCTGAACTTCTCCCATAACCACCACGCTCATTTCATCCTCTAGCTCTAAATCGTAAAAAACGCCCACTGAATCCATAACTTCTCCCATAACCACCACGGTCATTTCATCCTCTAGCTCTAAATCGTAAAAAACGCTCTTTAAATCCTGAACTCCTCCCATAAGCACAACGGTCATTTCATCCTCCAGCTCTAAATCGAATAAAACGCACACTGAATCCTGAACTTCTTCCATAACCATCACGGTCATTCCATCCACGAGCACTAAATCGTAAAAAACGCCCACTGAATCCTCAACTTCTCCCATAACCACTACGGTCATTTCATCCGCTAGCTCTAAATCGTAAAAAAACGCCCACTGAATCCTGAACTTCTCCCATAGTCACCACGATCATTTCATCCTCTATCTCTAAATCATAAAAACGCCCACTGAATACTGAACTTCTCCCATAATCACTACGGTCGTTTCATCCTCTAGCTCTAAATCGTATAAAACGCCCACTGAATCCTGAACTTCTCCCATAACCACCACGGTCATTTCATCCTCTAGCACTAAATTGTAAAAAACGCCCACTGGATCATCAATTTTGCCATAACCACTACAGTCATTTAATCCACCTGCTTTAAATCATAAAAAACGCTCACTGAACCCTGAACTTCTCCCATAACCACCACGATAATTTCATCCTCTATCTATAAATCACAAAAACGCCCACTGAATCCTGAACTTCTCATCCTCTATCTCTAAATCATATAAAACGCACACTGAATCCTCAACTTCTCCCATAACCACTATGGTCATTTCATCCGCTAGCTCTAAATCGTAACAAAACCCCACTGAATCCTGAAGTTCTCCCATAACCACCACGGTCATTTCATCCTCTAGCTCTAAATCGTAAAAAAACGCCCACTCAATCCTGAACTTCTCCCATAACCACCACGGTCATTTCGTCCTCTAGCTGTAAATCGTAAAAAAACGCCCACTCAATCCTGAACTTCTCCCATATCCACCATGGTCATTTTATCCTCTAGCTCTAAATCGTAAAAAACGCCCACAAAATCCTGAACTTCTCCCATAGCCACCACGGTCATTTCTTCCTCTAGCTCTAAATCGTAAAAAAACGCTTACTGAATCCTAAACTTCTCCCATAACCACCACGGTCATTTCATCCTCTATCTCTAAATCATATAAAACGCCCACTGAATCCTCAACTTCTCCAATAAGGCAATAACCACTACGGTCATTTCATCCGCTAGCTTCAAATCGTAAAAAAAAAACACTGAATCCTGAACTTCTCCCATAACCACCACAGTCATTTCATCCTCTAGCTCTAAATCGTAAAAGAACGCCCACTCAATCCTGAACTTCTCCCATAACCACCACGGTCATTTCTTCCTCTAGCTCTAAATCGTAAAAACGCCCACTCAATCCTGAACTTCTCCCATAACCATCACGGTCATTTCGTCCTCTAGATCTAAATCGTAAAAAACGCCCAATGAATCCTGAATTTCTCCCATAACCACCACGTTCATTTCATCCTCTAGCTCTAAATCGTAAAAAACGCCCACTGAATGCTGAATTTCTCCCATAACCACCACGGTCATTTCATCCTCCAGATCTAAATCGTAAAAAAACGCCCAATGAATCCTGAATTTCTCCCATAACGACCACGTTCATTTCATCCTCTAGCTCTAAATCGTAAAAAAACGCCCACTGAATCCTGAATTTCTCACCTAACCACCAAGTTCATTTCATCCTCTAACTCAAAATCGTAAAAAAGCCCACTGAATCCTGAATTTCTCCCATAACCACCACGTTCATTTCACCCTCTAACTCAAAATCGTAAAAAAGCGCCCACTGAATCCTGAATTTCTCCCATAACCACCACGATCATTTCATACTCTAGCTCTAAATTGTAAAAAAACGCCCTCTGAATTGATTGATTTTATTTAGCAGTATACAAGTACAAATGCAAATAGTAGTACAGTAATGTAAATTAAAATATTATGGCACGAAAGAAAGATATTTGGCTTCAGTAGTACCTTCATGTTCAACATGTCGTGTTAGTAGTATACCGCAGGGAGACAACATAGCCAGATTGGCTGTCTTCCTGTTGTCTCCCGCGATTACTTTATGCAGCGTTTTAAATCAGACTGTCAGATAGTATTTCGTTCAATATAGTCTAGGCGAGTATGATGAGGGGGGGGGGGGGGGTGGGGGGGGGGGAGATAAACATGACATGACATGGAAATTGTGACTTGATTCATTGAAGTTGTGACTTGATTCACCTGGTTGCGCGTGACAAAACATCTCCCATCCTGGCACCGACAGCCCATTGTCTCTTTAACAATTGATATTGATATCAATATCAATACCACCATCAACATCAATATCAGTTTAGGGGATTCCTTTCAAAGTTTCCTAGGCAGTGAATGCATTTTAGTCAGACGTGGATAAGCTGGACTGATTTTGTATATTTATGGCGTAAAGTGTACACTGTACACCAATAAATTCAGGGACCATTGTCTGAGTATGAAGACAGTAATATAACTTTAACTGTTTTTTGAACATATTTCTCTCGGTTATATTTCTGATATTCCTATCCAACTCGTTCCAGATTTTAGGGTACATATTTGTCGGTAAATAATCCAATGATTTGGTTCGGATTTTTTTTTATATGAAGGAGGCCATTTCTTCTGTTCGACCTTCCAGAAGGATTATCAGTTAACTTAAAATAATTTTTAAATGAAACGGGCAGGTTTTCATGATACCAATCAAATACAAATCAGCAAGCGTTAAGTTTAAAAAGGTCAGTTACTTTTAGTATTTTATTTTTAAGAAAAAAGGGGTCTGTATGTGTGTTATACCTTTTGTTATTTATAATACGTACACAGCGTTCCTGGAATATCATCAGATTCTTTACGGTTCTGGCGTTTCCCCATATGTTTATTCCATACGTTAGATGGGTATGGATTAAAGAGAAATACAGGGTTTTCATCGCATCATGTGGGAGAATGGTCTTTACTTTGTTGAGGGCAAAATTAGCACGGGCTATTTTGGTGCAAAGTTGGGATACATGGTAATTGTAGGATAGGTTATCATCGATATAAATCCCTAGAAATTTGAGAACTTTTTCTGCATTTTCAGAACGAGCCACTTCACTGTGATTCTCGGCAAAGAAATAAGTTACCATTGGGCAATTTTGATGTGTTGTTGGATATTTTGGTCCCATCCCAATTGGGAGGAGTACATTGTCTAGAGCCTGTTAACTGTGATTCTCGGCAAAGAAATAAATTGGGCAATTCTGTTGTGTTGTTGGATATTTTGGACCCATCCCAGTTGGTAGAAGTAAAGTGTCTAGAGCCAGTTCACTGTGATTCTCGGCAAAGAAATAAATTGGGCAATTCTGATGGGTTGTTGGGTACCTTGGTCCCATCTCAATAGGGAGGAGTACAGTGTCTGGAGCCAGTTCACTGTGATTCTCGGGAAAGAAATAAATTGGGCAATTCTGATGTGTTGTTGGATATTTTGGTCCCATCCCAATTTGGAGGAGTACACTGTCTAGAGCCAGTTCACTGTGATTCTCGGCAAAGAAATAAATTGGGCAATTCTAATGTGTTGTTGAATATTTTGATCCCATCCCAATTGGGAGGAGTACAGTGTCTATAGCCAGTTCACTGTGATTCTCGAGGAAGAAATAAATTGGGCAATTCTGATGTGTTGCTGGAAATTTTGGTCTCATCCCAATTGTCACGAGTACAGTGTCTAGAGTCAGTTCACTGTGATTCTCGGCAAAAAAATACATTGGGCAAATCTGATGTGCTGTTGGATATTTTGGACCCATCCCAATTTGGACGAATACAGTGTCTAGAGCAAGTTGACTGTGATTCTCGGCAAATAAATAAATTACATTGGGCAATTCTGATGTGTTGTTGGATATTTTGGATCCATCCCAATTTGGACGAGTACAGTGTCTACAGCCAGTTGACTGTGATTCTCGGCAAAGAAATAAATTACATTGGGCAATTCTGATGTGTTGTTGGATATTTTGGACCCATCCCAATTTGGACGAGTACAGTGTCTAGAGCAAGTCCCCTGTGATTCTCGGCAAAGAAATAAATTGTCATTGGGCAATTCTGATGTGTTGTTGGATATTTTGGTCCCATCCCAATTGGTGGGGGGGGGGGGGGGGGGGGGCGTACAGTGTCTAGAACCAGTTCACTGTGATTCTCGGCAAAGAAATAAATTGGCAATTCTGATGTGTTGTTGGATATTTTGGACCCATCCCAATTGGGAGGAGTACAGTGTCTAGAGCCAGTTCACTGTAATTCTCGGCAAAGAAATAAATTGGGCAATCCTGATGTGTTGCTGAAGGTTTTGGACCCATCCCAACTGGGAGGAGTACAGTGTCTATAGCCAGTTTATTGTGATTCTCGGCAAAGAAATAAATTGGGCAATTCTGATGTGTTGTTGGATTTTTTGGACCCATCCCAATTGGGAGGAGTACAGTGTCTAGAGCAAGTTCACTGTGGTTCTCGGCAAAGAAATAAATTGGGCAATTCTGATGTGTTGTTGGATATTTTGGTCCCATCCCAATTGGGAGGAGTACAGTGTCTATAGCCAGTTCACAGTGATTCTCGGGAAGAAATAAATTGGGCAATTCTGATGTGCTGTTGGATATTTTGGTCCCTTCCCAATTGTCATGAGTGCAATATCTAGAGCCAGTTCACTGTGATTCTGGGCAAAAAAAATGATTTGGGCAAATCTGATGTGTTGTTGGATATTTTGGTCCCATCCCAATTGGGAGGGGTACAGTGTCTACGGCCAGTTCACTGTGATTCTCGGCAAAAATATAAATTGGGCAATTCTGATGTGTTGTTGGATATTTTGATCCCATCCCAATTGGGAGGAGTACAGTGTCTAGAGCCAGTTCATCGTGATTCCCGGCAACGAAATATATTGGACAATTCTGATGTGTTGTTGGATATTTTGATCCCATCCCAATTGGGAGGAGTACAGTGTCTAGAGCCAGTACACTGTGATTCTCGGCAAAGAAATAAATTGTCATTGGGCAATTCTGATGTGTTGTTGGATATTTTGGACCCATTTCATTTGGGAGGAGTACAGTGTCTAGAACCAGTTCATTGTGATTCTCGGCAAAGAAATAAATTGTGCAATTCTGATGTGTTGTTGGATACTTTGGACCCATCCCAATTGGGAGGAGTACAGTGTCTAGAGCCAGTTGACTGTGATTCTCGGCAAAGAAATAAATGGTCATTGGGCAATTCTGTTGTGTTGTTGGATATTTTGGACCCATCCCAATTGGGAGGAGTACAGCGTCGAGAAGCAGTTCTCTGTGATTCTCGGCAAAGAAATAAATAGGGAAATTCTGATGTGTTGTTGGATATTTAGGTACCTTCCCAATTGGGAAGAGTTCTATGTCTAGAGTCAGTTCACTGCGATTCTCGGCAAAGAAATAAATTGCCGTTGCGCCATTCTGATGTGCTGTTGGATATTTTGGTCCCATCCAAATTGGGAGGAGTACAGTGTCTTAAGCCAGTTCACTGTGACTCTCGGCAAAGAAATAAATCGCCATTGGGCAATTCTGATGTGTTTTTGGATATTTTGGTCACATCCCAATTGGGAGGAGTACAGTGTCTAGAGCCATTTCACTGTGATTTTCGGCCAAGAAATAAATTGGGCAATTCTGATGTGTTGTTGGATATTTTGGATCCATTCCAATTGTGAGGAGTACAGTGTCTAGAGCTTGTTCACTGTGAATCGCGGCAAAGAAATAAATTGGACAGTTCTGTTGTGTTGTTGGATATTTTGGACCCATCCCAGTTGGGAGGAGTACAGTGTCTAGCGCCAGCTCACTGTGGTTCTCGGTAAAGAAATAAATTCGGCAATTCTGATGTGTTGTTGGATATTTTGGTCCCATCCCAATTGGGAGATGTATAGTGTCTAGAGCCAGTTCTCTGTGATTCTCGGCAAAGAAATACATTGTCATTGGGCAATTCTGATGTGTTGTTGGTTATTTTGGACCCATCCCAATTGGGAGGAGTACAGTGTCTAGCGCCAGCTCACTGTGGTTCTCGGTAAAGAAATAAATTCGGCAATTCTGATGTGTTGTTGGATATTTTGGTCCCATCCCAATTGGGAGATGTATAGTGTCTAGAGCCAGTTCTCTGTGATTCTCGGCAAAGAAATAAATTGCCATTGGGCAATTCTGATGCGTTGTTAGATATTTTGGACCCATCCCAATTGGGAGGGGTACAGTGTCTAGAGCCAGTTCACTGTGATTCTCGGCAAAGAAATATATTATCATTGGGCAATTCTGATGTGTTGTTGGTTATTTTGGACCCATCCCAATTGGGAGGGGTATAATGTCAAGAGCTAGTTAACTGTGATTCTCGGTAAAGAAATAAATTGCCATTGGGCAATTCTGATGTGTTGTTGGATATTTTGGACCCATCCCAATTGGGAGGGGTACTGTCTCCAGAACCATTTGTGATAGATTCAAAAGAATTGGATAGTTCAAATCAGTTGCTGGATATTTTTGCGTCCATTCCAGTTCGGAGAGGTGCGGTCTCCAGAATCATTACTGATTGATCATTCCAATCTGCTTGATTTACAAAGAAAGTACTACTGATTGATTCGAAAGCTAGTTTTGATTCGGCCAATGAAGATAAATGTCCAGTTTTATTGCCTGAAAATACTAACCAACTAGGAAATGTGGGAGATTTAAAAGAAATAAGTGATTTTTCATTAGCTCATTCATCTAAGACAGGAAATAAAATTTCTCCTGATGTTTTCGTACTAGACTGTGCCTTAGAAGAGTTGACAGAGAATGACGTAACTGATGTCAGTCCTGTACTTAACCCATCGGGTATTGAACATGTGGGTAGTGTTGATCAACTTCATGAGAATATTCCTGATTCTATCAAGGTGTTAAAAATCCACAGAGCCCTTATTTCTGTTCCTGTAATTTTAAATAATCTTCATGTAGAAGCAATTATAGATTCTGTACAGAGGTATCAGCAGGGTATATTCGAGAGTGCGAGCACACCCCAATCGTGTGTGCTGGAATGTTAGGTGAGCTGGAAAAGTTGAGCTATTTTTAGAAAAAAGTTGATTTTATTTAAAAATATTGGGTTTTCCCAAAAATAATTCAATTTTTGCTCGAAAACCCTGGGTTTTTCCCGGAAAATGTTAAAAATTTTAACATTTCTGGCTCACTTTCGACGAAATTTGTTAAAACTGTCTAAAAATTCACCGATTTCAAAAATTCACTTTTTTATAAATTTGACACAAACCTTGGTGAAAAATTCTCTTTTCATTATGTAACATCGACATCGTCATTTGGGGTGAATTTTTTTGAATTTCCGGAAGGGGTTTTTGGTCGATTGTGACCGAAAGTACGATTAGCACGGAGATTCCCATTGACAAAAACTTTTGATTGTCGATAGAAAAATATGCGATCGAACATTGATTCCCATATGAAAAAAGAGTCCGATTTTGACCAGTGAATTTATAAAGTGAGTTGGAACATTAGGGGATCGAACGTTGATTCCCATAGGAAAAAAGAGTCCGATTCGACTGGTGAATTTATAAAGCGGGCTGGAAGGTAAAGTGGTAAATTGGGTTGGTATATAGAGAGATCGCACGTTCGAGTTTAAAAAAATTAGATAAGCTTGATGGGGCGATGTGGAATGGATGGATCGTGATTTAAAAAATGTATGGATATTATGAGTTGTGAGATGAATGATAATAAAATTGTTCTAAAAAATTTTTTAAAAATTGATTTCTTTTATTAAAAAAAAAAAAAAAATATATATATATAAAACAACATAAAAAAAATAAGAATATAAAAATAACTGTTTTTCATTAAAGAAAAAACAAATAATAATAAATAAATAAAACAATGTTTCTACACATCGGAGATTCGAAGCGAAGGGGTGAGCAGGTTCGCGAATTAATTCGTAGTAAGAAGAATATTCAGGTGCAGGATAGGGCCAGGCGATTGGGAGAGACGGTGTTGAGACGAGAGATGACCAAGTTGTTCAGACCCGTCACCGAGATTCAGGAACGAGCCAGAAAAGAGATTCTCGAGGAATTGAGACCCATGAAAGAAGGTTCTCAGAGGATGGCTTCTCTCGCCGGTAGTTTTGTACCGAGAACTTTGTCCGAATACACTCCAATGGGAATCGAGACCGATCGAAGTAGCAAAGCTACTCCTATGGTAATCAAGACCGATTCAAGTAGTGTCTATAGCGATGCTACAGACGCTACTCTTGTCGATCGTAGCAGCGACTTCTATAGCGGCGCTTCGAGCATTGTTGGCAGCATCTGATCTGACGATGGTAGAAGTGAAAACCGTGAAAATGATCCGATGTACGGATTTCGTTACGATGGCGATAAAACTTTCGTGGGTGACACGAAAATGTTGTGCGAAGGCAACTATTTGATTGTCGGTTCGAACAGGTACAACATGACTGAAGGACTGTATGATCTGCCCGCTTACAAGAAACCATTCGGAATTCACACCGATGAGGATATCGACAATCATGGAGACATTCTGATTCAGACTCACGCGATGAAGAAGAACAATGATCCCAAAGAGATGAGACCGAAGGATAGGAGAGGTTACAAGTGGAAGCATGTGGTGAAATCCATATGGGATTCGACTGAGAGTTTTGTGAAATCGATATGATATTTCTTCTGTGCGATCCCGATGCCTTGTCGGAGAGATTGAGATTGTTGATAGCCAGCAGAGTGGCCGGTAACACTGGAGTGGATAACGAGATAGTGAGCGTGTGTGACGAATTGTTGAGGAAGAAGGTCTTGACTAGGAAGGATTATAAACAGCTGATGAATCGTTTGAAATAATAAAATAGTAAGAGAAAAGAAAAGAAAATATTAAATAAATAAAAAATATATATATATTCAAAAATAATAATAAATAAAAAAAAAGAATTTTTAAAAAAAAAACAAAAAAAAATGTTAGTGATAAATAACAGGGGATATGCTAGATCTTATATCTACATTGGATCGGGCATCGTGGATTAGATGATGTGATTTTTAACTCGTAAATTCACTAGCGATGCCGCAAAACAAATTGCTTCGAGGGCTCTCAAAATTGGAAAAGAAGATGACGATCGATGTAGGTAAGAAAGTGGCGACCGACGCGAGTGGTAGAATAGCTTCGGAAGCTGGCAAGAGAGGTGCTGACGCATTGATTAATAAATTGATAACTACACCACCACCTGCCAAACGATCGAGAATCAAACCGAAATGTTGGCGAGACTTCTATTATGATGCCGTACTGATACAGGACTTAGCTAAAATGAAGAAAGGATCAGGATTGAAAGTGATTTATAAATAGAAAACTTTTATAAATAATATATATAAAAATAAAAATTAAAATAAAAAAAAAAATAGTTCAAAACTGAATTTAAAACATAGTTAAAAAAATTGGAGAAAAAAAATGGATAACAAAGACATGTGTTGGAATGACGCGATGATCAAGAGGTCGGATGACGATTTTTTTCCCAAGTGCATAAGAGGTCTGATAGTGGGAAAGTCGAATTGTGGAAAGATCAGTCTCTTGATGAATCTATTGTTGCGACCCAACTGTTTGGATTATGACAGATTATTCATTTTCGGCAAGAGTCTCTTTCAACCGGAATACAGATTGCTTCGAGAATGCATGAATCATAAATTACCCAAGGACGTTATGGTGAGAATCTTCGACAATCGAGACGAATTCGAAGGATACGAGACTTCAAATATATTGGAAGGGGTGGTGAGAGAATTGACTAGGAGAAACGGTGACTGTTCGAATGTGGAATGTCTGTTTTACGAGAACATGGACGACGTTCCCGATCCCAGACAGTTGAAGTTGGAGAATAAGAATCTCATGATCTTCGACGATCTGCTGTTGGAGAGACAGAATCGATGTGAAGCGTATTACGTTCGAGGACGTCACAACAGCGTGGATTGTTTCTATCTGTCTCAGAATTATTTTTGACTGCCCAGACAGATGATAAGAGAGAATGCTAATTTTCTATATCTCTTTCACAAGGATCTCAAGAATCTCAATCACATCTATGGAGATCACTGGCCAACGACATGAGCAGGGAAGAATTCTGAGTTTCTGTAAGAAGGTGTGGGACAAAGGACTTCACAATTTTGTGGTGATCGATTTGACTAGAGAATTTAACAACGGAAAATATCAAAGCGGATTCAACATTTTTTTTTATATTTCCGATAATAATAAAGATGGAAATAAAAACAAAACAAGAAAATAAAAATATCGACAAAATATAAAAATGTATAATTAACAAATAATAAATAAAAAAAAATGTCAGAACATCTATTAGAACAGATAGTCGAGAATACAGCTGCGAAACAGTCCTTTCAAATCATAGTGAGTCATGACACCGTTTTCAGAGAGAAATATCACTGACTGGACGAATTGATGAGTAATCCTAACTTCACTCGCACCGAATACAAGTCGATGTATCCTCTGTTCGTATTCGATGTTAGTAAACAGAGTGAGGGACTCAAGAGTAGCGTCTTAGACCTTCAGATCAAGATGCAATTCGACAGGAACGTGCCAATGAGAACCAAGGCTTTTGCCCTAGTCCTGTCGGATAGAGAGTTAGAATTCGAATCAGATGGACAAAATATGTCCATTGTTCGATGAAAAAATAATAATAATTAAAAAAAAAAAATACCCAAAAATGTAATAAATAAAATAATTAAAAATACCAACAAAAAAAATATAATTTGATTTTGAGAAATTGAATATTCAATCTCTCAAAATCCAATTATATTATTTTTTTTTTGAGTTATCTCCCCTACGTCACAAAAGTGATTACATATATTTCAATTTTTTGTTTGTTTTCACTGTTTCTTCAGAGGATTGAGTTCGATCAACAGATAAACTACGGAAGTGGTGGCTTCAGGATTATTTGTTTTCGTCTTGAAATTGATCCTATACCCCATCTGCACCTTGAAAGGCGTACTGAAGATGCTAGTGTTCGAGTGTTGATCCTTAATCTATTTGACACTGTACCTCTTATCGGTTTCCACACCGTTCACCACAAGATTGACGACCGCTCTATTGCCCAAGTCTGTAGAAGACAGACTCATTCGAATAATCTCGCCTCCCACCGGCATGGGATATCCTATCAGACCCTGCAACGGTCCATTACCTCCGTTTCCGAAGGACCATTCGGATTTTTCCGCTTCTAACGTGCCGCTCTCCTCGGTCCAAATGGTGATCAGTTGTCTGGCATATTTTATCTTTTTCACGGCGGAGATTGGAGTGCAGGCATCCGACATGTGCACGGGATCCGGTAGATTCGTGAGTGTGTGTCCTCCCATGTCGTTGCCTTCCATGATATCACCCTTTCTCCAGACCGTGTGTTTGTCCAAGTACTGCTTGCTGACCACGCTGGAAGCGAATTCCGGTTCATCATCGATAATGAATAGATTGTAACTATCCATGTCGATGCCGGTGTAAAAGGAATGGAAGCCCGTAGGAACGTTAGTCCCTCTGGACTATTATTCCGTGGAATTATAGTCCTAGGTCTAACATTTCTAGGAATAGTAGTCCGCCAGACTACTATTCCTAGAAATGTTAGACCTAGGACTATAATTCCGTGGAATAATAGTCCAGAGGGACTAATTTTCCTATGGACTTCCATTCCTGTCACACCGGCCTCCATGGTTCCCCGTTTTTTTGTTCAGATACAATTCGTCGACTTGAGATTCCAGATAGGATTGAGAATCCTGTAGGGCAGAATCCCCAAAGCCTTTGTTGACCGCCATCGAGACTTCATCTGCATCGTCGATCTGGGACAGATTCAATATCTTGTTGAATCCCGCATCCAGATCCAATTTCATTTGTAGCTCATTGACGTTATTCTTTCTCAGCTCCAAATCTACGTATTGTCTGGTCACGGCATGTTGAGATTTGTGGGAATGGACACGTTGGCTATCTTGTTAGAATTCGTGTTTAATTCGGACTGCATCACTTTAAGAACATAGCAATCTCTCAGATGTTTACTGAATCTCACACGAGCGATGTCCGCATATCTTTTAGTGGCGGCTTCGGTCGAATATCTAGGATCCACTACATTCACCACCCGTTTAGATTTCAAGACAAGATCGTCCATCATGTCTTTATTCACGTAATTATCTCTCATGTTCTGTCGGAAATTTTTGTCTCATCTATCGGCGTATTTTTTAGTCACGGCATCTGACAGTTTGATCGGCTCGGGAGGATTGTAGATTTTCTTATTGCTTAAGTTTAAAGGTTCTTCTTGAGGTTCGTATTTCCAGACATATCGTTCGTCCAAGTTGGCAATGTCACCACCGCCAACAACTTCGATCATTTTTCTATTCTTTCTAGAGGGACCTTCATTATCATCAGCACGAGCAAATTTATCAAATGACATGTTTGTAGTGTTTTGTTTTGTTATTATTTTATTTTATTTTTTGTTTTTATTTTAATTATAACTTTATTTTTTTTTGTATTCCTTATTTATATATCTATCTATATCAATTTTTTTCTTTCTCCTCCTTTAATGTAAATCGTTGTGAATATCCTGAAAGTGATCTCCTACTGATCATCTCTTGAGAAGGTAGAGACACGGGTGGCTGCAAAACACTAGATCCGGTGCTTGCACTCATTCGGTATTGTAAATAACTGACATTAAATAGTTCCTTATTTCCATGCGCGACGAGATTCCGTAGCTATCGAAATAATTTTTATTCCAATTCGAAAACCACGTGACCCAATGCATGCCCTAACCTCTGATATCGTCCAGATTTAAAATTCTACATTCCGAATCGTTGTCTTTTTTTCTTGGTAAGGCATATTGTGGCATAGCAGGGTTAAGTACCCCGGAAAAATGATCGTCTAGTGGATTTTGGTTAGGACTTCAATCGTGGCAAATGGCCACAGGACAATTCAAATGTTCAATCAAGAAGGCAACCAGCTTCTGTGGAGTCTGCAAAAGTTCTTGAAGTACTGCAGCCGCAGCGAAAGGGTGAATTCAAAAACACATAAAATGTACTTACAGTTTTCTACACTTTTATTTAAACCCTAAGTATAGTTCCTACAAGTTAAACTTTCAATAAATTCTCTCTCTGGTAAATTATGAAAAATATCAGATATGAAAAGAGACTAAGTCAAAACTATCGCATCGCTCTCATCGCGTCCTGTGTATGGAACTGTTATCTCGCCTGGCAGCGTTCGGCAGCGTTCTTCCACGAAAATAGGAGAGTGACTTCTGTGTACACGAAGGAAGACCAGAGAGAAGTGTCTTACTCGGGTCTTTCCATCGGTTTATATTCAGTTTGGGACGTGACATTTCGTGCATCTCTTATTCCAATTGACGTCATAGAACACCACAGAACACCACCTATACCCCAAGATGGCGGAGAGGTATTTCTTAACCCCTCGCTTCCATTCTGGGATAATGGGGGCATCCCGTGCTAGCAGTATGGATTCTCGCATTAAAATGACACTGGCATGTTGTTGGTTTATAATTTAAATACCCCTTCTGACGTCAATTGAACGTGCTATCTTGCACAATTCTCAGAGCTGGTTATACTGGGTGTCTTGAGGTTAGGCCGGGTCAGCATACAATACTAAATTCTGCCAAAAACATTCTGATGAGGTTACTGCAGGTCAGGTTTATACTAGCAAATTCTGCCAATCATAATATCAAATTCTGTCGAAAACACCTTAGTGAGGTTACTGTAGGTCAGACTATTGTCTGGTTTTCGTGTCTCGTTTTCTACTTCTGCACCATATGTGCCGAGATTTTGTAGGGCAATTGCACTTATGCAATTTCAATAGGACAGTAATAAAATACCACGATTACATAACCGTGCCTTTAAGAGAATTTCCATAGTATTATTATCGAATATTGTAACATAGTTTAATAGTATAACTGCCCCTTTTACAAGAACTCGGAAACGGCTTTTATATTTAATACAGTTTACTTGACAGAGAATTATTACCAAGTAGGACTTGGCCACTCTTATTAACACTTAGGGAACCAAGACTCCCAAGCGAACTTATATTAACACTGTGTGTTCCGTGGAGGGCATTTCGTTACAATGCTCCCAACCAAGATGCGAGGTCTGGTAATATTATCGGAGCTCGAGTCTGGATCGGGTGAATTCAATATGTGACCAGGATGACCAGACCAACCACATATGACCAGGATTTTCAAGCTGTCAAGCTGATCAATTACATGATCAGGATTGCGAATACGTGACCGAAATTGACCAGGATACCATGACCAGGATATTAACACCATAAAATGGTTAGAATATCGTGACCAGGATCCGTGACCAGAATCTGACACTATCGTGTGATTATGTTTTAAGGGACACGAAATGCACTACAGGGATTCTACCGAGAACGATGGCAATACCAGAACGCTACCAGGCAACAGGAATCACCTTTTTCGCTAAGGAATTACATTATAAATCTGAAAATGAAAATTGAACTAAAATCTTATGTTCCTACATTATTCGATTGTTGGGGGAGAATTGGTAATAAAAGGCCGTATAATCAAAACTATGCTTTTTCATAGGGGTTCCCCATAGGAGGCCAAAGCGGCACAGAGGACAACTTTGTTTTTGCTGCATCCAAGTTAACCCACAGTGTATATGCACTATCTGAGTACAGCAAGGACAACGATATGCTGTCCAAGGCCCAACGATGTCCACCAAGCATATCGCACACTGTCTCTCATCTCCATCAACTAAATTTTGTCTGGCTTGAAATATTCTAAGGCTTGCATACAATTCAAGCACGGATTGCAAGACTTGATAACTATATTGTGCACTTTCCCATTCATAAGTATGTTCCACCTGCACATGATGGAACGTTTCACCAATTAACATACGATATTCCCGGGGCAATTCGGGTAGGGCGATTTGACTAAATTCACTAGGTCGAAATGGACGGACCGGAGTAGATGTGACGAACATATCAGTCCCATCTTCCGTTTCATAAGGGAGTCGTTGGTCATAATAAGTTCCGTCCCACCGTCGGTCATTCCAATAACGAATGACCCTTGTACGGCTTGATTGTGCTGCCTCCAGAGGGTTTGCTAATCGGGCATCATGTTCGATTACCACTATGTGAGGCATCACTAGTTCTCATCCTACTTCCGTGGTGTGGAGACAATACCGGTACAAGACTTGAGTTCTAATCAATTCCAGGTGACCGGTGACTTCGTTTAACTGAACCACATCCCACACACGGATTTTATGCTGAAAAGCTGAAGTTCCATGTTGAAAGACCATAGGGACAGGGATGCGGAATCTCTGTGTCCAGTACTCTAATTGCTCCGGAAGAAAATCTTCTGAAGTTGGGTTAACTACACGGTATGCAGATGCAGAAGCCATTTTCGTTTTAATTCAAAGACTTAATACTTTAATGCTATACTTCTACACTTCAACTGCTAATACTGTATCAACTAAAAAACTGAAAAACTGTAAACATACGTGTACCTGTATACCGAGTGCAATATGTAAATTCAGTAAAATTAATAAATGTGACTGATTATACTCAAAAATCTATTTTCAAAATTCAAAATCTATATTACACTATTCTACAGCTGTGCCGTATGAACAATTCTACTTTCCCTGTTAAAACGAAACTAGGAGTCACGTCTAGAATGTCACTATATAATTTTGAATTAACTTTTCTTTTAATTTAAGTACTTTCTATCGTTCTATTGTTTAAGAAATAGTAAATTATATATGAGGATGTCCAAAGATGACAACAGTGCCCGACGGCGCGCAGCTGTAGGGAGTCGTATTCTCAAATTCTCCAATTAAAACCGATGAGGATCCATTTTAGGTGGTATGGGAAGCTTAGGCTCGTTGCCAATGCCCCACTTTATAGGTCCACGGCAGTGCGGGCAAGCAGCTTGCTCATGTGCACCTGCTTTCGACCTGGCCCATGCAATACCACAGGAGTAGTGGACTTGCTGTTTGCACTGGCCACACAAGAATAAATCCTGCCAAGTTTGGGATATTTCCATCAAACAAATACAGCAAGGGTCTCCAAGACCCTGATAATGAGTCTGTACCTCTCTCAATTCATTATACTTGATAATCTGATTCCGTATACTGAATTGTTGTAATCGTCTTCCCTCGTGTCGGATAAGAGCTTCACGAAGGAGACGATATTGTTTTTGTTGTTTCTCTAAATTATAAGTTGTTTGTACCTTTCCCGGGGGAAAGAATCACGCAGGTTGGCTTATGTGCTGGTAAAATGCATAGGAATCATTTGTATCAACACTAGCGTCATATGTACTTCCAGGGAAAATTTCGTGACTTCTGAACGGTCGAACCAATCCAGGATTGGCTATCAGGTTCAATTCAGCGTCTAATTGATTCTGTCGGTGGTCATAATACCGGCCATTCCAACAGGGGTCATTATGATAATGAATGACCTCGTCAGGACCGGGACCACTGACCTCATGGGGTTCAGCCATCATTGTTAACTCCGGGAGATACAGAAGATGGGGAAAAATTACCTTTCTCTCCTCTGAGAGATAAAAACGATAACAAAGCTGATGTTGTATTATCTCTGTTGGACCAGTGGCAGGATTGTAATGTTTCATTTCCCATATACGAATTAACCTTACGCGGCGACGACTCCATAAATCTTTCGGGAAAAATAAACAAAATGCATTGCAAGCAGACACCGCATGCTGGAAGGCTTCACGTTTATGAAACTCGAACATCTCCTGTTCTTCCGTAAAGTCATCAAATTCTAAAGTATTGACTGAAGCCATTCCAACAAGCAAATTAATCAACAACAAACAAAAATAAGAAGAAAAAGAAACCACTATATGAAATAGAATTATGTTACACTAAAATTTACACTCAAATAATATGCTCCCCTGGGTTTGTCTGCAACTTGGTGCACTCAATTCACTTCCTTTCCACCATCTTTCAAAACTGTATGCCTTGATTATTGGAGTCCTGTGTGTAACTTATCTAATACACTCCAGGAACTCCGAATTTATAATAACTGGTTGCACTGGGTCACAGAATTACCAACTCTTGGAGGATTTTTTGACTAATAATCAAGACAAACACAGACAACCCGTGATCGTCATGCATCAGGTTTCCAATCAAGGGTTATACATAAATTGGGAAACCAGATCCATGAAAATCTTATATACATATATACACGGCGTGTATAGTCTGTTTAGACTTTTCTGCCCATAATAATAATAATAATGCATTATTCAATCTTCACTTTGAAGGTTCTCATTTCGTGTTGGCAACTGATAGTGCCGATACACAGCATTTGGGCCTGTTCGATAGTCAAACGTTGACCCTGTGAAACTGTCGATAGACAACAAAAGGTTGAAAACTCATTGGTCGTCCATCTGAGTGATATCGTGCTCGTTTTCGACGACTATAGTCACGATATCTTGCACAGAAGGGAGTAAACTCTGCTACATTTCTTGGCTTGTGAAATCTATGATGTACACTGCTGGTAGTAGCCACCCGGTGACTATAATACTGCAGAGGTTCACTTATCTCACCCTGCTCGTTAATTTTTGGATATTGTAAATCAGGGCAATTGTATATCACTAAATATCTAGACCTATTTGCAAAAGTTAAATGGGTATCATTAGCACTGTCGTAATAATATATTAACTCTCGCTCAACCTCTATATATAGTATATTCAAATCAAAATCAGAATATTGACATCCAAATTCATCCTCAATGCCTAAGAGATCTGTATCTTTCATAAAATCTTGTTCATATGTATTTGGTCGTATGATATCTCGATCAAATTCACGAGGAGAGGCCAACGGGCGAGGTGTCCTGAAAAACTCGCTCCTTGCCCATTCCCACGGTGTTGGCCGAATATTAACTATAGGCTGCGGGACAACATTAGTGGGTAACAGAGTAAATTGTCTGGCCTCCATATCACTGAGAGGAGGAGTGTGTACTTCTAATCCGAGATCAGCTCGAGCAAGTTCGTCCTGTATCACACTGATACCGGACTCTGCTACGTCAGATTCCAGAACAGTGGTCGAATCACTAGGCATAGAATCACTCGTGGGTGCGGTCATACTGGAAGAAGTATGTGACCCTACTGTAATGTCATAAACAAACCCACCGAGTCCATCTTGGTCCTCGGGGTCACGATCAATAATTGCATCATGGGTTCTCACAGGTAACCTTGGAGGAAAAATTAACGTTTCCACGGTATCCGTAGGCGAATAAGGTGGAAGTCGTTCAGGTGAATATAGTAAAATAGAATCAGTAGGGGTTTGAACACTACTTGGAGGGGTCGACAAAAGGTCGGAAGATGCTATGGAAGGTGATGGTGATGCTTCTGTTGATGCCAATACAGATACACAATTATCAGATGCATTGTTATTTATATTTACATCCACACTAGATGAATTAGTGTCTTGGAAAAGTTCTCGTGAAACGGTACTATTACTGTCTGTTCCAGTACTAACTGTACTTGAAGTTTCATCATATAAATTGTCACGATCATTATAATAACTCTGGTAATCAGGGAATCCATCTATCCCACTGTCAACACTAGAATCTGATTCTGCCATTTGTACACTGAAACAAAAACACACAGTGTGTGAACTATTGGTTTTCAGTTTCTTTGTCTATATCGAACATAGTTATGTGGACATTGGCAAAATCCACATCATGTTGTACACGGGGATATATTGATTTCCTATTAGGTTGAGGAGAAGGTCTAAAGTTTTGAACAGCTTTTCTCATCATGTCTCTAACACTCTTAGGAGGTTGTTGTGGTTGTTGTTGTTGTGCTCCAGTTGGATTAGCAGGAGCTGAAGGCTGTGGTCTAGGTCCCATACTAGTATAGATTTCATGATCGGCAAATGCAAAATTAGACATTTCACTATCATCAACGGCAGAAAAAGTCGGTTTACTTTTACGGTTTCTTAACCATTTGTATATCTGTTTGTGTCTATCGGCTCGATAGCACTTCCAAAGCAGATATAATCCTATTATTAATGCAACAGTCGCGAGAGCATAAGCCCACTTAGGGACTTCAAATGAGTCCGTCATTTGTAAATTTAGCGAGTCAAGTTCATGAATTAAGTCATCCATGGGTAAGTCATCTAAGTGTTCTATTCCTTTCGGTATCATAAAAGTCGATATGTTCACTCTCTCAATGACAAGTTTCCACATCTGTCATTGGAACAACGAGAAATTTGGTAACATCGTCTTTGTAACAATCCGAAAAGTAGAATTATCCCTTTTATGGAAATAACTCGGTAACATTAATTGACCGCTCAATGCCATACATAACGGTTTTAATTCCAAAATTCCAATTGGCAGAAGAATCCGTTTCGGTTTTGGATTTCTTCATTTCGGACACGTAGTTGAGAATCGTAGTGGGACATCTGTCGTGATGTACCACATTCCTTCATCGATTCTAGTACTGAACGGGAGGTCGATATTCAACCGAACTTCCGTTTGACACAATTACGGTTTCATATTGAGAAACAAGGCTAACATACAACTTGTCGTCATATGTATCGTCCATACGGCACCTACTAAAGGACAAAACAACTTATTATTATCTACACATTGGTCATGTCCTATTTCTGGGACATACTTTGTCCTTTCTTTATTAATAATTAATATGTCAGATTCAAGGGTATATATTGCTACTAATTTATTTGCAACTCGCGACGCATTCTTAGTTACATTGACAAAGGGTACAGGCAAAGCCTGCACCTTGAACACTTCAAATTGCAAGTTCGAATTATGTAAGGGGATCTTCATGAAGTTCACCAGTTTATCGTCATCATAAATGGCAGCCGTCATGAGCAAATGATAATATTGCCATAGTTCTGTTGTCAGATCTAGCGGCAACATTGACTTATCATCTAATTGAACTTTAATACTCATTAATACTGAGGTCAATAGTGAAGGATCCACTATTTTTGGTGATAATTTCTTATTGGCTAAGATATCCATTTGGTCGTGTAATTCCCGCAGAGTTGTTTCTGCGGCAATTATCATTGATTACAAACTCAAGCTGATGATAAGCATGAGTGAAATGTTCAAGATATAGTATTCTATCTTCATGATCCTGAACTACTTGATTTCCTCGACCTTGAAATAGCATTAGTTCGCACGATATATTTAACATAAATTCCCTGTTTTTAAGGATCGCTTCATTATTCATCTTAATGAAGGTTAAATTTTGTCTTTGAATATGTTGAATCATTGCTTGATTAGTACTTAAACATCTTAAATTATCTGCTATCCCATTTAAATCTGACTGGGACACAGTTCCGAAGAGAAAACTCAATCCTTCACCTACAAAGTCGAACAATCCTCATTTCTTCCGAGACGAGATGATTGTATGCCCATGTAATCTGTGGTAATCGTTCAGATCCTCTTGTTCTCGTGTAGCACGATTATCTAGGTATCTGATCTCCTGGTGTATATCTGTTATGATCGATCTTAACGCAACAGCAAGGGTAGAATTTTCACCATTTATTTCGACAAAAGTTTGTCGAAAAGCTGTGGTTGTAGCAGCGTACAAACCATTGGTATATCTCATACTTCGATTAAGTCTGTGCACATATAGTATAAAGGGTTTAAGCTCTTAAACAAACATTGTACTCCAATCACTAGTTACCATATTTACTTCTTTCACTTTCTTAAAGATCACATTGTTTCTAATAATAGTATGTCCATCTATTATTGTAGTCAAAAGACCAACTAATAACATCCAACACAACATCTTGCTCCTTACTAGCGCTATAACTGTTGAAACACATGTGGTTGTCTTTTCAGAATTTCCTGGAATTCCTCGAGATTTTTCACGGTTCCTTGAGTTTCCGTTTTTCTCTGATGTTCAGTCAAAAGTTCGATATATCTGATCAGTAATGCTCAGTGCGACCAGTCGAGCGTGTTTTGGATGTGAAAGCGATTGGTGGTCGGCGTCAATGTAAATAATGGAACGTCGGACATGCAAGCAGTTCCACCATGGAGTTGTACCAATATTGGATTCAGAAGGCACTTTCTGCGTCTGCTGCCTTATAAATATCTGCTGCCAGGCGTTCAGTTTACCAGTAAATAAAGGGATGTCTGTCCCCCATAAATAATATCAAAAAGTTCTCACAAGTTCACTGTGCTCCCCAGCGGCAATGTTTTGAGTCAATTTCGGCTTCACTGGGTCCGTTAGGGTTAATATATATTTCTAGAATGTTCACCCGATCTTTTCAAGAGAGTTAGAAGTCAGTGTCCACATCCTGACGAACGGCACCATATAAACTGACCTGTGGCATAGCAGGGTTAAGTACCCCGGAAAAATGATCGTCTAGTGGATTTGAGTTAGGACTTCAATCGTGGAAAATGGCCACAGGACAATTCAAATGTTCAATCAAGAAGGCAACCAGCTTCTGTGGAGTCTGTAGAAGTTCTTGAAGTACTGCAGCCACAGTGAAAGGGTGAATTCAACAACACATAAAATGTACTTACGATTTTCTACACTTTTATTTAAACCCTAAGTATAGTTCCTACAAGTTAAACTTTCAATAAATTCTCTCTCTGGTAAATTATGAAAAATATCAGATATGAAACGAAACTATCGCATCGCTCTCATCGCGTCCTGTGTATGGAACTGTTATCTCGCCTGGCAGCGTTCGGCAGCGTTCGGCAGCGTTCTTCCACGAAAATAGGAGAGTGACTTCTGTGTACACGAAGGAAGACCAGAGAGAGGTGTCTTACTCGGGTCTTTCCATCGGTTTATATTCAGTTTGGGACGTGACTTTTCGTGCATCTCTTATTCCAATTGACGTCATAGAACACCACAGAACACCACCTATACCCCAAGATGGCGGAGAGGTATTTCTTAGCCCCTCGCTTCCATTCTGGGATAGTGGGGGCATCCCGTGCTAGCAGTATGGATTCTCGCATTAAAATGACATTGGCATGTTGTTGGTTTATAATTTAAACATCCTTTCTGACGTCAATTGAACGTGCTATCTTGCACAATTCCCAGAGCTGAAAGTTATACTGGGTGTGTTGAGGTTAGGCCAGGTCAGCATACAATACTAAATTCTGCCAAAAACATTCTGATGAGGTTACTGCAGGTCAGGTTTATGCTAGCAAATTCTGCCGATCATAATATCAAATTCTGTCGAAAACACCTTAGTGAGGTTACTGTAGGTCAGACTATTGTCTGGTTTTCGTGTCTCGTTTTCTACTTCGGCACCACTTGTGCCGAGATTTTGTAGGGCAATTGCACTTATGCAATTTCAATAGAACAGTAACAAAATACCACGATTACATAACCGTGCCTTTAAGAGAATTTCCATAGTATTATTATCGAATATTGTAACATAGTTTAATAGTATAACTGCCCCTTTTACAAGAACTCGGAAACAGCTTTTATATTTAATACAGTTTACTCGACAGAGAATTATTACCAAGTAGGACTTGGCCACTCTTATTAACACTTAGGGAACCAAGACTCCCAAGCAAACTTATATTAACCCTACGTGTTCCATGGAGGGCATTTCGGTACAATATCTAGAAAACACACCTCGAAAATGTTTGATTTTTAAATCTTTAGTCGCCTTCGGCTGATCAATGTTGGATAGAGGTTTGTTGGGTAAGACGACAACTTCTATGGATATGTGTTTTATTTTCTTCTTATTCATAAATAATATTTTTTTTTTTATTTTATTTTTTTTTTAATTTATAAATGTTTCGATGTCTTCAGTCGTACTGCATTCATTATCATCCTCTAATAATAATGTCCGAGTGCGCATATCTCTTATCATCGTCGGCCGTCCGTCGACGCAATTTTATTGATTTCTTTGATGTACATCTCATGTTTTTCATTTTTAATCGCAGTCATCTTTTTATATACCGTCGAATCTTCGAAAATACTTTCTTTATACTCTTTGAACGTGATGTTTTTATTCATCACACGTGCTTGAACGCCTTTACATCTCTTGATCTCTTGACCGTTGAGGAGATAAACGTACAATTTTGGTCTCAAACCTACAAATTCTGTGATCTGTCTTCCACCGCTCTCATCCTTGAATTTACCCAACACATTTTCATTGACACCCTTTGGAATCTTAGGTGGGTGATCGTCGGTGATAATTACTTGTGTCGAACCATTCATTGACGTCTGGGACTATGTCCTCGTAGGCGTCTCTAGTCTCTGACGTCTAAGATAACTGCTCCGAAATAATAGGGCTTTTCGAACTTCAAATGTGTACGTCCACTAGATTTTCGTCGAATATGATTCTATGTTTATAATTGGGTTTCGAGATTAATTTTCAAGACCTCTCTTCAGACGTGATGAGTTAAACGTCAGTTCTATTCCTAATGTTTTCCATAGATTTCCCATTTGTTCATGAGTTTGAAGAAATCTTTTTTGAAGTCGCTCTCAGCCTCCATTCTTAATTTCATGTTGAGATTGATGTATTTTTTAATCCAAGTCTCCTCGTCAAATGATTTGATGCACATTGATTAATCTCATCCCACTATCGATGTAACATTTCAGATTTTCTCAATAGACCACATACTTGCATTTGTGATTTAAATTGGGAATGAGTTTTTTGATACCGTTCACTTCTCTTTGTTCGGAAGTCAGTGGATAATCGTTGTGTAGATCGTGTAACGTTTCCGGATAGTCCAAGTCGACTTCTAGAATACAAGGATAATGTGTCCATTTTTGTTTTTCTTCCAACATTTCGTCCCATTTTGACATTTCCAATTGGTAAAGGATGACTCATGGCCCAACTGTACAAATTATTAGCATTGTTGAAAGGTACAATCGTACATTACAACGGATGCTAGCAATATATGCAAATGGGAATAGAATGGGAATGGGAATAGAAATAATTGGGATGAAAATTTGCCTTTTGTTCTCATGGTTTATCATTCAACTATTCAGAAAAGTACTGGTTGTTCACCAAATTTGCTCATGTTTGGAAGGGAAGTTTTATGTCCATTGGATTTGATACTTGGAAACCCTCCTTGTTCCCCTACTTACTACTGTCGTGTAGAATATGTACAGTGCGTGGAGAGTGGATTGTAACTAAATCACCCACGGAGTGGAGTTATCACCCAAACTGTAACTTTCAAATTTTGTATATATTGACTAAAAAAACAAGCAATGTTTCAGCCAATGGACCTCCGCGTTTAACCCGGAGGTCCATTGGTTGAAACTCTGCTTGCACTTGTCATGCTTTGCAACAAATTTGCAATTATTGCTTGGGGTGAATCTCCACTCTGTGGGTGATTTAGTGATAATACACTCTCCACGTACTGTAGAATGGCTCCAAATTGTTTTGACAGATACGTATGAACATGACTACAAAAATCTCAGAAAGGCAGCTAGTAAACAAAAAAAGTATTATGATAGGGGATTGAAACCTAGGGTTTTTGCTCCCAATAGTTTTGTTTGGAGATGGCACCCACCTTCTTATCAAGTAAAATTAGGAATGGGATGGATTGGTCCTTATAAGGTTATCAGAATGAGTTACAAAGAAATCCCCAAAGTAGATTATTAGTTACTCATGTGGACCATTTAAAGCCCTATACTGGGGAATTGCCTCCTAAAAATTGGGAACCTACTCCAGAAATTGAAATAGATACAACTTCATCAGATGAAGACGAAATTAGTACTGACATGTTAACAGATCAAATGTTGAATGAAACAGAAGTCCCTGTAACTCCCGAAATTAAGAGAACTAGATGTGGAAGACAGGTTAGAAGATCGGTCATCTTTTCACCCTAGAGGTAGAAACTGTAACTCCCGAAATTAAGACATCTAGATGTGGAAGACAGGTTAGAAGACCGGTCATCTTTTCACCCTAGAGGCAGAAACTGTAACTCCCGAAATTAAGACAACTAGATGTGGAAGACAGGTTAGAAGACCGGTCATATTTCACCCTAGAGGCAGAAACTATAACTCCCGAAATTAAGAGAACTAGATGTGGAAGACAGGTTAGAAGACCGGTCATCTTTTCACCCTAGAGGCAGAAACTGTAACTCCCGAAATTAAGAGAACTAGATGTGAAAGACAGGTTAGAAGACCGGTCATCTTTTCACCCTAGAGGCAGAAACTGTAACTCCCGAAATTAAGAGAACTAGATGTGGAAGACAGGTTAGAAAACCGGTCATCTTTTCACCCTAGAGACAGAAATTGTAAATATTGTATAAACACATCATTTTGTTTTTATTATTAAGAGTGAAGGAAATTGGAAAGCCCACAAACTACCCATCATTATTATTTTGTTTTATTTTGTCGCTGTCACATCTCAATTAAAGATATATGTTATCTTATAAATGGTCTTTGAAAATAGGATGAAAGTGTTTTCTACAAACACGATGATCTTCAAGTATAGTTGCATGCAACTTATCGTCCCCCTGAGTTCCAATGTGTTCTATGTGCCAGTAGGCAGCCAGTAGGTAGCCAGTAGGCACATAGAACACATTGGAACTCAGGGTACGTTATGTGGTAAAGCGTATCAGAGGACAAACAATAACTGTATTTAAAAACGATTTTAGAAAGTAATTGAAATTATTTACTGTGCTCATTTATATGAGATTTTAAAATAAGTTGTTTTTTTTATCCTATGATGTGCATGGAATTTATTGGATAAAGTCAATGGGGGTAGTTGTTATTTAACAACTCCGTAGTTGATGGAATATAATATTGTCCAGAATTCAAAACATCGCTCTGTGTAAGAATTCCGTAATCTTGCATAAAATTATTATAGATGAAACATTGAGAGAAATTGCAAACTGCAGTTCCGTAGATGATGGAGATTCTTTTGTGTAAGATATACAAATCTTCTGGCTGTTGCCTTTGATTGAGGGGGAGCCAAAGTAAAGGATAGAATAGTAACCGCCCGATTTGGGGTATTCCTTTTCCGGTGATTAGTAAAAACGTAGCTGGTCTACAAAGTTTTGAAAGTGGCAGGAGGAGGCGAAAGTATGCTGGAGGAAGCATACCAGGATCAAAGGTCCTCTAAGAAAATTTCCGTGTTATTGTTTGAAAATCTCTGGAGCACAGAATACTTCTCATAACATTGCGTTTTTGAAAAATCCTAAATTTTAAATTCCAGTTATGGATGTTTTGGATGCCATCATTACAGAGGAAGAGGCAGCATTTCTGAATGAGGATGTGATGGAGTGGACCGACAGAGGGATGTCCTGTCCTATCCAAAGATGTAAGGACCACCATTTTAATACTTTGACAGCATACCGAGCACACTACACAAGGTTTCATTAATAATCCGGGAAGTTGTGGTTGTGTCCGTGCATTGGGTGTTCGGTAGTTGATATCAAGGGGTCGGAGATTCGAAGACATCTTATAGCCATTCATCATAACAGTAAGGATGAAGCTGGCGGAATGGTGGAGAGCATAGCTTCTGAAGAGAAGCCGAATCAGAAGTATATTGATCCAGAAGGGTTTGTTTGTCCGAGGCCAAAGATCAGGACAGAACAGAGAGAAGAGGCAATTCGAAAGAGGAAGAGAGAGTCACCAGTACAGCATGATCTTTCCAAGGAAGAGATAGATGCCCGAGATGTTCGCACTGTAATCGAGGATGATGGGACGGTTGTGAAGAGACCATGCAGTTTATGGAAATAGACATTTGTTTTTTTTTACAAAATAGTGATTTTCTTTTTAGGAGGGAGGAGTGTGACGGAGTTGATTTGGGTGAATCATTGTTTCGGTGTTTAGTAGCATTTCGCGTCCGGTTTTTCTTACTTAGTCAGCCATTTGTGTATAATAATTAACTTTTAAAGTTGTTGTGGCGATTTTCGGAGGCCCAATGTTAATTTAGTCCTGTTTATTGACAGTGTTTTGTAAATTCGGCGTTAAGTTGCTGCTGCTCGCCATTTTGCCATTTGAGCCGAACATTTTCTACAATCCAGACTCTGATTGGTCTGTTCTTTATGACAGGAACGATGAGAGTCTGATTTGTGGGAAGTGATCGGTGCCACAGTATTGCAATCTATGTTAGCTGTGTATTGGCTGAAGTTATTATTAAAAGCCGTGTCGCGGCCCTTTCAAATCTCTTAGGTTGTGGTTTAAGAACCTACAGGTTCGCTTGACTACTCTCTCTCTCTTTGGAGAGGTACCAAAGTCTCCCTTTTCGGATGGTTGGTGTGCTTTCCCCAAATGTAGAGATAAAACAAAAATAAACCTGTCCATTTAACTTGACCGCAATCTTTGTCAATAATTCTGCCTTTTGGATAGGTGATGATTGGTCTTTGAAACAGAAGCCAACGGTGCGAACCGTTGTTCGTTTGTTGTATATCCGTCCGCCCACACGTCAGTCTAGCCTGACGACCGTGCGTACGTACGTTTGGCCGTGTGTGTATCCTCTTGGAGAATAAATAATAATAATAACTCTTCGGCCAGCCGCTGATTTGTCGCGGTCCTCATAAGAGAAGGCTATCATTCCCCCTGCACCCCACCCCCTCTTCCCCTCCTCTCCTCCCAGCATTCAGATATAAACTGCTTAATAGTGTCCCTCACTTCCTCTTTTTCAATTTCTTCAATAAGCATTCCTACCCTCTCCCTCGTGTCCCCCTTCAGCCATCTATCCTTTGTTTCTTCACCCCACTTCTGCATTATTCTTCCAGTAAATTTTATTCTATGAGGTATATACTGTGGGCATTCCAAGAGAAAATGTTCCAGGGTCTCCACTACTCCAGAGTGGCACATTTGGCATCCCTTTTCCCCATCTCTCCCAATTTTTCCCCGAAGCTCCAGTGATCTTGATCTCAGTTTGAACAGCAGTGACCCTCCAAAGGTGCCATCTAGGTACTTCTCAAAAGCTGGCTTTTCTTTATATTGTAACCCCTGCAGTGATCTTTTCACGCTAACCCCTGCTCGCCAGTTTCGATTGCAGTCTTCCATGACTCTCTCTTTGACAAACCTTTTGCCTTCTTTCATTCCTACTTCTATGTTTGTGACCTCTATAGAGTAATTGTCCATTAGTTCCCTCACATGTTTTGACCACCCCGTTTCTATATTAGATTTCCAAATGGTATCGAGCATCAATTTGCACCACCGGTTGTCAGACAGGTTTCTCAAGTAGTTAAAGTAACACAGTTTTCCCAAATCTACCCTGTCCTTGATTTTCATCCACCCAAGCTCCCCCCTTACTGCTTCCAAAGCTGCAGCATTACTCGACCCTGTTATCCATCTGCCGGCATCATTCTGAGTACTTTCCAGCTTCTTAATAACGGTTTGGTTTAATGGAATCACGTCCGTGCCATACGTTATACTTGGTAAACCCACCCTCTCCCACAGTGTTTTCCCCACAAAGACCTTATTGAAACTATTTTTCCCTAAAAGTTTTAGTTGGTTCAGAATTCTTTTCCCCTTCAGAATCAGTTTGGCTGAGTCATTTCTGTACACCCCTCTTCCCGTTATATTTATGCTTACCCCTAGATACTCATACTCTCCCGTTTCTCCTACAGTGATTTGTTTGCTTTCCCCTTCGGGGATTGAGAACTCCCCCACTCTCCATCTCTTCGTCATATCTACCTTGCGTCCAACGGGTATTACCTTGCTTTTATTTTCATTTAGTTCGAGCCGCCAAGTGTTCCCATATCTACCAACAATTTCCAGCAGTTTCTCTAGCCCCTGTTCAGTTCTAGACATTAACACCATGTCGTCCGCAAAGAATAAGCCTGGTATCTTTATGTCTCCAACATTTACCCCCTCCGCACTCTGAATTAGTTCGTCCCCTAAATCTTTAACATACAATGCAAACAAAATCGGTGAAAAGATACACCCCTGCTTGAGGCCTATATCCATAGGGACTCGTTTTGTAGTGATACTCCCTAGACTGAGTTGGCTTTGCACATCTGTATACAGTGCTTTCATGATTCCCACAAAGTCACCCCCCAGTCCGATGCCCTCGAGCTTTCGCCACATACCTTCCCTCCACACTCGGTCGTACGCTTTTTTCACATCTAGAAATGCCAGAAACACCTTTTTCTTTTCAGCCTTTGTTGATTCTATCAGTTGGGTGAGTGTAAATAGGTGATCAGTGACTCTTCGTCCTTTCCTGAAACCATTTTGAATTTCTCCTAAAAAACCTTTCTCTTCAATAACTTCCTCTAGTCTACCGTATATGACCTTACAGAATACTTTTCCGATGTTACTACTAACTGATATCCCCCTATAGTTATCTAGAACTTCCTTATCCCCCTTTTTGTGTATGAACGACACCTTACTTTCCCTCCACTCTCTGGGGACCTTTCGCAGAGCCAGGTTGAAAAGGTTGTCAGGACTTCAATAAGTGCCTCCCCTCCATTTTTGAGGAATTCGTTCGGAATTTCATCAGTCCCTCCCGCTTTACCATTTTTTTAATTTCGAGACCACGTTCCGCACTTCTTCTGCCGTTATTTCGCTACATACACGATTGGATAGGTTCTCCTCCACCAGTGTATTTCTTTTTGGTGGGGACCCACTGCCCCATCGCCTATCGTTTATCTTTTCCCAGTGCTTGACTAACTCTGAAGCGATACGGCCTTTATCTTCTGTACTTTCCCCATCCACTTTGATACTCTGCACACTACTTTTCCCCCGTTTATTTATCCAGTTCCAAAATACGTTTGAGCTCGAACCCCCCGTTTTCTTTATTGTTCTGGCAAGACTGCAATTGTGCTCCTTCCTATTATTATTCTTTATCTCATTCACCTTTCTCCGTGCCAGTTCATATTCTCCTTTCATTAGTCTCGTGTCATTGTTATCCACCCCTTTAAGCTTCCTACTTCTTCTGTAAGCAGCGCATTTTACCTTCCTTTCTTTTATAGCCTTTTTCAGTCCCTCGTTAACCCTGTATCCAAGTTCTCTCGTTGGGACCCTCACCCTTCCTATACAATCCCTCCCTGCCTCTGTTAGGCTATTTACTATGCCATCTGAAATACTCTGGACATTTGCATCCCTAGGTATACATTCAAGATTTGGTTTTAGTTTTTCCCGAAACTGCTTCCAGTCGGTTCCTTGTTTTAGTCCCCAAACTTCCTTGAAGGTATTTCTGTCTCTATTCGTCTTTTTGCCCATAATCTTAACTGTTATCAGGTTGTGATCACTACCCAAGTCATTTTTTCCCTCGTCATCTATTTCTACATCTATAACCTCCCTCCATACGCTAATGTCAGTGAGTATATAATCAATTATTGTTTTCTTATCGTTCCTCTCCCAGGTCCATTTACCCTTACATTTCGCATCCCTGTTCAGGATCTTTAAACCAAGCTCTTTTGATAGGTCCAACATCTTCCTCCCATTCGTGTTAATTTTCCTATCCCCTCCCTGTATGCCCTCCTCCTTATCCCCGATGTGCCCATTGAAGTCCCCCATTAGGACAATACTGAACCCTCTGCTTCCAAGCTCTGTGATATTCGATCTAAGAGTTGTATATATTGTATCATTCCACTCAGGCTTACTTCCCTCCACTGCTAAGTATACAACACCAACGGCAACACTCCTGCTTCCTAACTTGATTTTTGCCCATACTATTTCGTTGGATACTGGAATCTGAGTCCTTGCTTCTGTGAGATCTGTAATCAATGAGGGCTGTAATTCCTCTTTAGCGTAGATGCCAACACCCCCACCCCGTTTCTGACCCTCAGTTCGCCCAGCACCTATCCACACGCAACCCTTCATCTGATCAACCCGCTCATCCCGTCGTATCCACGTCTCACTTAGACCCATTATATCGAAGTCTCCTTCGTCCATCATTGTTGATATTTCGCTTACTTTCTTGTGCAGACCCTGGATGTTGCAGTACCCAAACTTAATGAATCTTTGTTTTTTTGTCATCACTGGCACATTATTATAACCCTGGTATGTCCCTGTATTGTGCATGTTTGTTGTTCTTCCTATGTTCCCAGCATTTGTGCCCCTCTGGGTTATCGGCTGTGGTCCCCTACCCCCCTTTTCTCCAAAAAAGGCCCAGTCACCTGTAAAATTTTTTGGCCCAACAGGTCTGTACCCATCCTACTTAAATGCAATCCGTCTCGCCCATACAACTCTCCTTGTCCCCAGAGTGAATCCCAGTGGTCAATGAAATGTATTCCCAAGTCTTTGCAGTGCTCTTCCAGCTCCTCGTTTAGTGCCATAATCCGCGAGTTCCTCTCATTCCCACCACCCATAACGGGGAGCACCCCTGAAACGATGGTCCGAGCATTCCTGCTAAGTAGCTTACTAATTAGGTCCTTGTATGTGTCCACCAAACGAACTGATTCCCTCTCCCTGATGTTATTGGACCCCACATGTAATACCACTACCGGATTAGGCCCCGACCCAGCTACAATACCGTCCACTCTATCCCTCAGGTCCTCCACTTTAGCCCCCGGAAAGCACAGAACTGTTCTATTTTTACTGTCCGGACCACAGACAACCTTGTCGATCCCCCGAACTATGCTACTTCCCGCAACCACTAACTTACTTTTGGCCCTCGCCCTATTTATCTCCTCTAGTCTCCTATTGTTTACAGCGTCCTCTTCCTCTCCAACAGCCCCGCTCGGAATCAATATCGGTATCGGTATCTTTGACCTAGGATTACTCCTATCCTTGTCCCTCCGTCTCTTTCCAGGCCCTGAACTACCTGGACTACTCCCCTGGTCTTCTCCCGTATCCCTCCTCCTTTTTTCTGGCCTAGACCCCAAGCTACTATCTGTTGCAACTACCTCCATCTCCCCCTCTGTCTCTTCCGAATCGAGCACATCAAATCTGTTTCTGGTGCTGCACTCCCCACTGCCTTTGGACTTTACACCCCTATCTACCTGCTTCTCTGGCCCCCCTTTCCTACCACTTTTGATAGTCCACGCCAAACGCTTTACAGCATTGCTCCGGCCTGGGCCCCCCTCATCTGTCCTACGTACTTTTCTAGCAGCCCCCACCTCATCACCTACCTCATTCACATCAAAGGTTCTACCCCCATGTTTCCTCTTGGAACCACCGACAACCTTCCATCCTTCTCGGAAAGCTACTTTCACAGGCGTAACTCCAGACAGCCCCGCCCTACCAAGTTTTCCCTTCAGCTCAGCAATCTCCCCCTCAAACTTAACAATTGTCTCAAGTAGGCGGAGGATTTCCTGGCAGTTTGCACATACCTCTCCATATCCCACCGAGCGACAGTCCCCATACATCATAGAACACTGTTTACAAACTTCAAGCCCAATATCGCCATCGGTGGCCCCACCAACCCGGCTCTGACCGACACCCCCAGTGACCTCTGCCTGCACGCCAATACTTACCCCGTTGGCACCGTTGACCTGGACCGCGATATTACACGTATTTACCTCCATACTCACCTCCGTCTGAACAGACTTGCTCGCCATCATCAAGACAAAATTACGCGATCGGACAGGGAAAACTGTAAACATGCGACAAAAGGCAACGCGACGAACCGTTCGACAACTTAGCGCTCACAGTTTTATTTAAGACCTCCTAACTTTGTCCAGTTACTATACTAAACTACCTCCCCACAAAGTTGAATAAAATAACCTGAAAATGAAATATATATGATTAGTAAACAATAAAAATACTTAATTTCGATTCGTAACCAAGGAGACTTCTTCTGTGTACTTGCGGATCCATAAAATCAGTATCTTATAGAGAGTTCAACTGAGGGGGTATTGTTGCTTAGAGGACACTTATAACTTATTTACAAATGCTAAATTATCTGGCTTTTAGGAAGTATTGTCAGAAATTAGTCTAATATTTTATAACCTGGGAAATGAAAAAAATGATCCGGTAGTATACTACAACATTAATGTACCCTTTTAGGTGGATTTGATTTACCCTCCAGTAGGCTTAATATTTTATAAGCTAATACACCATATATATGATCCGGTAGTATACTAGGACACAAATATACCCTTTTAGGTGAAATTTGATCTTCCCTCTCCATTTCGTTACACTCCTACTTCAGTGATTGTGTGTGCTTCCTGTCTACACTAAGTATTGTTATCATCTTTTCCTTTTTTATCAGTTTGTTATTCATAAAATAAATACAGTATGTTTCAAATTACTTTTCATTTTTATTTCGTAAACACAGTTCACGAACCACGAACCCGGGGGTTTAATTTTTAAGGGCTGTGGTGGTCTTTGGCTGCACTTGGGTTGGAATTGGAGTACCACTGACCGCTGCCCATTACAGAACCTTGAACAGTCTTTTGTTTTCGTTTTTCTCTGATCGGGACGCGTAAAAACACAAAGTATCACAACATGACCTCTACTTACGTAGTCTGCCAGGTAAAAACACTATGACGTCACTCCTTGGATCCCCAAGCGGGCTCCCCAAGAAAAATGAAGATCTCAACAAGCTGTACTACTCATAAAATTCATTATTTATATCACTATGTGAGCTTGAAGGGTCCTATGTGTCGTAATTTCACTGCAATCTACATGTAGCAGATATTTTTGTAGGCCTATTCTGGAGAAATAAATGCAACCGCGATATAGTAAAGACTAACTGAAAGCGGATGGAAGTTAAGAATGGGTTCTTTGTTCTATCACAGCGTATAAAACCAATCACAGTCATTACCCAAAAACATCATGGCATTTAACAATCACACAACAGTACCCCTCAGTGTGACGAGCTCCAATGTTTACATTACGGACGGCTCGGATATGGTCTGGGACAAGCACATCCTGGTACCTGATAACATGGAAAAAGATGTCCTTAATCACTCCTATAAAAATCAATGAATTTTGTACCACAAATAACTTTTTTATTTCAATTATATATATAGGCCTAACAGCCACAAAGAATTTTCAAAAACGAAACACCACCATTCACATAGAATATAGCGAATGGAATATACTTAACTGGACACCATTCACATAGAATACAGCAAGGGGAATATCCTTAACTGGACATCATTCACATAGAATATTGCAAGGGGAATATCCTTAACTGGACACCATTCACACAGAATATTAAAGGGGAATATCCTTAACTGGACACCATTCACATAGAATATAGCAAGGGGGATATCCTTAACTGGACACCGTTCACATAGAATACAG